>JANHMN010000005.1:2248457-2334036 GCA_030674055.1 Rhabdomys pumilio | reverse complement strand
ATATATATATATATATATATATATATATATATATATATATATATATACAGTGTGTTCACCAGCCACCACTTCCTTTCCTCCTTTATATGTAGCTACACTACATTTCCCAGAATCTCATTATTAGGATTCCCTTGGGTCATCATGTAGCCACATATTATCCAATGTGATGGGGATAAGAGGTTGGATGACACTTTCAGGTCTGACCACATATCATCCTCAATGTGCTCTCCTCTCATTTATCTGCCAGGTACAAAAAGGGAATATCTGTGAATATCTATGGGCCACTGGAGCCACTGAAAAAGAGAAAGCTGGGTTCCTAATAGCTTCCATGGAGAAAATGTCAACCTCCATCCTAACTCTCCTCCATCAGCTTGGAGCACAGCTTACAAAATAATCTTCTATTGAATAAATTCACTGAGATGCAGAAATTATTTGATACAGCAATTAGTCTAGTCCAGCTAATATACTGTGTATCTAGTTACAAGAAATTATACTATCTAGTTACAGGCTCATACTTCTAAATATACATCAAATAATGGACAGAGGTGCCCAAAAGGACAGGCTATACAATAGTGATAACTAGGATCCAGGAGGGGGTGAGGGAGGCAGAGTCATGAACCTGGGAAACAGACTCCAAAGACCAGCATGGAGGTGCAGATTTACTGTATTGTGCAGCAGCAAGTGTTTTCTATACAGTCTTTGGATCAATAAGAAATCTACATGAGGTCTGGAGTAGATAACCACCCCACTGTTACTATGGGGAGGTGTCAGGCTGCCAGCACCTGAAAGGATTTCCATGCAGACGGAGGAAGCAGCCACTGCCCTGTTCCTGGCCCATTTTGAGGTTTCACTAGTTTGCTAGGATCCTCTATTTTGTGTCACACGGTATGCCAGTGAACATGGGCACTTATATTACCATCCATCAGACTTCACGCAGGGTCTGCAGCACAAACAATACAATCACTTATTTAAGTAGATTAGGAAATTACAGATTCTATTTATATATTTAGTCATCCAACAAATACCTATCAAGTATTCAAAGTATAGCAGATACTGTGTTAGGCACCAAAGTTGAAGTATCAAGCATGGATAAATCCAGGCCTTGTGCTCACAGTTTTCTATAACTAAATGACAGGAACCATGTACCTTTATATCTTATCATAGCCACTAGAACTTCCACAGCATTTGCTCTTTCACCTAAACATACCACCCCCCTTTTCAAGAGCTTAAACTAGATCTAATAGCATAATACACCTTTTGTTAAGAATATTTTTCATATTTATTCTGGAATTATATTCTGGAATGTTTATCATTTTAATTACTTCTAACTATGTAATTCATTGACAGTAAATATATTCACAATGTACTGGTAACATTACCAGTATATTTACCCAAAACTTTGTCATTTCCAACAAAAACTCAATACACACTTAATAGTAATTCACTTCCCTTTTCTATAGTCTGTGGTAATCTCTTATTTACTATCTGTTTGCATTTGCCTGTAGTATATACCATATGTAAGTATAATCATAATATATTTGTCATCAGTGTCTGGATTTGCTCAATAAGCATAGGGTTTTCATTATCCATGCAAGAAGAATTGGTACACTATATAGATATATATCACAATATATATTACATATATAGAAATTTACATATAGAGAGAAAATTTTCAGTCATAAAGAACAAAGCTATGTCATTAGCAGCAAGCATTTAAAATACTGAGCCATTATCTTTCCAGTCTCAGATGGATATAATTTTTAAAAAGGAAATAGCAAGAAAAATATAGAGGAACAAATGTTTCTAACATTTGTTAGAAACATTTAAAAAGGAAATATGAAATCCAGCACATGTACAATAAATATATGCCGATAAAATTACTTTTAATTTACTTTTAAAACTTTATTTTGTACCTTCTATGGATAAACAATAATACTTCATTGTATGGATAGATACATTACATGTCATTCATTCACCTATCAACAGATGCTTGACTTGCTTGCAGCTTTAGTGTGAGTAATGTGCTAGGAACATGTATGTAGAAATCTCTTTAAAACCCTGCTTCTGATTATTTTGGTTTTATACTTGGAAATGTACATGTCAGAGGCAATACCATGTCATTTTATATTCCCTCAAGCAGTTTTAGTTATTATAAATTAATACCAGTTATTTTCTTTTTAAAGGTTATATCCATCTGGGACTGGAGACATAATGGCTCAGTGTTTTTAAACACTTGCTGTTCTTGTACAGGATCTGAGTTTGGTTCCCAGCACTACATCTAGTGATTCATATCTTGTGGTTTGGAGCCACCTATAACTCCAGCTCCAGGGTATCTGACCTGTCTTCTGGCCTCTGTGGCTACCCACATGCATATATGTATATATGCACATATATGAATATTCTTTTTTAAAATTACACCTTTCCTAGAACATGTAAAGTGGCACCTAACAACATTCTAAAGACATGGAGATTATACATGGACACATCCTTGTTGCAATAAATTTAATCTCACAATGGTATTAGACAGCTAAGGTTTACAGACACTCATGTCTTAGGTATAATTAGCCAAGTGCTTGCTGAGTTACAGTCTTTGATGGAATGGACTTACATATATCTACTCTTTTCACTATCTTAACAATTACAGGAAATAGATTTTTTGTTGTTTCTCTAAGAATGAAAAGTACACAGAAATTACTCTCAAAAAATAGAGGAAAAAAATTTAATGCCAGAACAGAACAAAAAGAGAAAGTCAACTGTCAATCTGGCTAATCCTAAGCTCCGTGTAGAGAAAACAACTATGGTTCAAAGCATGGCATGGTCCTTCAGACCTTGGTCTGTATATAAAAGTGCAAGATTATGCACAATACATTTGTTTATTGTCAATCAAGTTGGTTTCCCTCTGCATTTTACATATTTCATTGGTCCTTCTATTTAAAGACATCAAACTTCTGAAGTTTTGAACTAAAACTTACCCTACTGATTGTAAAATGGCCTTTGTGTCTCAGGAAGAGAGCCTGTCTGTGTAGGGAAATGCTGGTTTTAGCAGCTGAAATTGCTATGTATCAGACAGTACACAATTCTCAGTCACTGCAGGCCTGCTTTAGACTAACCTCATGACACTTATGTCTATAACCCTTCATGTTACTCTCTATCTCTGGTCTTGCACTCATCATCATCAAAAAAAAATTTAAAAAAAAATTGTTCTCCTAAGACTAGATAAGTCATGCACCTAGGAGAAAATCTAATACTAACATTGTGCTAAAGCTACCTAGCAATAAAATAATTGATAATGATATATTGCTATACCAAAAGGTAAGTTCATTGCCTATCCATCATCTGATAAATATCATCTTTCAGTAGATGCTATTTAACACAGAGATCTACACCCAGATAATGTTCAGAGTGTGGGAAACTTTGGGTTATTGAGTCCTAAATGGGAGGCCATATCAAATTCCACACCTCAAGGCTCAGAGATCTATGTGCATGAGGAGGCAGAAAGATTGTATGAGCCTAAGGTGGTAGATAACTCTGGTGACTACTAGAAACAACATCATCCAAACACAACGAGACTGATACATGGGTATCAGTGAGTATGAACTCACAGAAACTGTGATAGCATGAACAAGACTCAAGCTAGACAGAATCCCAACATAGGAAAGAGGAAAGAGACACAAAGTGCCACCCCTAACCAAGCATCTATTTGTAAGTGATAGCTGCTGGGAGAAGAAAAATCAGTTTTCTTCAATGGAATGACACTGGGTGTATCAATCACATTCCAGAACATATGTCATATCAAGGAGTATGATCAAAATATGCTGTAGGTTAAAATTTATATTTTTATTTTTTAAAAAGGATTGTTCTCTCTTTTGAAGACTCTCCAACCATATGAACATGGGAAACAAGTGTAGCTTGATAAAAGATTGCCCTCTGCTGGCTGTATTAGCCAAGGTGCTCCAGAAATAGTATCTCAGGATAAATAGGTATAATCTATAAATATATTTACATAATAAATACACATAAGCTACATACATAAGTATGTACATTATGTATCATAAAACGTGCATATGCATTATTCCTCGTGGAAGCCTGGAAGACTCAAATCCTGAAGGCCCAGTAAAGCTGATGTGTGGTTTCAGCCTCTAGGACAGCAGGCTCAAATCCCAAGAACAGCCCATTATCACAGTTCAAATCCAAAGGCAAGAAAAACTGAATTCTCCTGTTGTAGGAAATTAGAAGTTATAAACAAGAGACTGGGGAGATGGTTCACTAGACAAAGTGCTTGCTGAGCAACCATGAGGACATGAGTTTCAGTCCCCATGCACGGTGATGCATGCCCTTAATCCCAGGACTCAGGATACAAAGACAAGAGTGTCTCTGTGATTTCAAAGCCAGTATGTTCTATACTACAAGTTCCATGCTACATAGTGAAACCCTGTCTCCTCATAAAATAAAATAAAATAAAATAAAATAAAATAAAATAAAATAAAACAAAATATCAAAGCATGGTGATATTATCTGTAACTCTATAATTCTCTGGCTAGCTGTAAAAATTGTAAGCTCAAAATTCAGCAAGTTAAAAAAAAGGTGAAAACCAATTGACAAAAACACCCCAGTGAAAATCTCTAGCCTACAAACCATACCCAGGTTGGCAATTACATCTATACAAACACACATATGAACAGAGGCATATGCCACAGTCAAGTGGAAAAATTTTGGTGGGCTAGAAAGGAGGTTAAAGCATTTAAGTATCCTTATTAAAAATAGGTTTTAAAAATATAAACCTACACCACACATACACACAAATCACTAATAATTAACAACAAAAAAATACATGAAGAAACTGCATAAGCCAAGCTTGAAAGAAAAAGAATGTTACTAGTACCAGGCAGGTATCTTTCTATCCTGGTGAGGACACCAGAATTACTCTCCATCACCCAAAGAACAACACCTCTACCTATGGTGCCTACCAGGTCTGACCCCACCCCTTACTGTCTTCTGCTGCAACCATATGGGATTCTTCATAGTTCCCCATTGTGCCAACCAAGACTTCTGCTGCCTCAGGATCTTTGCACACATTATCCTCTTGGAATGGGCACTTTTTCTACAAGTCTATATAAGCTTTTAGGCTTTTGCTTAAATATCATCTTCTCTCCATCCCTTTTTTTAAAACTTTGTATTATCTTTTATTTTTTTCTTGAGCTGATTTTCTGTCTCCATCACTAAGATACAAATACTACAAGGTTTTGTTTTTTCATTGCAGACCTGGTGTGATGGTTTGCATATACTTGGCCCAGGGCATGGCACTATTAGGATGTGTGGCATTGTTGGAGTAGGTGTGGCCTTGTTGGAGGAAGTGTATCACTGTGTTCATGGGCTTTAAGACCGTCACACTAGGTACCTGGAAGTCAGTCTTCTCCTAGCAGCCTTCAGATGAAGATGTAGAACTCTCAGCTCCTCCTGCACCATGCCTGCCTGGATGCTGCCATGCT
Source organism: Rhabdomys pumilio (assembly GCA_030674055.1). Classification (NCBI taxonomy): domain Eukaryota; kingdom Metazoa; phylum Chordata; class Mammalia; order Rodentia; family Muridae; genus Rhabdomys; species Rhabdomys pumilio. The sequence continues at coordinate 2,328,547 of JANHMN010000005.1, read as the reverse complement.
CCCACCTTGATGATAATGGACTGAACCTCTGAATCTGTAAGCCAGCCCCAATTAAATGTTGTCCTTTATAAGACTTACCTTGGTCATGGTATCTGTTCACAGCAGTAAAACCCTAACTAAGACAATACCTGGGTATTTTTGTATATACATATGTATGTGTGTACATGTGCATGAGTGTGTGTACATTGTGTGGGGATATGGAGCAGATACCTGCTTCCACACAGGAATTCTGAGTAGATGTGAAATCTTTGCCGTGTGAATGAAAAGATGAATTAACCCAAATAATAAGACAAGATATCTACCAATGGGAAATATGCATTAATTCACATGATGATATGGATCCTAGTCAACAATTAATTTGGTGAAGGCTAAAGTTGAGAATGAATTGAAGCTTTCAAAAAATGAAAAAAGATCAGTAAAATACCCTTTAGTCAGTGTGAGAAAAGGAAAGAGCAATTTCTTAAGAGGAAAATAAATCTTATTGGTATTTTTACTTCAACAAGATCAATCTTCAAGCTAAAGATGTCAAACAAGAGGGGAGGAAGATAGCAGAAAATTCATGCAACGGACATGGCTGTTGGATGCCAAAGGTTCTAAGGAACAAATGATTGCACAAGCATATAGACAAGTGCAAAGACAATGTCATGGTGGTCCTCAGGGTCTAAAGCAGTAGGAGGCAGTAGTCCTGGGTTTTCCCCACCCCCTATGGCATAGAATCAGGGCTAGATTGCATTGTGGGAAAAGCAAAGGCAGATTAGGAGACATGTGAGACTCAGAATTCTGTGTGGATGGAGATCTCAAAAGCAGGTGTCTGCTCCACATCCCTACACATGCGCACATGTCCACACAGATACAGGTGCACACATACATGCACACATATGACTGGAACACCATGCTGTGTGTTTACATACTTTACCCCTTGCCTAATTCCAATTCTGAATCCTTTTGGGCTCCTGGAAATCTTTGATCAAGTCTGACACAAACTGCCCACTTGTATGTACCCACAAACTGAGCATATGTCATCAGAAGATTAGGAACTTCCTCAGAGCAATTCATGGAATTCTGATGTCTATGTAACCTGAATTAGAAGGCCTTGTTCTAAAGGTATAACCTGTCTTAGGGTTACTATTGTCGTGATGAAACACCATGACCAAAGCAAATTAGTGAGGAAAGGGTCTGTTTGGTTTACACTTCCATATTAATGTTCATCAGTGGAGGAAGTCAGGGCAGGAACTCACACTGGGTGGGAACGTGAAGGCAGAAGCTGATGTAGACACCATGGAGAGGTGCTGCTTACTGCCTTGCTCCCCAGGGCTTGCTCAGCCTGCTTTCTTATAGAACCCAGGATCACCAGCCCAGGGACAGAACCACTCACATTGAGCTGGGCTCTCCCATCAATCACTAATTAAGAAAATGTCTTACAGGCCTGCCTACAACTAGATCTTATGGAGACATTTTCTCAATTGAGGTTCCATCCTCAGAAGACTTTAGCTGTGTCAAGCTAACATAAAAGTAGTCAGGACCCCTGACAGTATTGATGATACTCTGTTATGCTTGCAGACGGGAACATAGCATAACTGTCTCCTGAGAGGCTTCATCCAGGAGCAGATGGAAACAGATGCAGAGACCCACAGCCAAACGTCAGACAGAGCTTGGGGAATCTTGTGGGAGAGTGGGGGATAGAACTGAGGGAGCCAGAGGGGTCGAGGACACTACATGAAGATCTAAAGAGTCAATTAACCTGGGCCCATGGGAGGTTTACAGAGACCGAACCACAGGAACATGCAGGGGGTGGACCTAGGCCCTTACACATTTGTAGAAGATGTGCAGCTTGGTATTCATGTGGGTCCCCTAACAATCAGAGCAGGGGCTGTCTTTGACTCTATTGCCTGCCACTGGATCCCCTTCCCCTAACTGGATGGTCTGGTTGGGCCTCAGTTGGAGAGGATGAGCTTAGGCTTACTGTTACTGGATGTCCCAGGGTAGGATGGTACCCAAGGAGGCTTCCCATTCTCTGAGGGGAAGAGGAAAGGGTAATGGCAGAAGGATTTGTAAGGGTAGGACTGGGAGGGGGTGTTACAACCAGGACATCAAGTGAATAAGTAAATAAATTAGTGAAAAAAACTAGCCAGAACAACCCCTTAATTTCAACACTGGAATTGTCAATGAAATTACTGACCTCTGTAGTGAAAGATTGAAAGAGTGCCGCCAAATTCTTATTTTCTTAATTTGACAATATTTATTGAAATGATGACATGTGCAGGGCCTTTCTAAGCCCTTTAGATGTAGTATTGGCTTGATTATAATTCTCACAACTGCTCTTGAGGTAGGTTCTAGTAACACACTCCTTGCAGACAGATGAAATGAATGAAGTCCTGGGGCCTTGGGTTACTTGCTCCAGGTCAAAGCAGTGGAACTAGGCACAAAAGTTCAACATTTCACTGTTATCCCTAACAATGCCTCTCAGGAGAATATCTGCTTTGATAAATATCTACATTCTTTTTTGTAGGAGAATTGTTTGGGAGGGTTTTAACGAGAGGATTTCACGTAGCTCAGGCTGGCCTCAAAGTGCCCTGCAGCCAAAGCTTGCCTTGGACTCCTGATCCTCCTGCTTCTGCCTCTCTAGTGCTGGCATTCCGGAATCACCTCCTTAGCTAGGTTCCTTCAGGAAGCAGTTCAAAACAGCAAGCCTGATGCTGAGGCCACCCTGAGGCTCTGGTAACCTGCCTTGACTTTCATCTTTCCCAGGTGTTTTGTGATGGATCTCTCCAGAAGAGGCCAGCCACAATATCCATAGGGGAAAGAGTTCTCTAGCAGAGGTTCCAGGTTCAAGTTTTGTTTCCTTGACAGTGGATGTTGTGACAAAGCAGTTCAAGAACTTGGCAGGACAAGTTCTTCAATAAGTGAAGTATCTAATGTGTTTTGCTAGAAGTCTGGTAGCAAAATACTACCAATTCAGAGGCCTCAGCAAAAGAGATGTTTATTTTTTTTACTTGCTTGTTTGTTTTTACAGAAAACCAAGATTTGAGTGTTCAGCTCAACCAGATGGCTGGTTCCTTCTAAGGCTATAAAGGAAGAAAGGGCTCTAGCATCTCTCCACAACTTGTGGGTATTCCAACCATCATTCTCTCTGTGTCTCTTACATGTTATAAAAATTCTTCCCCAAGGGAGGCAAAAACAATGTCTACCCCTCTTTATGAGGTCACAAAGACAATCTAAAATATGATTCCACCAAAGTTCAATGTGGAGAACCAGTGAATTTATTATGATTACTCATAAAGCACTGAGTAACGGGTAACTGGAAGGAGTGTGGGTGATCCAATGCAGAGGCACTGCAAAGTCTTCATCCAGCACGGATGAAGGATTCTTCATAGCTGTATCAATAGAGCCTCTTGTTGTTAACCTTATGCAATCTATTATACTCTAATCCCTCCCCCAATACCAATGCTGCATGCAATTAAGGCAGAATTGCACACACACACAGGACTAAGGGGAGCTGCTTAATGTCAGGGGTGGCTGTGATGGCTCAGTCCCCACCCCTTATCTTGATGGGCTCTTACAAGTAGGCACTGGTGATCAGAGAACCCTACCGTACGTCATTTTCCTCTGTATCCCAATGTCCCCTTTCTGTAAGTGAATCAGTAACGATAGATATGGGCCCATCCTTATGACCTCATCTTAACTTGAACACAACCATAGAGAACTTAGCCACAATGAATGAAGTTACATTCTGCAGTACCAAGAGTTATAACACCAGCACTGAGGGAAAGCACAATTCAACCTGTAGTAAAGGATAATTGTCAGAAAAACAGTCATGGACAGCTAGAAAATTTTAATGAGTTAGTAAGTCCTTGCTTTATGACCCGCAAACAGTTAATGAGTGAGTCTGACTACAGCTAAGGCACTGCACCAGGCACAGAGCGTGGCTGTGAAGAACTCAAAGACATAACCGTACCCTCCCTAGAGGGTTGTTCAGTGTAGTTGGGGAATCTCAGTGAGCCATGCAGCAGGTAAACAATTCTGATTGCAAAACTGTTATTGTACCCTTTTAATTAGACTCAGTAAGGCACTCATCCAAATGAGCTATGCTTTCATGAGAACACATGCCTGCTAGTCTTTTTGTGGGGTTCCCCAGCCCCACAAGGATTTCTCCTCCCTTCTATCCCAGCATCCTATTCATCATGTGCCAAGGCTGTTTGTGCAAGAAGCTACTTAAGTAGCCATTGCCTCCAAGCCTCTGTCCTAGTACTCCATCTAGTGGCAAGAATGTTTTTTGCAAGACGGCTGTCTTGCATTAATTCTAGCTGGGAAGTCTATCCCTGTCCCCTCCCAATCCCTCCTCAAAAAAAAAAAAAAAAAAAAAAGGCAAAGACATTATGTATATAGAAATGAGCCCACATCGTTCTTATAAAGGACAGAGAATCCGAATTCAGGGAAACTGAAAAACTGGCAATGGAGAGTGATCTGCAGTGACAGAGATGATTGCACTAATCTTCTGAAGGCTGTAGATAAGACCTATACCAAATGTGCCCACCAGCTTTTTGACCATATGCTATGCAATAGCCTGGCATCCGTAAGTTCCCTTTGTTCTCATGGTTTTCTAGATGTGCACAGCAAGGCTGAAGAATGTCAAGTGCTAGGCCTCCAAAGCCATCGACACCAAGTAGAAAAGCTACAATTTGAAAAAGATGGGATCAAAACTAAAGGTCATACTCCTTCACAGAGCACCATGAGAACAAGGTCTTGAGGAAGGACAAAATAGAGAGCAGGTGGGGACCAGTATAACAATCTATATTTGACAGGTAGTTTCAGAAATGAAAAGGGGAGGAAGGTTGATGGGGTGGCTCTCTGGTATAAATACTTGCCACCAAGTCTGATGACCTGAATTCAATCCCTGGGATCCACATGGTATAAGGAGATAACCCACTCAATGGTTGTCCTCTGAACACACATGTGCTCTGGCACATGCAACCACATAAATAAAAGAAATGTAATTTAAATTTTTTTTAAAAAAAAAATAAATAAAAGATGGAGGCTGGATAGGTGGTTCAGCAGTTAAAAGCACTTTCTGTTTTTGCAGAGGACCAGAGTTTGGTCCCTAGCAAACACATGGTGACTCACAACTGTCCTTTACTCCAGTTCCAGGAGCTTCCATGCCTTTTGAGGGTGTGAAACATAAATATAGTGTGCATATGTACTTGGTGGCAAAACATATACACAAAATAAAAATTGTTAAGAAAAGAAACTAATAGGAAGCGGTAGGTCAAAGTGGCAGCCTAGATGGTCAGAGCAAAGAACAGAAAGGAAGGGTAAATGACATACAAAAAGTCTAGAGAGGCAAAAAGAGAGACGCTTCCTTCCATATAGCTCAAAGGCTGACTGCTATTCTTAGCCATGAGACCAGAGCTCTCCTAAGAGACAGTTCAGTGGGAAAGAGCAAGAGCATTTGCTGTTTTTGAGGAGGAACCTGAGTATTAATCCTTCTGTAGGTCCAAAGTACAAACCCCTACATCTATGCTGGGTGCTGCACAATGGCTTTATAACTTCAGCTCCAGGAAATCTGAAGCCCTTTCTTGGCTTCTGCAGACATAGACACCTGCATGTATAGATATACATGCACGTGCGCACACACGTGTGTGTATACACACACACACTCACAAAGAAAAATAATATGTTGCAGAATGGCACAGTAGATTGGTAACATGGCTTCATGACTACAATCCGTGCAGATTGATTACTTTAAGTATGATGGAAGATACAGGATACTCTAGCAAATTCCAGCATATGGAACAGCGAACAAAACAAGTCATGAAACTCATTGTGGAGGAGGCAACAACTTAATGCACGATGTCAATCACAGTGGAGGGCTCAGAAAGGGCATTTCCTGGATTAGGGCGTGGGGGTGGGGTTCGGGTGTGTTTCTTGGCTTCAAAAAACAAACACCATCAGGGTAGCAAGCAATTCTGGCCAAACGGATGGATATCTTTCTGTGTAGTAGGCTGAATACCACATGTTTTCTGGGGATTAGTAACTAACTCACTACTACTATTAAAGTGTGGTTTTGATTTTATTACTTTCTTTAACCCTGCTCACAAAATTCTAGTATTTGAAAGGATAACAAAAAATGAAACTAAGTTGAACAGCTCTGGCCCACAGTGTAGTTAAAGCAAGACCAGGCTCAAGAGAAGAACTGGAGGGGAGCCCAAGATTCTTGCACTTGACATTGTCTGCATGGTCAGCACTTTCAGAAGCCATTAAAGTTCAGGAAAGTTATTCCTAGTAGATGCCAGTGAACATGCCCAGGAGCCTGTAGCCATGTGGCCTGGTTCTAAACATACAATCTAACTACTAGGCTTTCCAAAGAGGTATGTTTTCAAGTACATGTTCTCTTGTTATCTTAGCCACCATAGAAACCATAGCAAGAAGAAAAAAGAAGCTGCTCATATGAGACTGAAGCAAATAGTCCCCAAAGAATGCAAGACCTGGTAGAAGGTAAAAGTACCTCAAGATGGCCTAGAGAAGCCAGTCTACATTTAGCTCTCCGACAGTGTCATGTATCTCTGTCTTCCCAGGACTGCAATTCAACTACCTTAGTCTTTAAACTGCTTTCTCAAATAGATTCTAAACTCAACACCAGTGTGTCTTCAGAAAAAGACTCATCCACTGAAAAATTCTTTCATGAATACTTACTATGTCTTTAAGCCCAACATGAATGGACCTCTTCTCTACTCCAGACCATTTTTTTCAAAACTTATATGTGCTCCCTCCCCATTCCCACTATAAGTCTGAGATCATGCTGACCCAACCTCACATCAATTAGTCATTACTGTCTTCAATTGAATCCCACTCAACAAAAATTTCTCTGCTACAGCCTCACATGGACTATCTTCTCCATTCTCTCTCTTCTTCCCCACCACTCATTACTGTGTTCTGTCCTGAAGAAACTGAACTCACCTTCATTCCTTCAACTTCTGATCCCTTCCTACTTTGTAAAATGTCTCTCAGTCCACTTTTCCCCTTCTTTGCCACTGCTTCTACATACATACACACACACACACACACACACACACACACCTACTGATCTAATTGGCTGAGCCTGTCTATCTCCTGAGTGCCCAAGTCTCTAGTACTGTCATGCTAGAACCAGGTCCATCCCATCTATCACTCTGCCTAAGTTCTTTTTCTATCTGCCATACCCAATCCCTACAGTACCCCTTGCCTGGTTCTACAAGAACTGAACTTACACAGCTCTGGTCCTTCTCACAGGTCCTTGGTTAGCCCCACCTCCCTAATTGGATGACTCACCCTGTCTGTCTGTTTTGTGCACTGAGAATCACAGAATAGCTACACTGCAGAACATGGTGACTTCCTTATATTTGCTTTTATCACTAAGGATGATATACAACTCTCAACTCCATCAAGAGATTCGAAAGAGAATTGTTATCAGAGTGGGAAATACAAACAGGAGGAGAATGTTTTCAGGGTAATTAGCTTGATTCCACTATTTTATAAAGTAGACATATTTCAAAATGTAATTGTGCATACACTAAATATACAGAACTTTTACTTGCCTGTTAAGAATAAATTGATTTTGTAGAGCCATATACTTCACAGGAAAATGGGTGGAGGGCCAGTCTTTCCAATCATTTATCTTTTATCCTCCTTTAAAAAAATGCTGTCAACTGACTTTGGGGACAATGATCATAAGTTTCAAAGAATGAGATCATTCTGAAACATCTTATACTTGAACACCATAAAGCAAGGTCCTGTTAAGAAATTTTCATTTGACCACACAAAATCTCCATTCAATAGTTCTCCTCATTGTACAACAAGGAATCCGAGGCACTAAGAGAAGCAGCTTGCCCCAAATTGTTCATCCAAGACCTAAGTGAACCCATGTTATAACCTAATTCTGAGGTGCCTCTTGGTTTTTTGTCTCCCTGTGTTTTCCAAGGAGTAATCCCTCACTTATTCCAGTTCACCTAGATCCTCAAGACTGCCAATATATGAGGGTGTGGCCAGGAGTACAACTTTTTAACAGGCCCCCAACTGAAAATATAAAATACCTTGGTAAGTTGAATATTAGATCAAGAGGAATGGGAAGCCTTTATTATTACATACACATACAGAGAGAGAGGGAAAGAGAAAGAGAGAGAGAGAGAGAGAGAGAGAGAGAGAGAGAAAGAGAGAGAGAGATTGAGAGAAACAGAAACAGAGAGATGGACAGAGAGACAGAGACAGACAAATGAGAGAGACAGTAGGGAAGAGGATGGAGAGTTTACTTAGTGGTTAAGAGAACTTCTTGCTCTTCCATAAGACCTGGGTTTGATTTCCAGCACCCAGCACCTACATGGCAACTCACAATTGTCCCTAACTCTACTTACAATTTTACAACCTCTTCTGATTGATTCATGTACCAGGCATAGGGAATTCTGTGCACGTCCAGAGGGTAGTTGTACAATGAGATACTATAAGCAAATAATCTCACAAGATTGCCTGAATATTACCTACTGCTCATCCGTCTCCATTTTGTCCAAGCAGAAATTACATATAATTACATATAATTTCCTTAGAGCACAAGGAAATTCTACTAGCTGTAAAAATCTCTAAGTTCTGAAAGCAAAAACTATTTATAGCAGAAAAGTAACACAGAATTATTACCTGTTTTTATCCATAGGCCGATGACAAATTTTATATATGTACCAGGCTACCCTCAATACAGTTGTTTACAAGGTGAACTCACAGTTAAAGCTAAAAATACTCATCCTTTGAAGAATGAGAGTGTAAATTAAGAAAGGTTTTATTTTTTTAAAGAGAAAACAAATGCATTAACACACATCCAAATGCCACAGCAAGCACTCATTGTGTTTTGTAAAAGAGAAAACTGCACTGTGGTGTCAAATGAAAACCAAAACCATTTTAAGAACAACCACTGCTTATGGGGGGCTGGATGCATGGACAACTAAGAAGCCATTGCACGTTTTCAGCTATGTGGATATACATGAGCAAGGTGAAGAAATGAAAGGTGGAGTGGCCACAGTCACACTTGTAGACCCTTTCCCCCACTCTGTGTGCTCTTCCTCTGCCCTGCTGACTCAGTCAGCAGGTAAATGTACAAAGAACTTAATATCAAAGAACACTTTCAAAAGTCAAAAATAGATTCAAGGTCATGGCTAAAGTTACCCCAGAGGGTGGGAGAGAGGGGCTCTCAAAAGCCATATTTCACAAAATGCCAGGCACTAAATCTAGTCCTATGTGCTTGCAGTAGAAAAAGAAACACTAATCTTAATAGAGGCTGGTCTTCTTCATGATGCGCAGGAACTCTTGCTCATTGACCTCACCGTCTCCATCTCGATCGGCTTCATCAATCATTTCCTGCATGGAGGTAAGGGTTCATCTGAGATTAAGTCACAAACTAAACTGAAAAGTGACTAGATAAGAAACTTCAAATAATGCTATGAGAAAAGATGACTATGGTCCATTTAATATGAGTGTGTCCCTTTCTATGATAGTTACTTGAAAACCAAATCTCAATTATTGTCATATGCATCCATTGAAAAAAAACTGGAAAGTCACCCTTTCCTGAAACCCAAAAGAGGAACTTCAATTGTACATGTGTATTCTAGAAACAGGGTCCATGGGCATGAAATTATCACCAGAGGGATGAGGGATACTAGCTTTCCTTCAAAGAAGGTAAATAGAGACAAGCGAACCCTGGAAGCCAGAGCCCTCTTCTCACCTGCAGTTCCTCATCTGTCAGGTTCTCACCCAGCTCCTTGGCCACTCGTTTAAGATTCTTGAATGATATTTTCCCAGTCTCATCATCATCGAACAGTTTAAAAGCTTTCAGGATTTCTTCTTTGGTGTCTTTCTCAGACTGGAGTAGGACACAAAACTTATAGTTACTCATATCCAGCCACTCGACCACTCCCTGGTCATCATTCTGACTTGAGCAATGTTAGGAAGGAAGCCAGGTCCTCTGATTTATGATGGCATGTATTCCCTTTTTACTTCCTATCCCATCATCTATTTCATAATCAAATCAGAACTTAGTAAAGATGCTGCTTTTGGAAAAGCTAAGAAATCCTGAAAAATGTATATGAGTACTTGTTTGGGGGAGCAAAGTATCATGTTGCAAGGACAAGTTTCTGGCATAGCTGAACAGTCACATATTACAATTATAATTGTATGTAAAATACAAAACAAGCAGATACTAGATTCATTTTTAAAATATAAAAGCAGTGAGTAGGGTTGTAATCAGGGAAAATACATTGCTTATGGCAATAGAAGACAGATATCCTGATAAGGGCAGAGGAGGAGAGAGGTATTCTTTACAATGGCCTTCAAAGAATTACTCGGCCCCTGAGTACCACAACAGAAGAGACTAAAATTTCTGAAAGCATTCAAACCTCAAATATTCCTGGAAGGTTCTTGCCAGGAGGTACAAGTGGAGAGAGCCCCTAGGAAGAACAATCTAGGAACTAATCTTGAGTGTGAACCATTTGTCTGAAAATGTCAGATTAATACCTGATTTATTGTATGCTTTAATTTTTTAAAGATTTATTATATATATATATATATATATATATATTATATATACGTGTGTGTGTGTGTGTGTGTGTGTGTGTGTGTGTGTGTATCTTCAGACACACCAGAAGAGGGCATCAGATCACATTACAGATGGTTGTGAGCCACCATTTGGTTGCTGGGTATTGAACTCAGGACCTCTGGAAGAGCAATCAGTGCTCTTAACTACTGAGCCATCTCTCCAACCCTGTATGCTTTAATTTTTAATAATAATAATAAATTTTTAAAAATGACTAGCATTTGAAAATCTCTGTGTTAAAAGGTTTTAATGCTTGTGATTATCATGTGGTCACATGAAACAAGGTAATGCTGTTACCTTAAAGAAAGCCACATGAAACTTAGGGATCCCCTCAATTAAAAATACAATCTCCCATGTGAATGGGAGAGATTTTCTTGGATGAAGTTCTTTTTTTATGTCTAGATTCTCATGTTTGTACTTTTCTGGATAGAAAGTACGCTAATTATCTTAGCTAACTTACCATTTTCTGAGTCATCACTGTCAAAAAGTCACTGAAGTTCATTTTTCCTGTTCCTTCTTTATCAATTTCACTTATCATTTTCTTGATTTCTTCTTTCTTGGGTTCAAAGCCCAGAGCCCTCATTGCCACCTACAATGAAAACAAAATCATCTAAATAGACACATGTAAATGATGTAGAAACAAAAATGACTGTTGAGGATATTAACCTAACACCCGATAAAAGGATGAAAATGGTTAGGGAATACTGTAATGCTGATTTAATAGATATTTGCAATCAACTTGATCAATTAGATCATTGTTTTGGGTGTAATATACACGAGGTACCTTTTTCTGTTACTTTTTACAGGAAGTTTGGAGAAGAAAGGTAACAGGTAAAAGGCAAGCAATAGGGAAACACAAGCTAACAAAGCAAGGATGTGTGCAACTTGCCTTTAGTTCCTTGATGTCTATAGTTCCAGTTCCATCAGCATCAAAGAGATCAAAAGCTTCCCGGATTTCCTGTTTCTGTTCTTCAGTGAGTTCAGGCTTAGGGCTCATCCTTTTTCTCTGGGCACTGGATGCCATGTTTGTCTTCTTAAAATTAGAGGCCTACACACATTACACAAACACAGAAGCACAGTATTGCAAGCCATAGTCCTTGTTTTATTTGATAGATCTAAACATACATATCTTTTTCATTTAGGCTCCACTGTTTGTAATGCACTTATGTCATTATATAAACTTCCATGGGCCAGTGATATATCTTGCTGCCAAGCTTGATAACCTAAGTGGGAACCAGGACTCAGGCTTCAGTTTCCATTATCAAAGATGTTCACATAGTAAAAGGAGAGAACCAACTCTTCCAAATGATTCTCTGACCTCCGCACTCAGGCTACAATGTGCTTCTCCCCTGATGTAAAAACTAAAATAAAATTAATCCCAACTCTAAAAAAGAAATAACACAAACCTCCGTGATGAAAAAACTTTCAACTTAAAACTATTTTAACTTATATATGTCAGTTTTTACTAAGTTGTAAAAATTAGAAAATTGGCAATAGTGTGGTTATTTTCTAATGTAACTGTAAATTTGTGTTAATGTGATTTCTCGTATGACTAAATCCAACTGTATTTTATTGGGGAGCCACCAAATAGAAGGGAGTTTTTGTTTTAAGATAGTATATTACCATTTTCCTCTTTGTTCTTGTATAGATCAAGGAACAAGTGAATATATGAATATGAATGTCTAGTACTTCATGTCTTAAAGTTTATAAACAGAAAGTTCATGTAATTGTACCATTAATCGACATTAATCAACATGTCACTTTAGAAAATTCAATTTCTTTTTTTTTGTTTGTTTGTTTTTGTTTTTTTGAGACAGGGTTTCTCTGTATAGCCTTGGTTATCCTGGAACTCACTCGGTAGACCAGGCTGGCCTCGAACTCAGAAATCCACCTGCCTCTGCCTCCCAAGTGCTGGGATTAAAGGCGTGCGCCACTGCCCGGCGAAAATTCAATTTCTTAAGTCATTTTTAAATATAAAGAAGCAACATGAAAAGCCCTTGCAATGATAGTATCATTTATGCCTAAAAGTTTAACATGCTTGAATTTTCTTCTTTTCCAAAGTTAGTAAACAGCAAATGTGAAACTGTATCTGTTTGTAAGGAACAAGCTTATCATTTTATTAAGAATAGACTGTCACAAATTTCCATATGCATTTCAATTAGAATAACCTGCTGTGGCTTCAGTTTTCATTATCAACAATAAAAAGGGAAAGGATACCTGTTCTAATGCCACTGCTAACTCAGACAGCTGGGTAATTAATGAAAAAACAGTTTATATGAACTGATTTTAAAGATATACCTAATAAAGTGAGAGATAACAAGGTTTGCTGGAAAGAACAATTAATACCTTCCATGAACCTCTGTCTCTTCTCCTTTTTTTTAAACTATTGATTTTAGAAGCCAGGAAATCTCTCATTCTTCATTATGAAAGAGAGTTAGCTGAGAAACTAATTACAGATACGGATGATGAATTGTACATGATTTCAGGAATCTCAGTTCTAGAAATGAACTGAAAACATATACTTGTGGTGCTGGTTCCCATGAACTCTGTCCCTCTAATTAATTATGCCTAAATTTGGCTAAATGTACACTTACTAAGATAAATATTATGCCAGTACGAAGTGATAAGAATCAATCCATTTGGCACGTGCATGCTTTCTCTGCGAAGCTCAAACCATCTCCTGAAAGCCTGAACGCGTTTGCAACCATCAGAACACAGTAAGCCTCTTAGCACCTGCATAAACTTTAACTGGGTGGCCGCGGCCAGGAGGCCTGAGTTTGACTGAGGCTGGAGTCTAAGAGAAGCAACAGAATGGTCACCCTGCCGTTCCCTGAAAGCCAGCGGAGGTCCAGAGGCAGTTTGTCGGGGATGGCTGAAGGTGACTGGGACGGGGAGGGGGTCGTGCGTAAGCGCTGGTGAGGCAAGCAGCTAGCGGCTGTACTTTCTCTCCTACCCTTCCGGCTCACAGCTCCAAGGAAGAACTAGAGCGTCAACACCAAGAACCGTGCAAGAAAGGGTGCAAGGCTGCATAGAGGCCTAGGAAAGGACCGGGGGCACTTCGTGGGGTCCACCGAATCCCCAGCACTTACCATCACCCAACGCACTCTGCTACCGGTTGTTAAGGCAACGGCGTACTCTCGGCCTCGGTGGCGTTCCCACTACTCCGCGCGCGCACAGCCCGCTTCCCATTGGTTTGGGAACGAAGAGGTGGGGTTAACCCGGCAAAGCTCGCCCAAGGACAAGAGGGCGGTGCGTCGGCAGCCAAAGACTGGCCTCATTGGGCAAAACTGTGCTGTGAGCGTCAATTGGCTGCGCCAGAGCCGAGCTAGACCAATCAACATTATGAAGGAAGCTCTGCTGATCGTGGGCTCATATCTTTCAGTAGAAAAGGGTGGTGGGTGTTCGGCTGCAGTTCGCTGGTTGCCGGTTGCTTGCAAACTCAGGTCGATTTGATTGTCTAAATCGGGTAAGAGTTGCGGACTTGCCCTTGGAGGCTGCTGCGTATGGGTGACAGAGCTGGGAGGAAATGCGAGGGAATGAGTCGGACGTTCTAAATCCGAGTTGGGGACATAAAACATCTGAGAGGCCAGCAAAGATACGGCCTAATGGTTTGGAGGGGTGACTTTGCCTGGGGAAGCTGAGACCTTGAAAGTGGAGTGGGCGTGCCGAGCACTGTGTCAGGGATTCACAGGGCTGGGCCTTAGAAACCCAATCCACATGAGGTTTTATCTTTGACATTAGCTCTGCAAGAGTCACTTTAGCTGTCAGGGGGATGAGCTGGGGACTTTTGGATCTTGAAAACTCATCAAAATGTGCCCTGTTTGACGTGCAGACACTAAAGTCACATGGGAAGGAGCATTCCTGAATGAGACTCCCTTGAAAGCAAAACCAAAGGGCAAAGTGTGCAAGGGTGTGAGGTTACCTGGAACTATGCCAGGAGTAATGAAGGTCCAGGGTCGAACACAGATTCAATGTTCTATGCCCCTCAAAGTGTAGAAAATCAGTTTAGGGACATTAAGGGCACAGCATCTGTCTCTCAAACTGAGAAAGGCCTGAAACTTAACAGCTCCCCATAAATGTAATATAGGCCCTTTGCTTTCTTTCCTTTAAGCCATGAACCAGATTCAAAACTTTTGTGTTCTATTTGATTCCTTTGTTCCCTGCAGCAATAATCCCCCATATCCAGCCTCTGAGTTCTCACAAGTCTGTCCTTAACGTGTCTTCTGTTCTCTCTGTTCCTCCTCAGCCCTTTCCCCAGCAGTATGAGATGGAGTTCTCACCATAGTTTACAAAGCCTGCCATGAAACTCCTCTTCCTCCCATCATACTCACACTGTTCTCCCCTCTGGCTCACTCCTACCCAGGACACTGTTTTTGTGGCTGATACACTCCTGTATTGACCTTACCCAGCCCCTATGAACTTTTTTTAATTTTATAATATTTTGATTATTCTTTGAGAAAATTTCAGATAAGATGTAATTTTTTGGTCATGACTATTTTGAGATAGGGTATCACTATGTAATTTTGTCTGACCTGGCACTCACTATGTAAACCAGGATGCCCTCAAACTTCAGAGATCTATCTGCTGCTACCTCTTGAGTGCTTAGATTAAAGGTATGCACCAGCAAAGCCTAGTATTGGTCTTCAGCCATTGTCACCATCTCTGTAAGGTTACTTTAATCACTCTCTTTACTTTGTACCCAGGCCCTTCATATTCCTTTATGTTTTTTATAGTAGCATTTGTCACTTCCTAAGCCACTGTAAAGTTAACCTTTTTTCTTCTTTATTGCCTCCACTAGAAGGTAGGCACATGAGGACAGGAATCTTATTTGTGTTCACCAGTACCTGGAAAAGAAAAGACTACATGTTAGGTGTTCAGTGAACCTTAGCCTAGCAGGTAGTATGTAAGTATCCCTTAGTTTTCCATAGTTGAGCCCCCTGCCAACATATGCTTATGCTCCACCAGATTACTCTTACAATGAACATCCCTGGTTGCATCAGTCTCCTTTGGTTTAGAAAGTAAAGTCCCCTGAAGCCTGCTGCCCAGTTTCATCCCTACTAACCTTGACTTCATGTCCCTCCATAGTCTTTACTAAAGTGAGTCTTAAGTATTCCTCAAAAGTCTCTGTCTTGAAGGCTTAGTCCCCACCCATGATGTTATTGGAAGGTAGTGGAATTTGTACAGAATAGGATATACTGGGAGGCTGCTAGGTCACCAGGGCCATGCCTTTGAAAGTGGATTGTGGGGTTGTCTTTCCATTAGATCATCAGGCCGGGTTTTGTACAGGGTACTAAGCCTGAGGTGGATGGTGACGAGACAAAACTCAGGGGCCCATATCAGGATTCTTAACTCTACTAATTGACTTGTCCAGGAAGTGTATTTGTCCTTGGAGTCTGCATTTTTTACACAGATCAGCACAATAAGATAAGAAGTTCTAGGTAGCCACAGTTTAGCTTCACACTCTGTTCCTTTATAGAGAACTCACACTCTTACTCAGAAAATGAGGGGCACTTTCATTTTTGTGGGGTTTGAAACACACTATCCTTTCTTTTTGTCCTCAGCAATCAGTAGTCACAAACAGTCCCTGCCTTCTTATATTTTTCAGTGTATGCTGTGGCAGTACATCTTGGCTTTTAATGGATTTAAAGTCCCACCATTCTAAATGAAACATACTTGAGGTCTCTGGCATGGCAGTCATCACAACCCACTAGTCGGTAGGACTTTGCTCTTTGAGGTCCAGTTTTCAGTAGTTCAAAGAAATTCTGTTTTTTTCTTCAAGAGTGTGATCAAATCCTTACCAGCAATTGCAATGTTTTGACCATTTTTGCACTCTCTTCCTACTGTAGGGCAACTGACACCAACTCTGCTTTGATATTTTCTTTCTGCAAAACTGAAACTCTACATTAGCAGCCCATCCTCATCCCACCACTTCCAGCTACTTACCAGAAACCATCTACTCTCAGTTTCTGTAAGTTTAAGTACTTCGTAGTAATGGAATCAGACAATGCTTATTCTTTTGTGCCTGGTTTATTTCACTTAGCACGATATCCTCAGAGTACATTCAGGTTATTGCATGTATCAAAATTTTGTTACTTTTTATGTCTGCATAATACCCTGCTGTATGATTTAAATGGATCACATTTTTTCAATCCGTGCATCAGTGGAAATTTAAGATGCTTTTACTTTTTGGCTACAGTGAACAATGCTTCTGTGAAGATGGATATAGGAAAATCAATTCCAGGTCCCTGCTTACAGTTCAGGAGGTTTAGACTCTCAAATGAAACTGCTGGATCACATGATAATTCTGTTTAATTCTGTAAGGAACTGCCAAATTTCTATAGTGAATAAATTATTTTCTATTACCATTAGCCTCACATAGGTATTCCAGTTTCTCCATGTCTTTACTAATACTTGTTTTCTGTTTTTTGACTTCTGATAGTAGCCCTCCTAATGGATGTGAGATGGTCTTATTGAGATTTTGATTAGCATTTCTATAGTGATTGGTAATGTTTAGTCAATTTCAATACTTTGCTTGCTGTTTGTTAAGTGTATCTTCTCTGTTCATTCAGAGCCATTCCTTATATGCTTTTGAACTTGAGTATAGAATAGCCACTGCATTTCAGACAGCAAGCAGGAGAAA
The DNA here is from genome assembly GCA_030674055.1 of Rhabdomys pumilio. Lineage (NCBI taxonomy): Eukaryota > Metazoa > Chordata > Mammalia > Rodentia > Muridae > Rhabdomys > Rhabdomys pumilio. The sequence goes on along the minus strand of JANHMN010000005.1, from coordinate 2,311,301 downwards.
GAGGATGCCAGTGGCATTTGACTCACTGTTAGACTAATTCTTCTTATGTCCCGGACCTACACACAGGAGATAGGCATATAATTTGAGATAGTATAGGTTTTGTTTGGACAAGAGGTTGGTGTGCTAAGACCTGTGTAATCATCATTTGAGCACTGTGACCGTACTAGGGTGGGCATGTTACTTTTACTTCTCATCTCCTCCTCTGGCAACTGGGAAAGAATATATATTTCTTGCTTTGCCTAGTAGTGGCGGTGAGGGCAGGTAACTGCACTCTGTGTTTCTAGACTGCACAAAATTCATCTTGCATTCACCTGCTCAGTCTTTGTAACCTGACCACAGACAGCATGGTTTAAAACAATAGAACTCCAAACCTGTGGGAGGTTTTCCCTTCCCGAAACTCTCACAAATATTCAGTGAAAAGGCCACTTATTCTCCCCATCACTGGAGGACAAATGAGTTTCTTTTGTTTGGAATTGAATTGTTTTTGTAATCCTTACACAACCTCCCTCAAGCTAGCCCAATTTGGGCCCATATTCCTTCCTACATCTTATATGAAACTTTGAGTACTGGGATGATTATATTTTCTGCATTTTACTTAAAAACCAGATGAAATATGTTACAGTTGTGTAGCTTGGTATTCTTGTGGGACTCCTAACAGTGGGAACAGGAGCTGTCTCTGACTCTGTTGCCTGCCTGTGGGACCCTTTCCCCCTTCTGGACTACCTCTTCTAGCCTCAGTAGGAGAAGATGTGCCTAGTTTTACTGCAACTTGATATGCCATGGCTGGTTGATATCCATGTGAGGCCTCTCCTTTTCTGACAAGAAATAGAAGGAGAGTGGATGGGAAAAGAGGAAGAGGGGAGGTAGGGAGGGACTTGATGGAGAGAATGGAGGGGAAACTGTGGTCAGATGTAAAAATAAATAAGTAAATAAACAATTTTTTTTAAAAAAAGAAGAACTAAGTGGAACACTTTAGGATGAATTGTGCTCTACCCTGAATGAGATGGGAAGGGATCAAAGCCAGAGCTTTGGGCATGTTAAGCAGTCTATATTGAGTGTACACAGCATGGCCTCAGGTAAGCTGGAGAGGTATAAAGTAGTTTTGGAGTTCAGAAGAGGACCATTGGGAGGTATGATAAAAACTGCTTTTAACAGGGTGTTTAATGGGTATTTTGCACTATGATCTAAGGGCTTTGTCTTTAATTCTCACTATAATCTTATAAGGCTATTTGCTTTATAAATGAAGAAACAGATTCAGTTCCTTTTAATGAGTCTCAAGAGAGCTTCCCAGTCAGAGGTAGAACTGAGATTTGAACCCAGGCACAGGCTCTGGGTTCATTAGCTTATAGCTTTGAAGACTAGGTGAGCAGAGTATCCTCCAGGGGTGTCATGATTAGTAAGCTTGCATTCATCTTCTAGATCTGTGTCATGCCTGACCATACACAGCAAGACTTAAAACAGTAGGATTCCAAACCTGTAGGAAGCATTCCCTCCCTGCAGCTATGATGGGACCACACAAGCAGGCGGGTGGAGACCATCACAGCTCCAGATACGCAACATAGACCCCTGCTAGAGAGGTTAATAATGGTGTTGGCAGGGTTGCAAGCAAAACAGGAGAATCCCCTTACCTCCATTGATGCATCTGCCTTCTCATTCGCTTATGTTCTCTTGAGGATCTAAAAAAATGTGCAAATTGAACAGTAGGCATTCCTAATTTATAGCACTCCCACTTAAGAACAAAGTCATCTTCTTAGTGAAGCTTCTAGATAAGCAAGGTGCATGAGGAAGGACAGTGAGGACTCTGTATGTATAAATACTTTTAAAAAAAGATTTATTTTCTTTTATGTGTATTATTTATCACTGTAGCTATTTTCAGACACACCAAAAGAGGGCATCAGATCCCATTATAGATGATTGTGAGCCACCATGTGGTTGCTGGGAATTGAACTCTGGACCTCTGGAAGAACAGTCAGTGCTCTTAACCTCTGAGCCATCTCTCCAACCCATATATAAATACTTGATGCAGCCCTGAGACCATCAGACCCATGAGTGTCTGCTCTATGCTAGGCTCTGTCTTGCTTGCCTATAATTCAGCAGAAAGCAAGCCATCTCAGACTGCTTGCAAGACTGATACAAGGTGCCCTGATCCTTGTTCTCCAGCAACTGCTGTCTTGCTATATGCAAAACCATGAGTCCAGTCACTGCCACATAGGTTTGAGGTGAGTAAACAGATGTCAGTTTCAAGTGTTCAGGTCAATGAGCAATAAAGACAGGGATGGAGTTGGCACAGAACTGCAGGTTAACTATCCATACTCATTAGATGTATAGACAAAGACTTAGAAAAAGGCAAGTTGTGAAATATACTGAGCTGATGTATTGGGTATTCTTCTTATTGCTGTGAGAAAATACCTGAAGAAAAGCAACCTATGGAAGGCAGGAGTTTAGTGTAGTGTAAGAGTTTGGTCCATCATGGTGAGGCAGTCATGACAGCAGGAATGTGAGGTGGCAGGTTACCCTGTATCTGCAGTCAGGAAGCAGAGGGAGATAGTGCTGGTGCTTAGCTTGCTTTCTCATTTTTTATTTAAAAAAAATAAGAGTTCTAAGTTTTATGTGTTTAAGTATTTTGCCTACATTGTATATATGTATACCATGTATATATAGCATGCCTAGTGCTCACAGAGGTAAGAAGAGGGTGTCAGATCCCCAGGCAGTGAAGTTAAGGACAGTTGTAAGCCACTATGTGGATGCTGGAAACTAAACACAGTTCCCCTGTGAGAATAGCAAGTGTCCTTGACCACTGAGTACCCTCTCCATTACTTTCTCATTTTATTGAGTCCAGGTTCCCAGCCTTTGGAATGGTGCCACCCATGTTCAGTGTAAGTCTTTGCATCTCAGGTAAACTTCTCTGGAAATGTTCTCACAGACATATCTCGAAGTCTTCTAGAAATTCTATCAGTTTAACAAGATTAATAATTATAACTGATAATTTCCATTATGAATTCAGAAAATCTACCTATAGGTGACCCATCAAACATTGAGGGTTGTAATATCTGTTTCAAGGACATTTGGGCCTTTGATATGCCCACAAAAATCAATACAATACACTCATCAAATCAAGTCCCATAGAGACATATGATAGCACCCATTGTTTGAAAGTATCAGGCTGTAGAAATTGGATTGAAGCCATCACAAGACCCAGTCAGTACTGGGTGCCTGACACTTATTTCCCCAGTGGCATTCTTTGCATCTTCTTTCATGGGTAGTCACTTTTATTTCTGGTACAGATTTCCATTTACAAATACTGCATCAAAAACACTTATACATACAAAATAATCTTGTAATTTTTTAAATTTGTGTTTGCAACTTGGTATTGTGGGCAAAGGAAAGGGGGAGTGTGTGATGAGGCCTTCACCAGGACTGCATTTTTCTGTTTAGTAGCATCATTGCACTTGATTACTCTGTCTCCCACTGTAAAGTTCTTGGTCCCCATCATTTTCTAACCACTACCCAAAGGCTTTTGATATGACTAGTAAAGGAGGTTATTTACCTTACTTCCTGCCCTGCCTCTGATCCAAGCACACTGTAAGTTAAAGACTTGTCATACACTCTCTAGCATAGGGCACTTTGACTGGTACGTATAATAGCTATGGCTTAGCTATTTATGAATATTCACCCATAATGACTAAAGATGCTTTGCTTCACATACTATTAATGTCATTCTCTAATTATGTCTTTAGGAAGAAGAGTTGGTTGCAAAGGAAACCATACTTTGAGCCATAATGGAACAAGCTGTTCGTGGTGAATCAAAGAGAGACCAGGTCACAGGAGTACATTTGACAAATGACATTTCCAAAGTAGGTACTAACATTTAAAAAGTAGGGGAAAGTCAAGCTATTTATATTTACGGCTACGTTTTTTAAATGTATTTATTCTTTTCTCATATATTATATCTTAACGACAGTTTCCCTTCCCTCCACTCCTCCAAGTCCTTTCTCCCCACTCCCATCTCCACCTGATCCACTGCTCCTCTGTTTCCCTTCAGAAAAGAGCAGCCCTCCCAAGAATATCAATTGAACATGACTAACAAGCTGCAATAAGACTGGGCACAAACCCTCATATCAAGGCTTTTTCTGTACATTTTCAACTGTAGTTAAACCATTTGTTCAGTTAGTGTTAGTTGGTTATGTTTTGTGTATGTATACCTTGATTTAAGATATATCAGTTACTTATTGCTGTATACCAAAACAAAAATCAGAAAGCAAGAGTTTTAAAAAGCACCAGCTGTTCTTCAGAGAACATGTGTGCAGTCCCCGTCCCCACATGGTGACTTATAACCATCTGTAACTCCAGTCCTAGGGGATCCCCTTCTTCTGCCTTTTGAGGATACTGACTCTGGTTTGGGTTGGGAGATTTTACACTGGTCTTCCCTGGGCTTGGTCATGTAGCTGCAACCATATATGCAACTCTTGCGTGCATGTTCACCTTAACCGGTGGACTAATGCATCAATGGTAGTGAATGTTGTCTGTCGGCTAGATACATTGGCTTGTCTTCCTATGGCCTCCAGTGTGTTAGCTTAGACTTCTTAGTGGAATGGTAGAAGCCTTCCCAGATGGTGGCAGTAGCCCCTAAGATGTAGTATCATGATTCTCAGAAGAGACTTGAAGGAATTGTTACCCCATCATTGTCAAGCATTCTGAAGGTTCTTCACCATGGGTCTTCAAGTTTACTGTGATGTAGTTCACTCTTGATAAATATCACATTTCCAAAATGTGTGTATCAAACATTAGTAAATTAGATATTCTCCAAGATAATCCTAGGCCTCCAAATCACTCTAGTTTTGGTATAGAGTTCAAATAAGTTTTCATTTGGGCACCTTTGATTGAAGCCCTGTACTAGCTCTCTATCCGTTTTGTGTAAATCAAGATTTTATTGTTAACAACAACCTAAAAAAATCATACCAAACTGCTAGTATCATCAGGTTTGAACCTTCTTCAAATGATTTGGAATACATTCTGTTTTCCAGTGGGTGACTTTCTAAGAAATAAATGCCTAAATTTAAGCTACTAAGGAAGAATACTTTTTATCTTATATGCATAGTCTATATAGGACTGCTCTAAAAAGAAAATTATCCTGCTGAAGAAAACATAAAACTAGAAAGAAAAGAAAACCCAGAAGCCCCAGCCATGCTCTTGAGATTATATTACAACTGAATTTAATCCTTTTGTGGCGCTTAGAATCAAACATACAGCTTAACAGATGTGCCCTATCACTGAGCTACACACCCACTCCAAGCTCATTCCTCTCCTTTTCTTAGCACTATCATCTCTAAGGTATTCATTTTATCCATTTGATCCATTCTTTAGTTTCACTACTTGAAAATTTATTTTTATCAGTACTTACTCTGATTTTGTCTGGTATGGCCACCAAAAGTTAGTGATTATTTCACATGGTCTCTTCTAGCCACTTAGTCTTAGACATATGATTAAAGACATTAATAAACCTTGTTTGACATGTCTGAACAGAGTCTAGTTTGATTCTCGTCACTATAAAACTCTACTGACCAGCCATTGTCTCAAGCAGTATCAGTACAATATGTCTGTAGGTTCAAGGCCATATTGGTCTACATAAAGAATTCCAAGACAGCCAGGGATATATAGAGAGACCCTGTTTTGATAGATACATAATGCATGCATGCATGCATACATACATAGATACATACATACATACATACATACATACATACATACATACATACAAACAATAAAATCAGGAAGTGAAATTTCACTGGAGGACACAATATCAACATTCTGAAGTTATTTATTTGTCTGATTGATTCTTTTGGTTTGTGTGTATGTATGTGTGTGTGTGTATGCGTGTATTTGTGTGGTTCATGCAAGTGAGTGTACAAGTGTGTACACCCATATGTTTATATAAAGAGGCTAGAGGAAGACATTGGGTGTCATTATTGCATTCTACTTTATTTCTTTAAGACAGAGTCTCTCACCTTACTATTTTTCCATTGCTGTGATGAAATACCACATAGGCACCTCATAGAGGAAAGGGTTTATTTGGGCTTATGATTCCAGAGGGATAAGGTTCCATCACCATCACTGCATAGAAGCTTGGCAGTAGACAGGCATAGTGACTAGAGCAACATGCTGAGACTTCACATCTTGAACCATTAATTAACATGGAGCCAACAGAGAGCACTAGGAACAACAGGAGACTTTAAAACTTCAAAGCCCCCAGTGACATACTTCCATAGCTCCTAAACCTATCTAAACAGCATCACCCACTAGGACCAAAATATTCACATGCCCAAGTTGTTGGGGAACATTCTTATTAAGCCTCTCTTCTACTCTGTAAACTAGAAGATTGCTGTTTTGCCTAAGATGGCAAGTCAGCAAGTTCTCAGGATTCACCTGTCTCTGCTCCTTAAATCTGGGTTGTAAGCATGTGTAACCAGGCCTGGGCTTTACACATTAATGTTGGGATTTTGGACTCATGTCATCCATTTGCACAGCAAGCACTCTTAACCACTCAGTCATTTCACCAGCCCCTAAGTTGTTTTATTTAAAAATAATTATTAGCCTATGAGCCATATAGAATCCCTGAAACAGTAAGCACTAGAGAACATCAGCGGGATCTCTTGAGAACTGACCAGACTTCTAATAAACCAAGAAAAACCAGAATGTCTCGAAGTGCACAGTGTCGCTGAAGTAGAAAGAGATGGAAGGAAGGGGCTGTCAGAGAGGTGATTGATGGGCAGTGATGAGGCTGATGATGTCTACAGATTATGCAGAGCCATTTCAAGATGAACACCCAGATTAAGACAGAGGTAAATCTGCAGAAGATACCTGGCTCTGACAAGCCCTGAATATGCCACATAGCTTAATTATGTCGGTACATGTGTCTGTCATTTCAATGGCTTGGGACAGGTAAGGCTGACCTTCACCACCTCTTGTCCTCTTGCCATCACTCTCTTTCTGCAGGATAAGAAGTGCACAGTGATTGGAGGGTCTGGGTTCCTGGGGCAGCACATGGTGGAGCAGTTGCTGGCACGAGGCTATGCTGTCAATGTATTTGATATCCACCAAGGCTTTGATAACCCCCGGGTGCAGTTCTTTATAGGTGACCTGTGCAGCCAACAGGTAAGTGACTCACTCAGCCTCACTGATCTCTCACAGGACCCCAAAGGGAAACCAGGTGCTCAGAGGCCAGGATAACTATAGCTTGAAAAAAATCTACTTTGAAAAATGTAAAATTTATAGAAAATAATTCCACACACCATATTGTCAATAATCAGAATGAACAACAGTTGTCTGTGTTACAGGGATTTTGTTTTGTCATAGGAACATGAAAGCAGTCATGGGCCTTACTCCAGTGAGCAGACAAGGCTGTGTGCCAAGCAAACTTTACCAACATATTTCATCAAGAATATTATAGGTTGCAACATGCCAGTTGCTGCCCTAGAATATGCAGATGGTAGGCCATGTGGTATTCATTCCTTTTGATTGAGATATAGTTTACATTCCATAAAATTCATATTTAAAAATATATTTTATTATCTTAGCTATATATATGTGTCTATGTTGATATATGCATGTGAGTGCAAGTGTCTGCAGAAGCCAGAGGTGTTAGACACCACCAACCTTCCCATTCACAGCCAGAGAGTTAGAGGTGGTTGTAAACCATCTGATATGGGTACTGTGACTTCACTCAGATCCTCTGGAAGAGCCACCTCTCCAGCCCTGAACTTCACATTTTTTAAATATATCCTGAAATAATTTTCAGCAGCTCTTCAAAACTGTGCAGTCATTCCCTGCTATCTACTTCCAGAATTTCTTCACTTCTTAAGGAGATCTTGTACCTGTTCAGTTCCCACTCTCCCTCACCCCCAGCCCTCAGGACCACTCTTCCGCTTTCAGTTGTTCTGAAATTTTCCTTTAACACAATGTTTTCAAGTTCCATCCGTGTTGTATGGGTATTTATATTTTGAATCATTGTAGGTATTGCCAAGTCACTCAGCAAAGCTCTTGGGTCTGTTTATGGTGACCATCCACAGCCACCCCTTTTCCTTCCCAAGTGACTTGCTTCATTCCACAATGGTTTCAGCTCCTTGCTGAAGGTGGCCCCATCAACATTTCTGGTAAAATTGTCCCACTGTAGTGGGACCAACTCTGGGCACTTTACTGTCACTCTCTGTACTGTATCCTTATCAGCTTTGACTCCATAGCCCCTTTGTTGTTCTGTATAACTTTCATCCCCTTTACCCAGTCTCTTCTTGTCACTTGTCAGCTAGGGTTCTCCAGAAAAACAATCCACAATGGGAAGGAGAGGGGCAGTGCACAGGGCAGGGAGGAAAGAAAGACCAAGATCAAATTCAAAGAATGAGTTTATGTGATTGTGGGGACAAGTGTGAAGTTGGCAGGACAGACAGGAAACTTGAACAGAATTGACAGGGTTCCCTGATGAGGACCCCCTGCCTCTTATAGAAACCTGCTTTGTTCTTAAGGTCTTCTTCACTAAGAGTTTCAAGGACAGTATTCTTTTGTCTGAACCTGCTGATTGTTGATGTTCCCCCACAGCCAGTTCTGGATGCAGTCACTAAGGAATAGATATGATGCGGACCAGGTGATTCACCAGAATCTCCTTTGGGTTATATAGTCCCAGCACTGCTAAAGCCATCTGTCTCTTCTTTCTGCCTCTCTGGGTAGTGAGTAAATTCTGACTGCTCCTTGCTTTATTATGGACATAGCCCTTAGACTCCCCTGGTGTCATCCAGCCTCATGGTCACAAACCTGCCCATGCCTCCATCTGACTCAAAAGGAAGACTTTCCCAACACAGCATGTTCTCTAGTCTCACTCAGCCTCTCGGGTATAAGCAATGAGCATTAACCAGGGTGGAGTTTGCCAGAAAAATATGGTAAAAGTTCAGAGGACTAAAGCAAAGCTCTAAGAGTAGATCCTGAATTCTGAGCTAAACGAAGAAAGGTGGACATAATGCAATTAAAGACCATGGCAGAGGAACACTTCAAAATGATCCTTTTGCCCCAGCCTCCCAGTGCTGGAACTACAGGCACCTATGTAAGTCAGCTGAAGAACTAACTCCCTCTCATTCCACTCTCTTTAGCTCCTGGTTCTACTTTCTAAACAACCAGATGGAAAAAAAGATGCTTACCAACTAACTGAAAGGGGCTAGGAGGAACAAAGTAATTCCAGATCTATGGTATTTTTTGAGATTTTATTTTTTATTTTTATTTTATGTGTATAGGTGTTTTGCCTGCATATGTGTCTCTGTGACACATGTATACTACACCTACAGAGGCCAGAAGAAGGTATCTGATCTTCTGGAGCTTGAGTTACAGAGAGATGTGAAAAAGTATGTGGATGCTGGGAACTGATTCCAGGTCCTCTGGAAGAGCAACCAGGGATCTTAAACACTGAGCCATCTCTCTAGCCCCACATCCCACTGTTTTAAGAGCTGTGGTGGTTTTGTGTGTACTTCAGATTGTTGTTCTTTGTGAGCCATCTGGCTCATGGCTTTAGGCTTTTTTTAAATATCCAGGCCTCAGTTTTGGTCTCTTATTATCTTAGCCCATGCCATATGTTCCTTCTGTTTCTTTATGTTGTTACATAGATTCTCTCCTTTATGTAACTTCTCATGGGCATGTCATCTTTACCCCTTCACATTATTTTCTGTGTGCATGAAGGTATGGCCAGATAGACATTCTTGTGAAGGCCAGAGGTTGACATCAAGTGTTTTTAGTCACTTTCCACCTCATTTCTGAGACAAGATCACTGAACCTGGAGTTCATTGACTCAGCTAAGCTAGCTGGCCAGGAAACTCCAGGGATCCACATATCTCTGATCCACCAGCACTGAGATTATAGGCATACCTTTGTACACTGCTCGTTATTTGTTTGTTTTTTGTTTTTGTTTTTAACATGAGTCCTGGGGACTCCAACTCACTACATTCTCAGCATGTCGGTCCCCTATCCTCCACCCCCCCCCCCAATTATTTTCAAGCCAATCTTCAAACATTTCAGGATTTGTTTCTAAAACATAAAAATAAGTTTTAATAAAAATATTACACAATATTATCTCAGAGGCACCAAAAATAGTTCCTTAATGTATAATTGCTTTCCCAAATAAAGAGTTAAACACAGTCAAGACTATGTATTTGATAAATATGTCAGTCTCTTAGTTTCCAAGAAGCCTTAGTATGTGTGTTGACTTAGTGGTGTTTAGCTTGTTCATTATCAGGTAGCATATCCCAAGGTCTGGAGTTTGCTAATTGCATCTCCAGGTAATCAGCATGTCCCTATGCCATCTTTGTTTTCTGTAACTAGTAGATTCATTTTCCAGTAAGGCACCAACCAGCCACATATGGCCACCAAGCATTTCAATTAAGACAAGTCTGCAGTGAGAGGCACTTTAAAATACGTATTAAAATTCTGAGACTAAGTACAAAATCATTAAGTAGCTCAATAATTTCTATTAATTATGTCTAGGTGCTGTGAAATCTAGACTTTGATAGATTTACACACACACACACACACACACACACTTTTTTTTGAGACAAGGTTTTCCTTTGTAATGTAGGCTATCTTGGAACACACAGGATACCGGCCCTAAACTCACAGTAATCTTTTTGCTTCCAATTCCCGAATAAATATGAAGCAAAAACTTGATATGGTTCAGTTCCCCCCAATCCTGGTGCATCATAAGTACAAACCCCTATGTGTGTGTGTGTGTCTGTGCGTCTGTGTGTACATGCATGTGCACAAGCACACACACACATACACACACAAGAGAGAGAGATTTTAGAGATATTAAATATATTAGAGAGGAGAGTATTTGTCATCATCCATTTTTGTAGTTCACCGCTGCTTCTCTAGGGCAGATTAAAGAAACTACTACTCATCATCTTTCAAAGATGAGTCATAGGTGTTTCTCCCCACCCACTGTCGGAGGGATCCATCCCCATACCCAGGAGGAAGAAATGCTACCCAGAGCAGCACAAAGAATCTGGCCAGACAGGCCTTGCTGGGTTTTCTTATTAACTGTGCTTGTATTTATGCTTCAGCCATGCTTGTGTCATGAAACTGGAAGCTTGTGCACCCAGGATGGGCATGGAAGTTCCACACCACTTCCTCAATACTTTACCCTGTGTGTCTCTTCACCTGTACCCTTTGTAATTCCTTTATAGTGAGTCAGTAAATGTGTTTACCTGAATTCTGTTAGCCTCTTGCACAAGTTAAACAAAGCCATAAAGGGAATCTGGGAGTGCACTAACTGTGGTTGCATAGGTTCATTTTTATCTAACACATTACTAAAGGAATCTATCCATCCATAGTTCCTAAAAAGAAAATTCAGGTGGACAGAGGTCTACTTGGCGAGGAATGTCAACTCAATAAATGTTTAGGGAGCTGTCAAATGAGAATGCCACCATTTGCTGAGAAATGTTCCAGGACAGAAACATCAGTGGGTGTTGTAAGTATCACCCCCACAGATTTGGTAAGAATCTGGCTATCACCCTCATTGAATGATCCAACTTGGCATTACCAGCAGTGCCCTGATAAGGATACACCAGTACTGACGTAGAATGCTTGCCAAAACCATTAAGCCTGAATACAATGAGGAATGAACAACTGCAAATTAAGAAGCCCATAAAATAACCTCTCTGATCCTGTGAAATATTATTGTCACAGAAAGCAGAAAGCAAAAGTCAGGGAACTACTCCAGATTAAAGTAAATGGAAAGAACAGAAGGATCACGTATGCATGGTCCATGTTTGGATCCTAAACCCCCAAATAAATATTGTCAGAATGATGAGGGAAGTTTGAATATGGAGTAACTGTTACTTAAGAGTTCCTATGGGCTAAGGAAAAAGCTCAATGAGTTCAAATCCCAGAACCTACAAATAATAAAAAGCTATTTATAGCCATGCAGGCCTGCAAACCAAGCATTAGGGAGGTAGAGATGGGTGACTTTCAAGAACTTGTTGACCAGCTAACCTACCTCAAACAAGGCGTCTTTTAAAATATAGGCAGTAGAGACAGGTGATGCTCTGTGAGTTTAAGGGTAGACTGCTCTGCATAGCAAGTTCCAGACCATCTGAGGATATATAGTGAGACCTTGTCTCAAAAAAAAAAAAAAAAATGGAATTCTTTTTTCCTCAAGAGTAAATCAGTTTATTCCTCTCTATTTTCTACTTTCATTAATAAATCTTATTCTTACTGATTAACCAAACTGCCTCTTTTTTGGCCAGTAGGAGTCTCTGCATGTTGGTTCTTGAGTCTTTTTAGTGTCTAGTAGGCTTGGAGAGCCTTACCGATTCCTGGTTCATTTAGTATGTTTACTGTCCCATATCTACAGCCACCTGTTTATCTTAGGAGGTTCCTTCTAGAAGTAAGTGAAACCTACTCACTTTATAAATCTCCTTCCTGTCACTGTATTGTATGGCTTCTCCATTTTATTCAGACAAGGTGATAAGGAGACAATTAAAAGAAAACTTGGTTTTATCCCACATGCTTTTGTGTAGTTTGAGACTTTTACAAAGAGTATGGTTTTTGTATTGCTTACATAATTATAAAAAGCCAAAAGACCTACAGGCCACAGATGACAGAATGTGAGAAGGCTGTTGACCTGTCCTAAACTGGAATGATTCTTTTGTCTTTGTGTGCTTTTCCAGGACCTGTACCCAGCTCTCAAAGGTGTAGGCACAGTTTTCCACTGTGCGTCACCTCCGCCATACAGTAACAACAAGGAGCTCTTTTATAGAGTGAATTTCATTGGCACCAAGACTGTCATTGAAACCTGCAAAGAGGCTGGAGTTCAGGTAAGGGGAATGCTGCAGTGACGAGGATCAGGAGCATGTGGTTGCTTTTTCAGAGGGAGGGGAGGGGGAGTAGTTCTTGTTACTATCTTCCTTGGCCTATCCAGGGTTGCCTTTTACATGTTGAGAAGATACTAAAATTAAGCCCTGGACACCAGTTGATATCACAGAGGGCTGGTTGGAGTTACACTCTTCCAATACAAATAGGCCATCTGAATGCTTAGGTAGATTAAGGCCTATTTATCTTTGCTTAACAAAGTATAAAATTTAGACATTGTTTATTTTCTCTGTTGAAATAGCATGTACTTAATGTTTTCAATGTTTTGCCCTGTAACCCTTTCATATATGCATTCAGTGATACTAACTATATTCACTTCCTTGTCTAACCATATTACCATTGTCCATCTCTAGTCACATAATAAGCAGCAGGGTTCCATTCTTCTGCCCCTCCCTAGCTCATGGCAGCCACCATTCTCTATCCATCTATCTGATTACATTAGGGAGCTCACATGAGTCATTCAAACCATGTTTTTATCCTTTTACTTGTCACGATACAGTGTCTGTAAGGTTTGTCCACATTGGAGCATGTCAGAATTTTTTTTTCATTTTTCATTTTTCAAGGCTAATACTCTCCTTAGCTTTGAACAATAATTTATTCATTCATCCGTCAATAGACACTTGTAGTACTTTCACCTTTGAGCTGCTATGAATGGGAGCTCAAATGCCTCAGTCCTTGCTTTTGACTCTTTGGGGTCAGTACTCAGATGTGGGATTCCTGAACCATTAAGATAATTTTGTATGGAACTTTTTTAAAAGAATCATCACATTGTTTAACAACCTTGCTTCTACTTTAAAAGAAAAAAAAAGGAAAGCACTGTTGCTTATATCTGATAGAAACCTATCATAACTTAGGGCTAAGGATATACAGATTTTAGCCTTGTATCAGCTTACAACACTGTTAGAAATCTGCTTCCTAGAATGACTCTAATGGAACCCCAGCCTGTAAGTGCAGCATCTCACTTGCTCACAGTGAGCACTATATGCCACCAATACTCTGAACTGAGAAAAAGGGTACTTCTAATAATTTTCCTGGGTACTTTTGGCCAGCTCCTAGTAACCAACCAGCCCAGCAGGAATAGGTGAGAGAGAAGCTCTTCTAGATTTCCATTGGTTAAAATTCCATCTGCCAATCATATTAATGCAGAAACAGGAAGTACAGAGAGATGGATGCCAGTATTCAGTTAGCTCCTCCTTTCTTCCTTTTTAGGACCCCAGCCCATGATCCCCTGCAGGGTGACTTTCCTCCATAATTGAAATTTCTGTGGAAGTGCCACACAGACACACCCAGAGATATATCTCCTAGGTGATTTCAAACCAACTGCCATATATACAGCTATGATTTACACTTGACAAGACACTTTACTCTGCTGAAGTTGTCACCTACTTTTCCTCTTCTTAGGTAGCCAGGAGCTATTCGTTCTATGCACCTCTGGTATAAGGTATTGGCTTGCACATTGGAGAACTTTATAACAGTGGTGTCACACTGAACATGTCTTTCTGAAACTTTTTTCCACCAATACTAAACTTTTGATATATATAGCCCTTGTTCATCCTCTGAGGGGACAGATAGCTTGGTGTATAGGAGCAAAGAAATTGATATAAGGAACATTTTTCTCCAACACCCAAAACAAAGTCTTTAATGCATTTTATCTCAAAGTTTTAAAATGTTACTTTTCATACTTCCCATACTTACGGCTAATTAACCAGGAATCTATGATTATATGCAACAGGGTTGAGATTGATTTTTTCTAGTTAATCAGTTCAGCATGCTGATGGCTTAATCCAACCTTTGTGCAAACATATGCCTCCTGCAGCATACTTTAAGCAATCTGTCCTGCTGAAGTCTGTTCCTAGGTGTTCTGTTTATTGTACTGACCTTTGTTCTCATGGCTGTAGCATACATACCAGTATTTGCTAGGGCACACTCCTTAACCAACTTCTTCAAAAATCACTTAGCTGCTCTGAGACTTTTGTTCAAATTTTCCCATCTACTATAGAATCAGCAGATTTCTTTCTACCATTTAGTCTTCCTCTCTTCTTTTTTTCCTTTTTCTGTTGTTTAGAACAGTGTTTCTCTATGTAGTCCTGGCTGTTCTGGAATTCACTATTTAGACCAAGATGACCTCAAATTCAGAGATCTGCCTGCCTCTACCTCCCAAGTGCTGGGATTAAAGGCCTGAGCCACCACCACCCAGCAGGTCTTTGAAATATCTCATAATCTGCAATGCCACTTAATGATACTGTGCTGTACTTCACAAAGGTTTTATACATCTTTTGTTGAATTTATTTCTGTGTTCCCCATCATGTGTTAACCACCTACTTATACTACATTTTCCACTTCTGCTGATGTTTAGGAATATGGCTAATTTCCATACATACATAAATATATACATATGATAGTTTTAGTTTTGGGGTTGTGTTTGTTTGGTATGCATGTATGTGTGTGTATGCACACGTGTGCTCACATACAGGGGCTTTCAAAGGCCAAAGGCACAAATCCTATTGGAACTGAAGTTACAAGAGGTTGTGAGCTTTACAGCATGGCTGTAGGGAAGCCAACTCAGTTTCTCTTCAAGAGCACTAAGCTCTAACGCACTGGAGAACCATCTCTCCAGCCCCTAATTTTGTGAACTTAGCTAGTTTGCTGAACTGTTATATTTTTTATAGGCTTGCCCATGTTTTCTGTATAAGCATTTTATTTTTTCATTTCTATCATCTACTAATGCAGCCCTTCTCAACCTCTGGGTCTTGACCTCTATGAGGTCACATATAAAATATCCTGTATGTTAGATATTTATATTAAAATTTATAATAGTAGCAAAATTACAGTTATGAAGTATCAATGAAATAGTCTTATGGTTGGGGGTCACCACAACATGAGGAACTGTATTGAAAGATCACAGTGTTAGGAAGCAATCACTGCACTGATGAGATTAATTTGGTTTCTTGTTTTTTAAAACATTATAAATTAGTGTTTGCTGTCTCCTACCACTATGGCTAGGACTTGTACAATAAAAGACGTAAAGAATATAGCTAGCTGTTTTTCTTTCTTCCTTCCATCCATCATAGTGCTGCTGTGGACTAAACCTAGGGCCTTACACATGCTAGATGTTTGGCTCTACTAGCAAAGCATGTAAAACATACCTAAATTTATGTGTGTATGCATATGTATGTGTTCGCATGGCAAGATAACACAGAGCATCCAGTAGAATTCTGCAAACACAGATATCCCTACAAAAAATAAGATCTACTCTTTTAGATTGGAATACCATGATGTGTCTATGACTACAAAGGTAGTGATCTTTGGGTTTTCTTAGAAGACATAAAAAGAAAAGATACTCCAGCAAGTGACTTGGAAATACTGTGGAGAGAGGGCTTGCTCATGCACTTTGAATAGCAATGATTCCTGACTTGTGTTTTCCTTTAAACTTTTTTCTGCTAGAAACTCATTTTAACCAGCAGTGCCAGTGTTGTCTTTGAGGGTGTTGACATAAAAAATGGAACTGAAGACCTCCCTTATGCCATGAAGCCCATTGACTACTACACAGAGACCAAGATCTTGCAGGAGAGAGTATGTACTTTAAAGCCGGTTAAATGAGCAGATATTCTCAAGTGTCTCCATTCATAAGAAAAAATATCTATGAACATGGGAATGTTAGTATTTTGAGGCCCAAGTACCCAACATGAGATGCAAATTCATGTGTGAAATTAAATTTCAAGAGGACAGAATACCTTAATGTGGCCAGATAATGTTCTCAGTATTTTCTGGGAACAACTTCTTTTATACCCCAAAATGATCTCATATGGTAGGTACTCTTTGTTATCATCTCTAAATTACAGGAAAGTATCCTAATTCACAACAGGATCCAGAATCTTCATCAGGGATCCCATAATTCTCGTGTGATTGGGTTGAGAGGATACTGGGGATCCTGGACTGAGTGGCTGTGGACTTCCATCTCTTAGGCCTTTGCAGCACACTACACACGGTGGTTCACTGTCCAAGCTGGTACTCATAAACTGAAGCTCTATACTAAATGGAAATGGGTCTTACTGTTCTGCCTGTTCTCGTGTTCAGCTTAGAACAGGACACAGTCACATGGAAATCAGCAGAACCTTTTCTCAGCTAAATATGAGAGACTTCCTAAACCAGATGTGGCCTATGTCCAGGTTGTGTCCTCCTGCTCTGTGGAACTAGGCTTAAGGAAGACCAAAGCCTACAATGAGCCTCCTGATAAGTAGATACCTCAGAGGCCCTGTGGAGCTGAGGTACTGGGCTTCCAACCCACAGCTGAGTAAGCTCATGACCTCCAGATGGAAGCCTGGCCTGAATATATCTGACGTGGACTTTTAGGTATTCAGCTGGAAGTCAGAAAAACTAGAGGTGACTATAGTAACTTAATCTTTGTTTTCCAGATCAACACTTTAAGCCATCTTAATAATAATAATAGATCATCTTTGGGATTAGTCTAGAAACTCTTCAAATTCCATCCTCTTTAGCACTACAGATAGCCATGACAAAGGCTATTTGAAGGCTTGCTCATTCCCTTCAGCACCTTGTTTTTACTAATAATATAACAAATCATTTGGGAAATTACTTATAAGGCAAAATCTGTTTCTTCATATAGTCATACATCATAAGGATGGAGACATGTTCAGAGAAATACATCATTAAGTGACTTATCATTGTGGGAACAGAGTATACCTGAAAAACTGATAGCTATGGGACCTCTAGCAATATGAGACCACCAATATATGTGTTTGTGTGTATATGTTGTGTGTATGTCTACATGATAACAGAGGTATATGGATGTATGTGTGTATGTTTATATTGAGGCAGGTATTATCTTTTGGAATGTTGTCCACCTCCTTTGAGACAAGAAACGCACCAGTTAGACTAAACTGGTTGTCCAGTAATGCTTGGGTATCTTTTTGTGTCTGTCTCCATAGCCATGGGATTTTAAGCATGCACCTCCACACATTTTGACATGGGTTCTGGCAATCAAACTCATGTCCTTGTGCTTGAAAAGTAAACTAAACGCTTTGCTGACTGAGCCAGCTTCTCAACTCTGTGTCTGTTGTTGACTAAGCTGTTTGTTACATGGTGCATGAGGATGCTTGAAACTTTACACATGCCACTGAATTCAGGAGCTCTTTTGGTGGTAGCAGCCTTGCTGGAGGCGCAAGCCTACCTCATTAACTAGAACTCTCAGATCTTTCCAGCAATTGAAGAAGCCAAGCTACACCTTCTGGCTGCATGTGGAAATAGCCATTGCACCCAACCTGAGCTTTCTGATTTTGTCCTAGCAGGTGTTAGCCAGTTTTCTCCTGCACTGTTGGTTTTTCATGAACAGATGGGATAGAGTTATAGTGTGTTGTCCCAAGGCAGACAACTCTCCAGCGGCCTGCACACACACCCCAAATATGTCATCAGCCTGTCTCCTAATGAGAAGTACTCCATACATAGTAAGGTACTATCTTAGCTCAGGAAAGTCTTACAGTGGCTTCTTTCTCCCCCGCTCTCTTTCAGACAGTACTGGATGCCAACGACCCTAAGAAGAATTTTTTAACCGCAGCCATTCGTCCTCATGGCATTTTTGGCCCAAGAGACCCCCAGTTGGTCCCCATCCTAGTTGACGCAGCTAGAAAGGGCAAAATGAAGTTCATGATTGGGTAAGGCAGCTCCCATTGCTCTCTGACCCTTTCTGACTGTGTGATCACACATGCAGAAAATAATTTGAGAGTGCCAAGAAGTATTATATAACTGTCTGAGTCTATTCAGGCTTCTTTAATAAATAGTATAGTCTGGGTAACATCACAAACAGAAATAACTCACAGCTCACAGTTATAGAGACTGAGAAGTTCAAGATCAGTTGTCAGAAAAAATGGTGTCTGAGATGAGGACTTAGCAGTGTCTGCTAAGGACTATCTGGTCCTCATACCTGCTGTGTATCTTTATTTGGCTTCTATTCCTGATGGCAGCACTCTCATGGTCTAATTACCTTGTAAAGTTTTCCACTTCAGAACCCGGTACATTGGGGATTAGATTCTAACAAGAATATTGAGGGAACACAAACATTCAGACCATACATGTGAGCTTCTCTGTTGTCCTCCATGTTGATTTCCTGAAAGTGCTATGTCAAATTCCCAGTTCTTA
The DNA here is from genome assembly GCA_030674055.1 of Rhabdomys pumilio. Taxonomy (NCBI): domain Eukaryota; kingdom Metazoa; phylum Chordata; class Mammalia; order Rodentia; family Muridae; genus Rhabdomys; species Rhabdomys pumilio. The sequence continues at coordinate 2,292,245 of JANHMN010000005.1, read as the reverse complement.
AAACAACAAAAATTGATTCTCAAAAATGGAAACCAGAAGTCTAAAATGCAGCTGTTGGCAGGACTAGTTCCTGGCTGCTGTAAGGAGTCCACAGGCTGCTGGGCTTGTCTTTGCTGCTCCTTGCATGCCACTGTATCACTCCTACCTCTGCCTGCCTCTGATGAAGTCATCAGTATTGAGCTAAGACTTGTATTCTAGTCTTAGGCAAATAACTGGTTTCATCTGCAAAGACCCCAATTCAGCATACAGATACTCCACAATTTCCAGAGTGGTGTAAGCTTTTCTTTTATCTTTTCTTTCCTCTTGATTTTGTTTTGTTTGAGACAGTTTCTCTATGTGGCCCTGGCTGTCCTGGAACTTGTTCTATATACCAGGCTGGCTGAAAACTTAGCAATCCTCTTGCCTCTGCTGCCTGAATGCTGGGATTAAAGGCATGCGCCACTGTGCCTAGTGTCTCTTCTTTTGCATTTCTTTTTTCCTCTTTATCCCTTGTCTCGTGTTTTCTCTTCCTGTACTTATTAAACATCACTGATCCCCTGATTTAAAACTTTGAGCGATTATAAAGGCAGTACTAGAAAACTGGCAGTCCATTGGCTGGGTATATCCTGGGCAAGTGTTCAAGATATATACCCCAAATATAAGCCTAAGAAGACACATTGGTGTTGGTCCTGCTGGGACATGCAGAATACCATGCTCTCATATTCGATATTTCACTGCCCTCAAGGGCCCCAGTAGTTCTGTATGGCCACATTTCCTTACCTGTTGCAATCACTTAACTGTTCCAGAGGCAGGTACTATTGTAGTAAAAGTGGGTTAGTCTACTGAATATCTCAGTGCTGGGACTTTATGGGGCTGGCATCCAGACACTAAGCACAACTGAAATACTTGCTGTGTACCCACAGAAATGGGAAGAACCTGGTGGATTTCACCTTTGTGGAGAATGTGGTTCATGGACACATCTTAGCCGCCGAGCACCTTTCCCGGGATGCAGCTCTGGGTGGGAAGGTAAGACACTTGCTTCTCTTAGGATCCACTGGGATTTCTGTACTATAGCACCATCACATTACTTTGGAGCCGACAGCCAGGATGAACCCTAGCCTCAAGGCTTTTTGTTTTCTAGAGCTCCCATGTTCACTCCAGGCCTGGCCACATGTATATTGGGCAGATGCCTACTCCTTACTTTTCTCCTCCTTATAGTCCAGATCTCCATCCACACACATACATACATACACAGACACATGCACATGCACACGCACACACACACACACACACTCACATTGCTCAGGACTGACACTGCTTTAACAAGTGATGCATATAAACTTCCTGACATTTGGTGTCCAGAAGTCAGCAGAGCTGAGAAAATGTACTCTGTTCCTCCTTCCTTGCCTCCTATGTCTTGATGATAGCTCTGTAATCCCTCCTGAGGACTCAGTACTCTTTTCTCCCCCTGAACATTTTCATTTTCCTACTTAAAACTTAGGGAGTGCTTAGAAATGGGATGGTTACAGCTTTCGGTTTAAAAGATCTAATATAGATCTTACATGCAAAGATAAAACCAATGTAACTTACTAAATCCAAGCTAAACTTCACTTAAAGTCCTGGCCTTTTTATAGAATTTGTATCACCTTCCCCTCTTTGCCCTTAAATACTGCCTATTCTGACAGTCTAAGACACTGCTGCAGCTAGGCATGTGACACCTGATAACACAACCTTAACCATTTAGTGCCCCTGCAAAAGAGATGAGGCAGGCAGGACAATGTGTACTTGCTTTCCCACAGAAAGAGTTAGAAGTGGAGCCAACAGCTAGTTGAGCTTGGGGACCCATGTGTGACCCACTCACTCCAGCGGCTGTGCAGGACTTTCTAACTTCATGTTCTTTTACCAGGCATTTCATATCACCAACGATGAGCCAATCCCTTTCTGGACGTTCCTGTCCCGCATTCTGACAGGCCTCAATTATGAGGCCCCCAAATACCACATCCCCTACTGGGTGGCCTACTACCTTGCTTTCCTGCTATCTCTACTGGTAATAGTGGTCAGCCCTCTCATCCAAATCCAGCCAACTTTTACACCAATTCGGGTGGCACTGGCTGGAACATTCCACTATTACAGTTGTGAGAAAGCCAAAAGACTCATTGGGTACCGGCCACTGGTCACCATGGATGACGCTGTGGAAAGGACTGTGCAGAGTTTCCACCACCTTCGGAAGGACAAGTAAAGCTCCTCAGTGCCCTCACCAGTAACTTTCTCCTCTCTGTTCTGAAGAACAGATATCCTTAAGTGAGTTTCTTCTGAGCTGTGTGCACCTTGCTGGTTAGATGGTAGCATACCTCACTCCCTCAATGACATTGGAGGTGACAACAGGAGACATTTCTCCCAGGATAGCATTGGACTTCTCAGGCAGACTCATAGTCTACTGCTTTGGTCTTTCTCTCTCCTCCCCCTACTTCTGTCTCCTGGGTTCATTATCAGAAAGACAACACTAAAGTGAAGGCTTTGTTCAAGGTCTTAAAAATTGAAGCAAATCCAGAAATTGTAAACACACAGTAGGACTTTAGACATACATTTTATATGATCATAATACAATAGTTAGACATATTGATGAATGTAATCCCCAATCCCAATCCCTAAGGATAAATCCCCTGCTGGTTCCTTGCTCCCTCACATACTGTCAAGGTCTCTTTCAAAGATGGTTGTAGTATCTGCCTACATTGTTTTTTCATAAAGCATTTCCGTTTATCCACAGAATCTGGTGTGGTCTTTATTGCTCAATGGTGATGCAATGCAATGGTATAGTGTGTGCTGTGTTAGCTGGTCAGCTCCTAATTAATAGGAGATGTTAGGCTGCTTGGCAACAAGACAAAGAGAGTGGTCTCCTTCATTGCCATGATGTTTGAGTAGAAAATTCTCCATGAGATGGTGCAGAATGGGCTAAAGACATCTTTGCAGCTCAGTTCACCTTGCAAAGAGTACAGGCCACTAACAATTCAGCCATTTCTGTTCTCTGAACTCATTGAAAGCCAGCTTGTAAGTTCTTCATCACTGTTTAAGAGTAAGAAGATGATTGGAGGAAAATACAAAAAGAGATAAAAGCCATACATTTTGTGTTGCTGGCTTATTAGCTCTGCCTAGAGAGAGGCCCTTCTAAACTGCCAAGACATTCGGATATAAATGTAATTAAGATGGCATGTTTGCAGTAATTGAGTTATAATCAGAAACCCCTGAAGTATAATTAAAAAAAAAAAGTGAAGTGACATAGTTTCTTCAGAACAGTTGATACACTGAGATTGAACCTCGAAGGATGGAGAGATGGTCACTGAGTGCATTTTCGACTAAAGGCATCAGTCTCATAGTCAGCAGCATGTGCTTCCTGACCATATACAACTTCAGTTCAGTAGAGGACACAAGTGGGAAAGCCAGCTTGGGAAGCAGTTAGGACATTGGTCAGGCTAAAGAGGGGGCAGGGAATGACCTTTAGCTATAGGTACAGGCAACCTGTGAGGGTTCATACAATTAAAGATTCTCTCAATGGAGGGTAAAGATCAAGAAAATGCTCCTGACTACATGGGAGACCAGAGAGTAATAGCATAACAATGAATTAGAAATGAGCGCTTTATGGAAGGAAGTACACAGAAAGAGAAGATGCACCTCAGATGGGAACAACACTTAAGAGTTGCTCCGAACTGCTGGATGAGAAGGCCTAGCTAACAGATACTGAGACCCAGATGCCTTAAAACTCCCTCGAAAATGTTAACAGCACTTGGACCAAAAATGACCCTTTGTCAAGCTCAGTTCTCCAATGTCTTCTTCTTTTGTCACTGTAACAAAAATACCTGAGATAAACAACTTGAGAAATAGGAAATGTCCTTTAAAGAACTTAACTCCAGTTGGTTGACTCTGTTGCTTTTGGGACCATAGTGCCCTATCTCATCCAAGGGCATAACTTCTAACAACTAACTTTCTCCCACTAGGCCACACCTGTTAAAGGATCTACCACTTCCATGGGATAGAGTCCAAACCTTCAACATTTAGACCCAAAGGGAATATTCAAGACTCAAACTATGGCTTTTGTTTACTCATGTAGTCCACACATTTTCACCAAGTGCTGCTCTGACCTTCTGCAATGAGTACAACATAGATCCTGCCTATCTGCCATTGGCATTGGCACAGGGTCATGCAACTAATACATAACAAAACTGTTCAAAATTCCAAAATGGAAAAATTGGGGCTAAAAATATGGCTCAGTGGTAAAAAGCACTTGTTGCTCTTACATAGGACCCAGTTCAGTTCCCAGTACCCGTAGGGTGGCTGGCTCATAGCTATCTGTAACTCTGGTTCCTGGGGGGTCCAATACCCATTCTGGCTTCCATGGTTACCAAGCATGCATGTGATGCACATACATACATGCAGGCAGGCAAAACATGCATAAAAGTAAAAATAAATCATTTTTTAATGGAAAAGTAGGAGCCGGAGAGATAACTCAGCAGTTAAGAATGTTAGCTGTTCTTCCAGAAGTCCCAGGTTAAGTTCCCAGCACCCACATGGTGACTCACAACCATCTGTAACTCCTGTTCCAAGGGATCCGACACCCTCACACACACACAAACATACTTGCAGGCAAAATACCAATGTACATAAAATACAAATAAATTATTAAAAGGGAAAAAGTACAGAATACCATGGGCAGGAGATGGTCCTGTGAATGAACCTGGTGCAGAGAGAAACTGGAACTAGGTGTAGAAGCAATGTCCCCTCAGACCTAAAAGATGAGATGAGTTAATTAGAAAGAGACAGACCCTACATTTCAGCTTCTCACTCTTTCCTGGCATTCCTAACTCAGGCCCATTCATCCTCTACGCTCTTTTGGAGGAAATTCAAGCACCAGGAAATTTCAGCCTTGGGCGTACCCCAAACATGCTTAACTGTGACTGAGGATAGACCTGGCACTGTGTCTCCAAGTACTGCAGATAGTTCCAACCACTGAAGTAGCCTCACCTCAGCCACTACAAGACACAACTTGCTCTCATCACAGGCCCAAGTCCTAGGGGTTACCCAACCCATTGAATTTCTGATGACTGGTAGCTGCCTAGAGCATGGAGCTTAGCCTCTGTGTCTGCCATGCAGTACTTTCTCTCTAGAGAATCAGGGCCAGGAGAAGGCAGTTAACTTTCTCTATTTCTAGTGGGATGATCTCCCATTTCAGTCCCTTTTCCCATCTCTATGGCTACTGACCTAGTTCTTCTTGGCTCATCTATCTGCATCTGAGTCAGGTGTGCTGTAACAGCAAGCTCATCTGTCTCTCTTCCAGTCCTGGTATGTCAGAAACAATTTCAGATTCTAACTTCACTACTCACAATGCTTTAGCAGGTCTCAATATTCTCCCAGCCTACCTTTCCACTTCCTCCGCTAGACTAACATGTGCTATATTCCAGCAAAGCTGTACCATCACTCTGACTCATGCCCTTTCATCCATGTACTTGCTTAGGTTGTCCTGCTTGCTGACAGTGCATTTTTGTGGCCATTTCTTTCTTTTCCAGAATCCTCTCTGGCTCCTCAGCCTGTGGCTCTTGATCTTCACCTCATTTCATGTGTTTCCTGCCTTTGCTTTCTCCTAGTTCTGTCAGGCCAGAAGTTCTTTCAGGGACAGAGGTAGCCAGTGTCCTGCCAGCACAGAGTATCTGTCCATTAAGCACAAGTGATCTTCTTTCCTGACTTGGTGTCCTAGGGGGACAGCTGGAAACACAAAAGGGATAGCTAGCCAGGCTGGGATAGAGAAGAGCCACAGTCCCAGCATACATGTGTGGGGTCTGCAACCTCTAAGTACCATAAGTTAGCCTCTCAATGTGTGTCTTTCACCAACATGTCAGACAAGACTGTGACCTAATAAAAATTGCAAGCTAGGTCCTGTCTTGGATTCTAAGAAGAAATTGAGCATCCTTGGAGTTACTCCAGTTGTGGTGAGACAGCCACCAGGCAAGAATTGCCTCTCTCCATCTACAGACAAATTACTGTCCAGAAAAGGACACACTTGCAGAATAATCGACTGATTATATCTGCCTAGACAGAGTAACCAGCCCTTAATAATTCTGCAGCACTAAAGTCTGTCAGATGAGTTTGGGCCAGAAGGCTGAAGATTTGATGCTCCAACGTTCGGTAGTATAGGGGTTGTCCAGGTGTTCAGCGGTCTCTATAAATTGGCTAAGTTTTAGAAGCTATGCTTAGTGCTTCCCATAACTTCAGTTAATTTAGTCATTCTGGATTTCTGATGGCATTGAAGACCTATAGACTCATAGCCAATCCAGGCTATTTACCTTGAGAGAAAAGATCTGAGTGGAGGGTTCTCAGCTGACATTCATTCTAAAGCCAAGAAAAAGCCAGGTTCAAAACTAAGTGTTCTAGTCAAGAGAGACGGCAGAGGTTCTGGCTAGTCAACAAAAGGATGGACTGGGTATTAAGACTATCTTGTACCTCACTGGCACAAATAGGAATAATTATGCTCTAATTGTATTCTGAGAGAAAAGCTTTTTTTTAACAGCTTTATTTATGTAGGAGGAGCTAAGGGGAAAGGAGCACCGAGAGGAAAAGATGGAGTAAGGAGAGGAGAAGATGAAGTAGATGAGAAGCTCGGTAATGAGAGAGAAAAAGAGAGAGAAAGAGAGAGGGGGCATGGAGGCAGAAGTTCACATGTCTCCACCAGTCAAAGATAGTTTACATAGCTAGGTTGGGTATTAGGTTACACTTCTGATTGAGCATTTCCATACTTATAAAGTCTTTGATTAACATTTTAAAAAATTGTATAAAAGCAAAAGGGAAAGGGGGGGACACGGGATAGGGATTTTCTGGGGAGGGGAAATGGGGAAAGGGATTGACATCTGAAATGTAAATAAAATATCCAATAAAAAAATTGCAAGCTAGGGAATTGGGGCTCAACAGCTGTAGGGAAACCTGCTTTGGAGAGAGATCCAAGAGAGATAAAGCAAAGGGCTGCAGGCATCCCTGACTGTCAGTCTCTGAACTAGCTGTTCCACTGTAGAGTCCATGACTCTAAAATCAAAGCCATAGAACCCATACAAAGGGCAGAAATGGCCTCTTGCCCTTTAAAGGTTCCAGGTTTGCCATGAAGCAGCACATGCTGGTTCTCCACCACTCAGCTCTACTCTTCCATCCCCATGAGTGCAGCTTGTGCCATGCTCTACCCACTTCTCAGTGGCAGCGTCCTATACCCAACCTCCAGCTCACTATGGGGAAGGCAGCACCTGACTCTCTTTCAATGTCTATTTCCAACATAATTTTTTCCTTATAGCTCCCCCCACTTCTTGCATGTCCATCTAATTATGCCTTCAATCATATATTAGCTATTGGCCCAACTACCCATTCTCCTTGATAGGCTGATTTCCCTGCTCCTTAGAGGCCAAGGGCTTTCTATTCCTTACCTATTCCAGGGAAGGTATTCACTAAGTATGTCAGGACTTAAGGACTTATGGAAAAGAAAGCCAACAATTCCCACATTAGCCACCTGAGGGAGCCCCAAAGATCCTTTTCAGAACCAGAATAGGGACCACTTGTTTTGACCAATAAGCACCACCTTTCACATTCATATTCAGCCAGCCTAATCTAGCTAAGAGTTCCTAAGCCTACAGGATAGCAAGGTTCAATCTGATGTTTCTAACGTGAAAGGTTCAAAAAACACAAATAGGGCCTTGGGAGATGGCTCAATGAATAAAAGTCATTGTTGTACAAGCATCAGGACCTGAGTTCAAATCTACAGCACCCACATAAAAAGCTGGGTATGGGTGTACGTACCTGTAATCCTAGCACTATGAGTAGGGAACAGAAACAGGAGGTTTGGACTTGCTGGCCGCTAGGCTATTCAAAAACAAAGAACTTCAGGTTCACTGTGTCAGTAGAATAAGGTGGAAATCTATTGACTAAGATACACAATAGAGGAAGATGCATGGTGTCCTCTTCTGGCCTCCAAATGTGTACTCACTGGAGTGTATACCTGAACATATGTGTATACACACACACACATAAGCACAAATAGGAACTGTGAGAAGGGAAAGACACTAGAATCTCCCATTCTCATACGCTCCTCTCGTCAGCATTGCTTAGCATTTACTATGGCCAAAACAGAGGTTTTCCTTTGCCGGGTCTCCCTCCTCTGTGCTCGTCTCCAGGAAGATGGTGCACAGCAGCTCACTAGGTTCTAAGAATCTCTGTAGAGAAAATTTTCAGTGTATCCTAAGCAGAAATAGAAAGGAGGGAAGAAGGTGAAGGCATTCTGTCTCCTATTAACTCCTTTGAGATGCTTTTCTGTAGCAGGAACTAGAGAACACAAACACCACCAGCTTTGCTCTTCATGGGAAGAGAAGAGGAAAGTGGGAATAGCAATACAGCCCTTGCCCTCAAGGAATTCACAGTCTCACCAAAGAAATGAAATGCCAAAGTTAGCCCAACTATTCCTCCTCTTAAAGCCAAGGATGGGCTATGAACCTGGGCTCAATTATTGCTTGACACCTGCTTTTATAGCATGTTATTGATACACAGCTTCAGTTATTCACTTATATGTTATATAGGTACCTTTTGCTACAATGGTAGAAGATCCAAATAAACCTAAAATATCTTTGGTCTCCTTTTCACAGTGAAGATTTATAAACTGCTGCTTAATTAAGACTGATGGGCTAAAAGACACTTGAAAAGACACTCAATAAGAGGCAGGGTTGGAAGGATCTGGGAGGAGTTGGGGAAGGGAAAACATGATCAAAACATATGAAAGATTTTAGCTAAAAAATAAAAACATATTCACCTCCATTGTTTAAATCAACATCAACTCACATGTATGGGGCTGCTGGTATTTTTTTTAAGTGAGCAAAAGTGATAGTTCAGTATTCATGTTTACAAGCATGAAGATGTGAGTTCAAGTCTAAGAATATACACCTTAAAAAATTAGTCAAGTATGCTGATATACTGTACCCTAGATCTGATGAATTAGAGACAGGTAGATACCCGGAGTTCACTGGCCAGCTAGTCTAGCCTAGTTGGTAAGCTGCAGACTAATGAGAGTCCCCTTCTGGAAAAAAAAAACAAGGTGAACAACAATAGAATAATCATACTATATATGTACATTTTATGCTAGCCAGAGGAAATTACATGTATACCCCCCACATACATGTGTACCTACATACAGAGACATGTACACATGCAGAAAAACAAGATGTTAGTGAGCTTGTGGAATCTTTGTACACTGCTGAATTATGATACAATCCAACAATGCCACCTCTAGATATATACCCAAGAAAATTGAAAGCAAAATCTTCAAGAGACATTTGTAGACCCAGGTTCATAGCAGCATTAATTAAAATAACCGTAAAGTGGAAATAGTTCAAGTGACCGTCAATAGAAGAATTAATAAACAAAATATATATATGCAATACAATCATGGGCAGTCTTTAAAAAGAAGAGAATTGAGTCATGTTATGATACAGACAACTGTGGGACACTATGTTGAGTGAAATATCTAGTCATGAAAGGACAAGTCACCTATGGTTCCACTTATATAAAGATACTAAATAGAACAGCAGTGATACTGAGTAGAACATTGCCCCCAATGTGCTAGGGGAGGAGATTTGGGTACTAGCAAGGAAGAGATCAAATTCTAGCCTTGCCAAGTTGGCTGAACCTCAGAGTTCCTAGATTTAAGAGTCTAGAAGACAAGAGATATAGCTGCAGGACCTTGGCTTGTTATTGGAACTTGAAGCTGTAGGAGCATAAGAGGATGATGGACCTTGAAAATTAAGACGTGAACCAAAAGCCAAAGGAACCTAGGGAGAAGGTGGTCAAGGATATGAGGGTGTGAATAAGAAGTCGGGGTTATAGACAATAGGTCCATCCACTTCCAGATACTCAGAAGGACAAATGGCCATGCATTCTCTCCTCTGATTTTCCCAATAAGGTCTATTATTATCCCCACTTTGTTTAAGGAATTTTGAAGCCTCAGAGAGGAAAAGCAGACTATATATATATATATGTATGTATGTATGTATGTATGTGTGTGTGTGTGTGTGTGTATATATATATATATATATATATATATATATATATATGTATATTCTTGTTCTGAGGACAAACTGTGACCATTTTAAAATTCAGATTGCACTGGCTATTCTGTGATGGAGTGGAAGGGGAGGAGGAGCAGAAGCAGGTTGCCATGGCAATCCTGCCATTGACAGCCGCCGCCCCCTCTGACCCCTCCCCTGTGCACCTAAATATTACCTGGAGGGGTGCATCCTCCAGCTGCCTGTGGCTGTGAAGTGCTGCATGCCTGCATGGTTGTCAGACACAGAAAAAAAACCTGTCCATTTTAAAGCTCAGGCTGGGTGGGCTAAGCCATTATTGACAGGTTGCCTGGGCTGTTCCTTGATTGACTGGCACGTTGCAGTGGCAGAGGGGAAGGGGCAGTAGGAGCAGACACAGGTTGCCATTTTGCCTTTCTGTTTTCAGCATCTAGTGACCATCTGTTTTGTAGGCTTGTGACTGACCTCTTGTCTTCAAAGCATATTACTTCAATTTCTGTTTATACTATCTTATTCCTCACTTACTTTTATGAAAATAAGTAAGATCGTCCTTATGCCCACCGAGGTGATCCAGGATTATCATCTTTTCATTTTTAAGGCCCTTGATCACATCTATAAAGTCTTTGTTATCCATGTAACAAAATAGGAGGCTCTGAGGCTTAGGAAATGGACCGCATTGACAGAAAGGACAACATTCAACCTACCATAATGACTGAGGTCTAGAAAGGGCTCCTCTGGCTGGTAGGGTTACATAGCAGAAGTGTCCTGGTCCTCTAATCTTTGCATAGCAAAACCAATCCAGCAAAACTCTACCAAGGTAGAGACAGAAATAGCTCAAGTGATTGGGACCAGGCAGTCTTGAGTCTAAAGCCCTGAAACCTTGGAGAAGTACAGAGAGAAGATACCAAGCCACCTGCTGAGGCATGAAATATGCTAGAGCTCAGTTTAGAAGCTAAGTTTCACCTGAAAGAGAGGTCAAAAGACAGGCAAGTCCTAACAGGTTCAGTTGCCACAAATCTGGGGCAGGGCAGCCAGGCAAGTTGACTCCAAGAAAAAAGTGCTTAATTCTCCCTGGCCCACAAGGGTGCCTACCAGTCTTCCACTGGGCCCAAAACCTTAAGAAAACTGTTAGATACCCTTATCCCTGAACCAGAACTATTCAGATCATTCACTGGACTGGTTTGTCAGTAACTGATGAGTGTAAAACCTACATAGAGGTCACCAAGAGGGTGGTGCTGATAAATGTGGGTGGATCCTCCAGAGAATCCAGTGGCCCAGGGTAAGCAAGTGCTTGTTCTGCACTGCTCCAAGCTCTGAATGGATTAGCATGTCCAAAAAGCAAGTTAACAGGCTAAGCCAAAGCTATACCAATGAAGTGGCTTCCAAGATGCAACTATGTAACTCTTTGAGGAAAACTGCAAAAGTTGGGCCCTGCACCAATGACAGCAGTAAGACCTGAGGTGACAAAAAATTACTAGAAAGCCTGATTTTCATGACCTTGGTTCCATGATCAAGTCCTAATCCCTGTAAGGTTACCTTTTTAGTAAATAGTTTTTGTAGATAACATCAAATTAAGATTATAGGACCTGAATTCAAATATGATGGTGTTCTCAGAGAAGAGAATAGAGCCACATAATATGACTGAAGATGGCCAGTTGGAGAAAGAAACAAATGGGAGATGTGTGGTCATAAGCTGAGAAACACCTGGAGCTACTCAGTTGGAGGATACAAAGAAGGACCATCCTTAGAGGTTCTCTAAGGAACACAGCACTGCCAACATTTCGATTTCAGACTTCTGACCTTCAGAACTGAAAGAGAAGCCACTCCATCACTTTCAGCACCCTGGTTTGTGGTTCTTTGTTCCAGCAGCCCTGGCCCAGTAACCTTTCCCATGTGCCTGCAGAGGTCTAAGTGTTGCATGTCTTCTAAGTTGAGTGATCCTCTCGCTGCCACCCCAACAGTGAATAAACAGCAGTCCTCCCCTTCAAAGCACCTTGGGAATACTAATTAACTCTCACTTAATTGGATGAAATAATGTGAAGCTCTAGTGACATCATCTCCATCCTGTGCCCAGATCTAACCACAAGCACAGTCTGGTGACTGTTGGGCTCTGAGTCTTGTCTTGTGATAACATGTTGAGCCTTTCCAAGCTGTCCCACAGAACATGGCTGGGGAGGGCCCTCCACTCATCTCAGTTTCACAGACTTAAAGATGGCCAGTTATGTACATACTTAGCCAGCATGGGCCCACAAATGGTTTCTGTGACTGAGGATGAGGGGGACTTCAGTGCACATGCACTGCACTTGGCCACACATCAAGACGATATTACTAGTGTCTCACCTACAAAAACGCATATCCTTTCATTTATTCTAACTGTGAGCCCAAGCCCTGTAACCATGAAGACCTGTGGCTCTTGCGTAATAGAACCAAAAGGAGAAGAATTGTTCTGGTGTTTGTGTTCAAGATCCCAGTAGGCAAGAATTACTTGAAATGGGTAAGTAGCTGCTTGCAAGGCCTGGAGACAAAAGTCTGCTAGAAGCCAAAGGTAGTCTGGGCCAGAATTAGTTAAAGAAGACTCAGACTCAGATCAAAGCCCATGGACCCTGATGAGGAGTGGGGGATGTTCCCACCATGTCAGAATCATTGGTGGCCAGGAAACTGAGGTCAGAGTACTACCTTTAACTTTGCCACTAGTTAACCTATGACAGCAGCAGCCCAGCCCTTGGCTGCCCAGACTTGAAGCCATTTATCCAACTGCATCGGCCTGGATCACTTTGTACCAGGCAGATTTGCTCTTGGCCCCATCTACTGAAAACTTCATCTGTGTGTCCCAACAGATCAACCTGAACATCATTGGTGCTACAAAGACTGTCTTTGTTCACAAGCAAAGAAATGAAGGCCATCCTTGCTGAATTATCTTCTAATCCTTAATAATACAAAAAGAAAGAAAACCTTTAACAACTCAAACCTCAAAACCATGTACTCTCTTTTTTTCACTCTGTATTAAAGTATATATTTAATTTAGAACTCAGAATAGTAGGCAGACAGCTACCTCAATCAGATTCTTGCCTTCTTGGTGACTGTTCACAACCATGGCCATATAAAAGCATCCAGACATGGAAGTGCTTTGCTTTTTTTATTGTACTTTCAGGGATTTCTGACCATGAATGTTTGACTCTGTAAGTTTGGCCTATGGTGAAGCAGCCATCATGATGGGAGTTTGTGACAACACAAAACCATTTACCTTGTCACTAGAATACAAATGAAAGGGAAAGAGGCTGGTAGATCCCATAGTCATTTTTCTAGGCCCTCCCCACAATAACAAAGACCTCCCATGAGAACACATCCTCTTAAGACTCTCATCACCTCCTAGCACCCCAGGGAGCCAATATAACACATGGTCCTTTTAGTAACACTCAACATCAAAACCAACCATAGTCTACCCAAGAAGACATGAAAGCCCGTCAACTTTTCCTCTGTACTCCATCCTGTGTAGCTTTTTCTTTGAGCAGTTCCTGAGTTACATTTTTAATTATAAACAATAATAGCAAGTTAAGTGATTTCCAGAGTTCTGTAAGCCATTCAAGTAAACTATTGAACTCAAGGAAGGGCTGCTAAGAACCCTGAATTTTTAGCCAGCCATCTGGAAGAACAGATGGCAACTTAGGACTTGAACTGGCATTTGAAGTGGAGGCAACCCTATGGGAGGTGGGCTAACTTTAGGTAGCTTTGTGTCAGAAGTGGATCTCATTGTAGAACATGCAGTTGGTATCTGGAGATTCAGAGAATAAATTGTTAGACAGAGGTAAACACCTGTACTTTTGGGCTAGGTGGGTCAGTATGCATCAAAATGATTGAGACCCTAGTTATTCAATAAAGCATTAATCTTGGTGCTACTGTGAATACTCTGCAGTAGTGATCCAATCCCATCACGATTTAACTGTAAAATAGGGAGATGATCCTAGACCCTCAGTCTCAGCCAATCACTAGGTCGTGGTGGTTTACAGCATTGGTCCATATCTAAAAGTCCCAGTTTGCTCTTGATGGCTGTGCTCTGAAATGTAGACCTCCCCAGATCACATGAGCCACTTCCTTTCAATGGTTTATTGGGACAGATATGCTGCTGATTTTTTTTTCTGTTGGAATGGATACCCAATTCATCCTCTCACAAAATCTTCAGATGTGGGGAAATGGGTAGTGAATTCTCTCAACCATTTGTCAGAACCCAGAAAAAGAAGAAATATTCCCTAAAGGGAAAACAATTAAGAGAATGACAACCCAACCATAAGCATAGATGCCAAAAATAAAACTCCACCACCTCAAGAGTCATAGGTAATGAAGGTTTATGGAACATAGTCTTGCATCATAAGCAAGTTGGTGTTGATACAGGGGTACAATGGCTTAGGCAGCTCTCATTACTATACAGCAGGATAGATTTCAGTTCAAAAATTGGCAAGTCAACTATCAAACTTGTTTTAGAAGCACATTTGACAACAATGTTCATGTGCTTTGATTATGTCATAGACTTATTTTACCTCATAACATCTTTCATGCCTCAGGACCCAAAGCTAAGACACCAGGTTGAAAAGGATCCCAGGTTCAACTGAAGTCCTGCGTCACTCTCCTCTGCTGCCCAAATCTATGGAGAAGTCTGGTTTGCAGCATTGATTGCCATGAAAGTAAATTGTGTCCTTAGGGCAAGTTATTTAATCCAGCACAATTGCTTTTCTGAAGGAGCTTTTCCAGGAGCTTTGGATTGCTATCTGGGCTCAGCCACTTCAAAGCTATATGGCTACACACTCTCACTACTCTAAGCCTCAGTATCCTCCTGTGGACCATACCCCAGTGGTAGCAGCTAGTGGGGAGCACAGGAATATATTCTGGATCAGATCTTAAAGACTCAGCAACAGGCAACTAAGGTCACAGACCCCTGAAAGACAGTCACCTGGTAATGGACTATTCCCTGCTGGGGACTGATGAAGCCTTTACTCCCATTGCAAGCAGAAGAACATTTACATTGTAAATTGTACTTCCAAGTACAAGTTACCTCTTGATCTCTCTAGAAATATCCTACTAAAGAGCCAATCGTGTGACTTCTGTCATGTGTGGCATTTTACGCACATTTTTACTTCAACATAAACCACTTGCATCTGCTTCTTGAGTTCATTTTTGAGACAGGCTCTTGGTGTGTAGGTCTGGGTGGCCTCAAGCTCAGTATGTACCTCAGAGTGGTCTTAGACTTGTGGCAATTTTGCCTCAGCCTCCCACGTGCTAGGACTACAGAAAAAAAGCCACCATCTCCAACCAATAATTTAATTTTCACCAAAGGGAAAGGTCCTTCTTATGGAGGTAGCAGAAAGAAGGGGGCCAAAGTATCAAGGGTGGATTTCTCAGGACACCTAGCAGAGACATTTGGCACCATTTTTAAAGATTAGCTTTGCTATTGAGATCAGGAGCACCACTGCTAGCCAGTGCATTCCTGTTTTCCCTCCTAGCTGCTGCCATTGGGCCAGGGGCACCCTGAACAGCTGGAAAAGGACCATACCTTCCCTTGGGGGTAGGATCCATAGGAAGGTACTAAGGCTTAAAGTAGTGAGGGAATATAGCCATATAGCTTTGAAATGGCTCGCCAATTTTGGCGCCCTGTGTAAAATGTAAATAACTATCAGTACACCACAGAGTGGTATGAGGCTGGAATGAAATGATCTCTGACATAAAAAGTATTAAGTAAACATCAACCAACTATACACAGGAGAATCGCTTGCCTTGATTCAGCTTCATCAAGGTGGCCTTGTCTCTCCAGTAATGTCATGTTAGGCAGGGATCAGAAGTCTCTGGTCTCTTATGGTTACTGAAATTTGGATCAGATTGAAATGTCAATTGCAGGCTTGTGGTCACTGTTCCCCGGGCAGGGCAGCCTCCTGGAAGAGGAGGTCTACCCTTGCCATGCAGGTAAATCTCAACCAAGGTGACTTCTGAGGCCTTTTATCAAGGTCCTTCCTTATGGAAATCCTCTCATGAAACTGGTTCCTCTCTGGCCTTCTCTGGTCATCTTGACATATTCACTCTTTTTTATGCTATGTCCACCAGGAGCTTCAAGGGGCCAAGACAAGCTGCCTCTATCCCTACATAATTAGGTCTCTCTGGGTCCCAGTCATGTCATTGAATGTCTACTTCATCTTCTCTGGGTTGTCATATAAGCCACTCTACCCTACTATGGATACCCAACCCTCGGTCATTTAGTCCTGAAGACCAGACAGTTTCCCTAAATTGTCTCACATGGCATTTCTAATTTCTAAGTAAAAGATGATTGGTAGAAGCAGCTGATGCAAACAGGCACTCTTCTTACTGGGCTCAACTCCATCTGGGTCAAACACAGCCTTCCATGTGATGCATACCAAACACTAGTCTGTCAGTGTGAACTTTGGCCCCACGGTTGAACCCCAAGCCTCCCTGGTCAAAGCTGGGAAGTAGAATTGGGACCAAGGACATAAAAGCATGTGCCCGCCACACAGGAACATTCTGCTGCTCCAAGAAACCTATATCAAAGTGGCCACAGGGGGAGCTAATAGAAGACAGACAATTATGACTCTACATTTATTGCCCTTTACATGGAATCCAGACTTTACAGGGAGGGCCTGGGATTATAGGTATGCACTGCTATTTCTAGTAGATGTGGTACTGAGTCTCTAGGGGATGACTTCTTCCAGTGGTGACACTATAGTTTCTGGCTTAAGGCACTACTCAGAAGCAAAAACTGCTACTGCCTCTGGGTCTCACATGTTCCCTGGAAAGATTGCTTTGGCATAGCTTGAGTTGGCTGTTTGTTAAGTACTTGAAGGCATCAGAGTCACTGTTCAAGCTGGATCTGAAGTTTCTGAGACTATTAAAGCTAGCCTGGATGCTAAGAACAGCTTTCTTTTTTGTTTTTATTAGTTGATTTTAT
This sequence comes from Rhabdomys pumilio, assembly GCA_030674055.1. Lineage (NCBI taxonomy): Eukaryota > Metazoa > Chordata > Mammalia > Rodentia > Muridae > Rhabdomys > Rhabdomys pumilio. The sequence continues at coordinate 2,275,226 of JANHMN010000005.1, read as the reverse complement.
TATGAAAGTAGTGTAGTGTCATAAAAAAAAATCAAAGAACATAGAAGGGAATAAAGAAATTTAAATACCCTCTTACTCTGCCCACACAAACCCACTTCCAGAGGCAGCCACTATGATCATTTTTTGTGTGAAACCATCTAGATAGTTTGTATGTGGAAATATGAGATAAACTGATTTTTGAAAATTGCTTTTAAAAAAGACAGTAACAATTTTAGCAACTGTGCACATGCATATACGTGCGAACATGCATAGAATGTACTGAGATCATACTCATTCCCTCTTATTCCCCCCTCACTCCTACTGATCCCTCTTCCCAGCTTGTCCCTCTTACCTTTATATATTCTTTTTTAAATCACTAAGTTTAAATAGGACCACTTGCATGAGCATTGCTAAGAGGATTTTTACTAGAAAGTGGGCAGTTTATCAGTGGGTACACCACAGATGAAAGTGACACACCTCCCCCAGAACCATTCACTAACAACAGCTACCCAGGGAGGGATTTGGGCCTCCCTGATCCGTGTTGGAATAGCAAAGGGCCTAATTTTGTGTACATCTTGAACAGACAACCATAAGTGTTGTGTCCTCCTCCTCCTCCTCTTCCTCTTCTTCCTTTTGGTTTGTGCGTATATGCTATGTATGTGGAGGGTATGTGTGTGGGGTGATTATGCAGCATTCATATGGGTTATGTGGAGCTATAGGAAAGGGGGCAGAAAGTATATAAGGGCCTGAGAATGAAAGAATAATTATGAAGTACTATCTTCTGACTATGACATGGCAATTGCAGTCATGAACACAGAACAGTTGCTGGGGAGAATATATTGAAGATAACTACTGTTGCTGAATGGTTGTGGAATATATAGAAATCATGTTCTAACTGATCCTCACTGGGAACTAACTTTCTGCCAGAAGGTTCTATGCAGGCTGCTGGGGAAGAAAGTTCATCAGTGATCTTACTCAGCTTAACATTTATTCATTAGTACATTCTGTATACACGAGTGTTCAGGTGTATGTATGTATGTATGTATGTATGTATGTACGTACGTATGTGGAGGCCAGAGAAGCACCTACATTGTCTTCTATTGCTCTCTTTGCCTTTTCCCTTTTGATGGGGTCTCTCACTGAACCAGAAGTTCACTGTTTTAGCTAGGCTAGCTGTGAGTAGGTTTCCTGAATATGCCTTTCTGTACCCTATAATGCTGAGGTTACAGGCATATCCAGGCCCTGCTTTTTGCAAGGGTTCTAGGGATTTGAGCCTAGGTCCTCCTACTTGTACAAGCGCTGGACATTCAGAAGAAAACGTTACACAGCACTCCTCTCCATTGGGAGGTTTTTGTATTCTCTCTGCCCCTCTTCCCCTCTTTACCTCAGCCCTGGAAGGGGTGATATGGGTATCCTATTAAGGGCTGAACACTCAACTGTCACTTTGTCTCAGCACTCTGACTAATCATAAGTCTCTGCACTAACCACCACCCATTACAAAAAGATACTTCTCTGCTCTCCAAAATGTTAGTTCGTATGTAGGTATAATCATGAATACTTATAATACAATTTGGCTATATGATACAATTTGGCTATATGTCCAATTAACAAAGCATCAATAGTATGTTGTCCCCTAAGTCATGTGACTTCCCCAGGTATAGTATTTTGATCAGTTTTACATGTATTCCCTACTATAGACCAGGCCTCAAATCTAATCAGAAACAGATTACCCTCCAAACAGTCATATGACAATTTTACTGGTGGTCATATATTTCCTGGCAGGTCAGCATATAGGATCCACAGCTTGGTAAGATCACCAATGAGTAGTCTTCTACAACAGCCTGCACACAACATCCTGGCACTATGAAAGCCAGCCAGGAAAGAAGCTTCCAAATTAGTTTCAACTTGATTTCTGTATGTCTTGCAACCAAAATGTGTGGTTTCTTAACCAATAGGTTCTTACTATCTACTCCTAATAGGCAACCAAGAGCAATTGCTGTATCCTGTATGATTTGGGGAGCTATTGGGGCTTCCTTGGCCAACAATTCATATTGTTTTGTTTTTGAGACAGAGTTTCATGGAGACCAGGCCAGCCTGATGTTGAACTCTATAGGTAGTTGAGGATGCCCTTGAGTTCCAGATCTTTCTGTCTCTACCTACGAAGTACTGGAATTACAGGAATGAATTTTTTAAAATGAAAGGGGTAGAGAGATGGCTCAGCAGTTAAGAATAGTGATTGTTCTTCCCGAGGTCCCAGCTTTGATTTCCAGTAGCCACATGACAACCCACATAACCCCAGTTCTAGGGGACCTGATGCCCTCTTCTGGCCTCCGTGGGCACTTCACACATGTGGTGCACAGATATATGTGCAGGCAAAAATGCCATGCATATAAAATAAAATTAAGTAAATATTTTAAAGAGTGAATCGTTATAGGAAATAAGAAGTATAACATGTGAATACAAAACAACAATGACAACAACAAAACCACAAAGTGACTCAAGTTTCAGCTTATACACCATAACAAGGAGTAATATTTTTCAACGTGTTTCTCAATGCCTTTGTACTGTGTTATAGAAATAAAATCACACTGTGCTGCATTGGATCTCCTCTTCTTCCTCCTCTTCCTCCTCCTCCTCTTCCTCCTCCTCCTTCTCCTCCTCCTCTTCCTCCTCCTTTTTCTTCTTTTGATACAGAGTCTCATTATGCATCCTAATGCTATGTAGATCAGTCTGGCTTTGAACTCATAGACCTCCACTTGCTTCTGCCTCCTCAGGATTAAAGGCATGTATCAACATGCTAGGCTCCAATGTGCCTTATTTTCGTGCAAGCCATATTTTCCTCTTCCATTTAACAATGTGATGTATAATTTCTTGTGTCTAACTTGAGATCTAAAATCATCATCTTGATCAGCCAGAGTATCCCATTATAAATGTGGGCTATTGTTATGGTTTTGAATGTGAAATGTTGCCGATGAGTGCATGTGTTAGGACACTTGGTCCCCAGCTGGTAGTATTATTTGGGAAGGTTGTAGAATCTTTGTAACATGGAGCCTAGCAGAAAGAAGTCACTAGGTACAAGTTTTAAAGAGCATACCCACACTGGGTTCCACTCCTGTACTCTCTATTTCCTGGTCCATACTATGTGACAGGTACAAATTCCCAGCACCTCTGTTCTGCTTTCTTCCCATGATGAACTGTTATTCTTTGTAACCATAAGCCACATAAACCTTTAAATTGTTGCTGCCAGGTATTTTAAACCTATTAATTAAAACTTGGTGGGTTTTGTTACTGTTGTTTGTTTTGTTTCAAAAGAAAGTGTTATGTAACACAAAGTCATGATGACCTTGAACTCCTGATCCTCCTGCCTTTGCCTCCTGAATGCTGGGATTACAAGCTTATACTACAATACTCAGCATAAACAAGACTTTGAAAATACCAGTGGACAGTATTGTAGTGAGAATACCTGTGCTTCATTTTCCTCACCATGATGATGCAGGTGCAAACTAAGAATAAATATCTAAATTTATAAATTTAGGAACTCTTGTAATAAACATCTTGTAATAAACATCCACTGTACTGACAAACATAACACATCTGGCAGCATCAAGTGTTGGCAAGGATTTAAAACACTAGGAATGCTGGGGTAGGAAAATTAGTATTCTATTGTCAAGTCAAACAGGTTTGGTACAACATCAGTTTCAACAAGGTTCTCTAAGCATTCTTGTTTGTGTGTGGGGGGGGTGTCTTTTTTAGTTGACACATGCAAAGGGGTACTGAAAAAAAACATGAGATCCCAAAACCTGGAATTCAAGGAATGGTATTGAATGAGAGACTAGAATTCAAAATTTCAAAGCCATCATTTTCTAGGTACTATTTAAAGCTACACAATGGACTGAAGTCACCATTGAAATGAGTATAGTAGATAAGAATTCTAAGGACTGAGTGCTGAATACCTCAAAAATTAAGAGTGTGGTCTGAGAAGAAAGGAGGAACTGAGAGGGAACTAAAGGAAATAGGAGCGACTGATCTCAAATGACACTGGTATCCGGTAAAATATGAACTTTAAAAAGTAACCATTGGATTTAGCAACACAGCAGAATCCAGACCTTGACAAGAGCCACTTTTGTCTAGTGATACAAATGAGGAAAAGAACAGAAAAAAAAGAGAGATAGAAGCAGAAAATATAGATGATTGTCTGAAGGGAAGATGGGAATCAAGAGAAAACTGACTTCCTGTGGTGAAAATTATAGAACACTCTCAGAATGGCCTGGTTAAAAGGGACTAATTGTTAACCCATGAGGAAAAAAGAAGTGTATTATGTGGCAGGATATGGGATGTATACCCTATAAGTTGGCCTTTCATCTGAGTCAGGACAGGTCATGCTCCAGCTCCAGAACAGAGGCTACTGGCATGGACAGATATGTATACATATCATGTTATATATAGTATGTAAGTATGCATATATTATATCACATACTAAAAGGAATCTGTACATGTTAGTACTCCTGGGTATTTTCCATCATGTGTTAATTGGCAGTTGTTAAGTTCTCTTTTTCCTATTGTCTGTCTCATTCTTTCCTGGCCTATTTTGCTGTTGGGTTAATTTTAAGATGAGAGCTTGCTCATCTATCATTTCTATAATGACAGTTATGGTGGGTTTTGCTGTACAGAAGTTTTTCATTTCTCCATCTTTTCTTATGGTTTCTGGTTTTCATGACATACTTAGAAAGGCTGTCCCCACCCCAAGATTCCTACTAGTGCTTTTATGGTTTCATTTTTACATTAAACCTCTGAGCCATCTGGAGTTTATTTTCATGTGTAGTATGAAGTGGGAAACCCAGCTTGCTGTTCCAACATGATTTCTTGGATGATAATGCTTTTAATGTACTGATTTGAAGTGCTACCTTGGTCATACACTGCATTTGAAATGAACCTTTCTTGCCTGCCTGCCTGCCTTTCTTCCTTCCTTCATATTTGTGGGATGTCCCTGTGTGCTCACTCAGGTATGGTAGCAAGGGCTGACTCAGGAAAAGGGCAGATGTGAAGGAGAAATGGACGAAAGAGACAGTGATCATGCCAAGTAGTAAGTACTGAGATAAAGCAGATAGAAGACATCTTGCCCTGGATCTTACTGGTTACGAACAACTTCCTGTGGTGGGAGGTAGAGTGTAGAGAGGATGGGAGGGACTTGGGAGGAAGAGAGGAGGGAGAGGGGGAAAAGGAGGGAGGACCAGAGGTGGGAAGAGATGAGGGAGATGTACAGAGGGTCAGGATATTGAACAGAGGTGTGTAGCAATAGGGGAGGGGGAACTGGGGGTAGCTACTAGAAAGTCCCAGATGTCAGGAAAGCAAGAGGCTTCCAGGATCCAACAGAGATGACATTAGCTGAAATACCAACAAAGAGGAGAGAGAATCTATAGAGACCAAATCCAGAAGTTAGGCACAGTCCCTGGTTGAGGGATGGGGCCACCCACCTTTCTAAAAAAATGTTAACCCAGAATTGCTACTGTCTAAAGGAAATACAGAGACAAAGAGTGGAACAGAGACTGAAGGAAAGGCCATTCAGAGACCACCTCACCTGGGGATCCATCCCATATGCAGACACCAAACCCAGACACTACTGCTGATGCCAAGAAGAGCTTGCTGACAGGAGCCTGGCACAGCTGTCCCCTGAGAGGTTCTGCTAGAGCCTGACAAATACAGATTTGGATGCTCACAGCCAACCATTGGACTGAGCACAGGACCACAAAGAAGGAGTTAGGAGAAGGACTGAAGGAGCTGAAGGGGCCTTATCTGGCATTAATGGAAAGGAGGCTCTTGGTCCGGTGAAGGCTTGATGCCCCAGTATTGAGGAATGTTAGGGCGGTGAGGCAAAAGTGGGTGAGTGGGCAGGGGAGCACCCTCGTAGAGGCAGGGGAAGGGGAATGGAATAGGGGGCTTCTGGAGGGGAAGCCAGGAAAGAGGATAACATTTGAAATGTAAATAAATAAAATAGCCAATAAAAATGAAAAAAAAATCAACTTCCTGCTAGAAGCAATGAACTTGCCTTGAAACCTGAGAGTGGTAGTAAGGCAAAGAGAGAGACCTCAGTCAACACTAAAGCTTGGAGATGGGGTAAGTCTTGGATGTGAGCAAGCAGAAATCCAATATGAACTAAGTGTGAGCAAGAGGCTGGGGCTATAGCTTGCACCAGTCCTGAATCAGAAGCTACAGAATCTCAGAAAGTGTCCTGTTGCCTGTTTGCATAGAGAGCACAGAAATAAACCCCTCTGGGTGCTTTGCAATGAATGGATACAGGGGATTGACACAAGCAGCCAAGAGAGCAGAGAAGAGGTGAGGACACCAATATACTAGGATGGCAATAGCAATGGGTGTTGGTATGGAGCACTCAGGAAGGTAGAGCTGCAGCAGGACTTTGCTGATGGTTTGGATGTGGAGGAGCCATTCTGATAATGAAGTCAGGGAGAGAAGATTGCTTTGGAGGGCAACAGAGCACTATCTGAGAAGTTTAATCTCAGACTGAAGCAGTCCATCTCCAAGGAAAACTCCTTAAAACAGAAGGCAAGCAACTAAAAACAGTTTCAGTAAGTCCTGAAAACTGACCGGATTCACTAGGCCCCTCCCTCCCAAGAATAAATAATAAAGACTGCTGAGGCTTCATCTCAGACAAAGCAAGCTGCAGACAAGACTGAGAACAGACCAGCTGCCTAAACACTCAGAAACCAGCTAAGCTGCCTGAAAGAAGTTTAGACCAGCTTGGAGAGTCACTTGGAAGGAACACTCTCTAAGCCTGCCTGCAGGCTGTGCAGTAAGCTCCAGATTCCCAACTTTGTGAGCTATCACCCATGTTGGGGTGGGCTTTGGTGATGCAGCTGTCTTTGAGTCATTTCTGATTCTGTAAGTGACCCCTTACCCATACTCCTGTAAGTAACTCCAATAAAACTTATTGGTTCACCAAGTTGGACTTGGGTAACATTCATACTTTGTTTGATCTGTTATAGTCTCCCTATCTGGGATGAGGGGTGTGTGTGTGTGTGTGTGTGTGTGTGTGTGTGTGTGTGTGTGTGTGTTTCTGTGTGTCTATATGTGTTGTGAAAGTCTGTCACAAAACAGGGGCTTACAATGGAAGGACAAGACTATTTTTGAACATGTTAGTTTTAGTTGATTCTTAAACATCTATGTGGTAAATTCAAACAGCAATATTTGCAACAGCAAAAGTCCATTGAACGCTGCCAAGAAACAAACTGTAGTATAAACAGAAGACAACTTTACAATGTTTTCCATGTCCCACGAAGGCAAGTAATGGTATTCTTAATTCAAGTGTAGAGATAGGAAGTTGAAACACAGGGCAAGTAACTTGGCTAATTTGTATATCTAGTGTTTGTACCCAGATAATTTATTTCCAGAGACAGTGAACCTAACTTTCATATCTCCTGATAAATGGAGTGTCAGAGAAGCCACATAAAACAAGTCTTTCTAGAAGGAAGGAACAGAACAGTCAGTTGTACCTGTGAAGTAAGGGCAGGGATGTGAATGGTGAGTTTGGCAATATGAATTGCTGACAAGAGTGATTTTAAGCAAGTGGCAGGGTTGAAATCCTGATGGAATGAGATTGTGAAAGAATGGGAGAAGTAGAGGTAATGAGTCTAGAAAAGAATTAGAGGTGGCAGTGGGGTTCACTGAGATGGTGATGGTGACGATGACGATGACGATGACGATGACGACGATGACAGTGTTGATGGGAAGTACTCCAGATAAGAGGGGTGAAATTTTTGAAATGTTAGGTACTGAGCTCATGGCCTTGAATATGCTAAGTGGGCATTCTACCACTGAACTGCATTCCCAGTGAAACAGACATTGTTATAGTACAAAAGAAAAGGAGTTGGTTCTGAGAGTAAGGAGGTGGTTCTGTCAGTAAATGGTTTGCTATATAAGCATAAGTACCTGAGTTCAATTCCTGTAAACTCTGTTTAAATTTTTTAAAAGCAGGTGCCTCTATATACACCTGTAATCCCAGCACTGGGATGGTGTGGACAGGAGGGGACAGAAGGATCCTGGCACTCATTGGCCAGCTATTCTAGCTGAACCAAAATGCTTCAGGTTCAGTTTTTAATCTTGTTTCAAAAACCAAAATGGCCAAGTATAGTGATATTTCTAACTCCAGCACTCTGGAGCAGAGGCAAGTAGATCACTGTGAGCCCAAGGCCAGCCTGGGCTATATAGCAAGTTCCAGGCCAGCCACAGCTACATAGTAAGACCCAGTCTTAATACATAAATAATAAACAAACAAATAGAGAGCAGTTAAGAAAGTCTTTGAGAAGAATTTAAGAAGGTGCACTGTTCTACACAGTTCTATGACCTTTGACACATCTGTTAATTGACTTGGAACAAGTGTTTCAAAGATGGAGGAGTTTTACTTTGCACATATTTGATGCTGATACAGGGGTGGTAGAGGTGACAGAGGAGGATTAGGATGTTGTAAAACACTGTGGATGAAAAGATGGACTGTGAACTTCATTAGATTGGGAGACAAAGAAAGGAAAGGCTAATGAATGAAAAGCAAAGAGAGAAATCGGGTTTGGAGTTCTGCAAAGCTTCATGGATATTTGTCCCTGAACCAACTGAACAAACCCTTAGAAATAGAAGAAGTTGTAAAAAATAGAGGCTTATATTAGAGATTCTAGAAATCCAGATACCATGCCAGGTGTTTGAAGTGGACTTGACAAAGCCTTTGGAAACATAAAGGTAGGGAAAATTGGGAGCCTGCAGGTTGGTGAAGGCCAGGCCCAGATATGAGTGACTAGTGTCACATACTTATTAGCCTACTGTTGTTCTCTAGTCATTTCCTTCTGCAAAGCGAAGCAGACCTAAGTTTTTATTCCAGAACAGACTAGCCCATCTCAAGAAAGATGAGTGTGGGGAGCTTCTCTTGGAAAGGGTTTCAATTAGGAATGAAGTAGAGCGATCCCTCCAAGGGAATCTTTAATGATAGCTGTGGCTTCTGTCTGTGCTTTCTAACACAGTAGCTACCAGTCAATCCCGTGGACTGGCTGAACATTTGAAATGTGGCTGGATGACAGAAGAACATAATTTCCAAGAGTGAGTCATTTAAATTTTAATAGCAGGGCCCCTGAGTCTAAGCTGCTGTACCTTAGAGGAGGATACAAGCATTTCGAAATGAGCATTTGTATGCACTCTGTAGCTCTCTGCCAGGTCTCCCAACCTAGTAGTACTCCTGTCTGCTCAGGGATCCCATGACCCTCCTCATACCCCCAATGGACATTGATTCCTATCTTAGTCAGTACAGCTCTACAGATATATACTCATTTCAGGTTCCATCTTCACAGACTCCTAGGCCTGGAATGGGACAAGAGGAAGAATGGAAAATACAATACCAGCCTAGAGCCATATGGTCAGTTCATGATCCACAGATACAGGTTACTAAAACGATATTCCATGAACAGGATTGAAGAGCATCCCCAGATAGGTCTGTCTGATACTTTATGATGAGAGCCAGACCTTTGCCCTGAGCCTGCTTTTACATGTAGGGGCCAGGAATCTGGCTAGTAGCAACTTGGACAAGAAGAAAAAAGATGCTCATCTCAAGTGAAAGATGGAATGGGTGAGTAATGATCCTGCTCAAATGGATAAGGAGCAAAACCCTGCACTTCTGTTCTCTCAAATGCTGCTCCTCCCAGCCCTGGGAAGTCAAGGCAGCTAAACATCCAGAGAAGTTTCTGAGAAAGATCAGAAAGTCTATAGCCTACAAGAGGTAAGCCACAATCACCTGCCCCCTCCGGGGTGCAGAAAATGCACTGAGGCTTCAGAGGTGTTCTGTACTTCCCTTTCCAAGTTGTGCTTTACAAGTACAAGGAAAGAGCTCAACCCAAGAGCAAATCCACAGCTCTGGTACTTGAAAGCACCTCAAGTAGCTGTGACCACAGCTCTGTCAGACAGTGGCTTACCCCAGATCTGAGGTACCTCTTTCTCTGCTTCCTGCAACAGATGGAGTCCTTCCGAAGTTCAAGTATAGGCTGCCAGGCCTCCTAGTGCAGGGCCCATTAAACCAGGAGCGCCACAGAACCCAGTATGGGCTATGCCTTCCTGTTTCTGAGCAGCTAGCAACTTCCAGGCCTTTCCTCTTCCAGGCACTGGTTCACAATATCCAATAAGCATCACTCCTATGAGAGGGTCTCAAGGGCCTGAAACACTTCTGGGGCAATAATGGGGCTTCCTGGGATCTGATTTGGCCTGGCCTCCAGGAAGAAGCTCCCAGCTAAAGCCAGACAGCCCCTGGGCTCCCAATGCTGACAAGCCCAAACCCTCAGCATGGCCCCATGCTGGCCAGCAGTGGCTAAACTAGCTCAGGAGATGAGGGGGCGCTGGGCAAGGAGCCCACTGTCTCCTCCTCATGACTTTCCTTCCTCCTCATCCCAGGAGCCTCCTTGCCGGCCAACTGCACTAAAACTCCGGAAAACCATGGCGGGGAGGTTTTCCAATTAGAACATTCTTTTTCCGATCTGTGGATGATTCTTAAAGCAGCAAAAAGCCATTCTTCAGGGCATGTGGGGATTATCTGCCAGCAAGGCCTTGGCTCAGCTTGTGCACTCGTGCTCCGGAGGCCTGGCCTGGGGCAGCTTCAGAGCCAGAGAGAAAATGCAGAGTCTGTTCTGGGGCATCAGGTCATGCAGACAGACTGCTGGTAGAAAGTGTCTTGCTTATTCCGAAAAGCAGTGTATTTGCACGACAGCATAGCTTTAAGTATAGGGCTGGAGAACATTCCAGTCCCATTACTGGAAGATAAGCTCAAGATTCCCAACAAGGTTGCAGCCTTTGAAGCAAACAATCCCTGAGCACTGAAGCTGCTCCTCAGAAAGGGACTGTTCTGTCTTGGCCACAAAACTGGGAGCTACCTTTTCCTGGGTAAGATAGAGGTGGCAGTGGAGTGGAAGCCCTTGACAAGTATGAGTGTTTATACATGCTGGAGAAGAGATACAACCTCATAGTGGATTTGTAGGGGGTCACTGAAGGCAAAACTCTATGGGTAAGGATTTCACCCCAAATGCTGAGAATCTGGGTCACCTCCTGGCAGGTGAGCTGATTACAAACACAGAGTCCTGGGATCACAAGCTCAGCCCTCCATAGGTCCATTCCTGGGTGTGGCTCTGCCTAGCTTGGGGACCCCTAGCCCCAGGGGACCCACCCTGCTGAGAGTCAGCAGTCACCCAGCAAGTGTAAACTGGTTGAAGAGCTTAGCAGGATGAGGCAGCAGGGTGGGACCTGAGAAGGAGGGAGGGGAAGCAGGGAATTAGGGTACAAATAAGAACCTGGCACTCCCTATATAACAAACTCGAGCACCCCAGTTTCTACCAGTTGGACACATAGCCCACTCAAAGCCTCTGGAGTCCTGCAGCAGACTATTTGTGGGATCTTTAGATACAGTCCCTCTCCCTACTTCCATTTCTGTGTGTGCAGCTGCATGGTTCAGGCCTTTTGTCTTCAATATATTCTGGTATAGGAATCCTGCCTGCTCCACCTTTGGGTTCTGTTAGCTTTCACTGTACCACTTGTTCCTTTCCAAGCCTGGGAACTCTTCAGCTAAATAGGCCTGCCTGAGCTCTGCTTCCAGCTTTGCAGATGAGAAGGGCCTACCCTGGGGAATCTAGTAATCCTGCTGGCCCATTCTCTCAGATAGTCACTTGTCCTCTGACCCATCAGTTGGCTTCAGTCTGGCCTGCCAGACAAGCTGTTTTGGTTACCTACTCCTGAGCTGTGGCCCCTCTGAACAAGAATATCACCCATGCCTTTCCTAGTAGTCCAGCCTGCTCCTCGAGCCTTCTACACTTAGAACCAGCTTCTGTGCTTTCAAAGCAATGCCTTGTTGGTGGCATTCCTGGAGGCTCCTGCCCAGTCCCCTTGGGCACTACCACCCAAGCTGGAAGGATGCCAGAGCCAGAAGGAAAGGGTGGAGGGAAATATTGCAACTCTGAAAAGGGTTGGCTTCTTGGCCAGTCCAGGAACTGAGTCAGGGGCTAAGGCACAATAGTGCAAAGGAGGGCCAGGGCCAGGTTCAGACCAGGCACAGGCACATTTGAGTCTGGGAAACAGTAGCCACCAAAACCTTGGGGTAGAACTTAAGGGGAGTCCAAGGAAAGCTTCATGACAACCTGACAACTGAGAATGGGTACAAGATTACTGAATGTCCCTAGAGAGAGATGTCATCTCAAACAAAGAGTCTTGGTCATATGACAGCACTTGGTTTATCTGAGTACCTGTATCCTAGCACTTAGGGGATTGAGCCAAGAGGATTGTTGTGAATCTGAGGCCAGCATGGACTTCATAGCACCTCTCCTCCCCCAAATGGTGCCTGGCTAAGGTGAATGGAGGTAGCTCTGGAAGAGGTGGGGGTGGAAACATCATTGGAAGATTCTGTTGGGGCAGTGAACAGGTGGGCAGGGCAGGGCACGGCACCTACCATTCGAGTCAAACCCGTTTGCAGGCAAGATCCGCTGCAGGGCATGGCAGCCTAGCTAGGAGGGAGGAGTCCAAGCCTGGTCTCTTTGGCTAGAGCTGCCATGAGGTATCTGTCATGGACAGAGCCTGAGTCACTTTGGACAAGGAAAGAGCTTGAGGTCTGCTGCAGCTCTTAATGGCCAGCTAGGTTATTGGATACCACTCTTGCTCATGCTCTACAGCTGACCCATCCTGATTCAAGGCTCTGCAGCAGAGCTTTCTGTTTTCTGGAGAGCCTTGGGAGACAAATACTACCACCACTGTACTCCCTCCCACCCATGGTGTATTACTTTGTGTTTTACATTCTGCCTCTTTTGGGGCTAGGTCCAAAAGGGTCTTGTGATCCATCCTAGGCCATACAGTTAGTATGTTTGGGAGCTAGGATGCCAAGCCAAATGGAAGGCCTTGATGGGGAAAGGGGAAGAATCATTAGATGCTGGCCACTGGGCCTGGGACTAACAGAATTGGAAGGAGAAAAACACCTGTTGGCAGGAGACAAAGATTAACCACTCCTCCAGAACACACAAGGCACTTCCTTTCTGTCTGATAAACCCCACCCTCCTTTCAGAGTTGCAATGTCGATTCTATACCTTTCTTGTGCAAATGCCCCAGATCCTCTGGGTTGGTCTCTATGATCCAGAGATAATGAGACAGGGTGCCAACCTCACAGAGCTCACCACTGAGAATAATGGGTTATATACTGTCATCCAAGGGAACAAGGAGAGTGAGTGCACAGAAGGAAGTGGTCAACTTGACTAGGTGGCAGGCAGTAGAGGATGTCATCTGAAAAATGGCTGAGTTCAGTGGCAGAGGGATATAGGAAGGGCACCACAGAGTGTGAATGTGGGAACAAAGGTCTGAGGTGTGAGGGCACAGATGTACACAGAAGACACAGGGAAGCCAGGGAGATTACAGCGGAGTGAAGGGTAGCCGGTCTTACAGACAGAGGTTGACCATAGTCAAATATTAGGCCTTCTAAAGGCCTCTACTTTCACCCCAAGAGCAACAGGATGCTATAGGAAAGAGCTCTAAGCAGGTAGCATCTGGTCACATACCCAGTGAAAATGTTTACTGTGTAATGGCTGAATGGGAAAGAGGATAAGTCACAGGCAAGGACACCAGTGGGTAGATTTGTGGGTCACTGCTATAAAATTAGCAATACTTGAGGAAGCAGGACATCCCCCCCCCTTTTATCTTTCTTTCCTTCTTTCTTTCTTTCTTTCTTTCTTTCTTTCTTTCTTTTTCTCCTTCCTTCCTTCCTTCTTTTTTTCTTTTTTTAGCCTATCATCCTGATAGGTTTTTGTTTAAGCTGGCTTAACTATCTCCTCTATTGGAAGGACTCCCCTCATCTCACAGTGAGGGCTAGAGCCTTTTGTTGGATGTTCTCTTAAGTTCGACACTCCTACTACATCCTCACACTTAGTGCCTTGCACACACTAAGTATTCAAAAAATGTGAATGAATGGCATTTATCAAACTGAATGTGTGTGTCTTCTGGCCTGCCCTGAGAGGTGGTCGTGCTTTGCCTCGCCGGCTCCAAGAATGACCTTCCAGGGTGCAAGTTTTTCCAGGCGCCAGACAGAAGCTTCTCGCTCACTTTTTTCTCCTATGCCTGACTTCATGCATGATCTCAGCCATCAGTCAGCACCAACCCCCCCCCCCCCAGCTTGGTCCTTTCCCCGCCCCTGTCTGGGATCTCCATCTGTAAAATGGATCTAGGCACAGTAGTTCTCGACAAACTGACCCGCCAGCATCTGTGGAAGTCGTTGTCCCAGAGCCTGGGCCAGATCTCGCAGGGCGCAGGCAGGGACGCCACTAGGCAGTAGGGGCCCTTTACTTTGTGGAGTTCTCCTGGCCCCAGGGCTGGGAGCCCAGAGGAACTAGCCTGGAAGTTTTCCATGGCGGCAAAACTTTTTGGAGCTCTCTGAGCTGGGTGAGGGGGAGCCCCAGCCTTGATTTCTCCAGCAGCTCCGTAGGGCGGAGCAGGGAAGGGGTAGGAGGACCGAGGACACTGGCGGGAGAATGTGCGGAATGTGCCAGGCGCATCTACCTACCCCAGGAGAGGGCAGAGGAAGGGGGCTGGCCAAGGGGAGGGACGAGGGGCGAGGCTCTCGGCAGCCGGAGAAAACCTGTTTGTTCTCGGGCGGGCGGAGCCCAGTCCGTGCCTCGTTTTCCTGAGCGCTTCCCTCTGCGCCTTGCTCCCCGCGCCCGCTGACCCGGCCTGGCTGGGTCCAGCGCTGCCCACCCGAGGGAGCCCGCACACCACGCCTGCCTGACCCTCTGCCTATCACACAAGCCGGGCACCTGTACCAGGTAGGGTTGTTGAGTCGCGGTCCTAAAGAAGTGGCCCGACCTCCGGGAGGCAACAAGGAGCACCCAGTTTGTGTCCTCCTGGACACAAACCAGGGCCTCAGTTTCCCTACTGATAATTCATATTCTCTCCAAGCATCCCTCTTCGAGTTCCCGTCAGGGAGGCAGTACCCTCGGTTTCTGCTTTTTACCGCAAGGGAAGAAACAGGCAATGTTCCTCAGAGTGACCAACAAAAGCAGGTGGCTCTCTGGCTGGCCTACTCCCTCTGTCCTACTCATTTGTGGATAAGACTGATTGTTAGTAGACTGCCAGCGGGGAGGGGGCAGGGTAAGCCTAGAGTTGGTGTGTTGAAAGCATCACAGAATCCCACATCCTCAGTCAAATGTGCCCATTTTGTAGATAAGGAAACTGAGGCAAGCTTACTCAAGAATCCCCTCACTGGCCTGAAACCCAGAGCAAAGGGACTTGATGGTGTTTTGTGATAGACATGTACTGGGCACTGGGCAACCTCAGGGCTGGGAAGGGAGCTGCTCATACTCAGACAGAAGGCGCCGAATCAAGTGTCACTGTGGTATTATCAGCGGGATCTGCCGTGCACAGTCTCTGTGACTGGATTGTTTGTGTGGGGGCAGGGGGAGCCAAGAGCCTTGTCCTCTTTGGAACTGCTTAGTGATAACTTGGCCTCTGAGAAAGACTGAAAACTCAGATCCTCCTGTCTGCTCAGACACTTCCTTCTGCACTGTGGCACCTGGCAGTTCCACTGGTGAAAAGGAGAAGCCTCCTAGGCCCACCTCCCCTCCAAGGCTGTGGAGTCCATAACGTTTGTTGGGAGTTGGGTTCTTCACAAGCCATTTGTATTGAGTTTTGACATTAAGGCAGGTGGTGACACCTGCTATTGGTCTTGTCTTGCTCTTTGGATTTCTAGTCATGGTGCTTAGACAGGGACAGGAAGCAGATTTCCACAGACCAATAACCCTGAATAGTGGTGAGGGGCTCTGAATTGGAGGAGGCTTATGAAATTTTCATCTTCCCATGGCCTCAACTGGCTCATCTGCACAAACAGTGCCAGCTTGGGTGCCAACAAATCTCCAGGGCACAGGTGCACACACCAGGTATAACTTGCTGGAGGGCTTTGGAGAATGTGCTGTTCACTTCAGCACCCTCAGCCCACTACAAGATTGGAAGGAACAGAACCATCGCAACTGACTTGTTCCCATCAGTTATCAGCGCTGGCTAGGGCTCTGCACTCCGTGGAGCGGATAAAAGGTGCCTAGGTCAAGTTCAAGTCCACAACAGATGCTCCAAATCTGTTTCTTTTCATCCTCTGGTCATTCATGAGTAAGTGACAAACATGCATGGCGCATGACCACAGAGGGTGCTGCAGCTTTGAGAGTGAAAAGCATTAATAGACCCCTAACCTGGATCAGGGGTGCAACCCAAGCTGGAAAGATTAGCAAGGCTCTCTGGAGGAAGGAAACTGAATGAAAGTTGAGCAGGTCAAGAGGGATAGAAGAGAAATTAGCCCCACATTTTACCAGGAACTCTCCAGAAGGCGCTGCCATCTGGATCATAACAAGACAAAGAAAGCCCTCCCAACTTGAGAATAGTGGTCCCAGGAGCAACTAGAATGTAGGAGAGTCCTTCAAACTGTGTTGGGCCTTCTAAGACCTGATGGGGCAGGGACTCTGGTTTCCTAGCACTCGGGACCTGGCTGAGGTGGACATTGGTACCTGTTCCCTGAACTGTCTTCAGTCGTATGCCAAGAAAACACCACCACCCCCCCACCCCAGTTCTGGCTTTGATGCACAATTCTGCTTGATGAAAGCCAGAAGCCTGTCCTTCTTTCTCATTAAAGCCTCCATATGTGACTAATCCCTTTAGTTTAGTTATGTTGCCTCAAGCTAGAGCCTATATTGTGCTGGGTCACACATAACACAGATTTTCTTTTTGCTTGCTAAACCCTGAGGCCCCCTGCATTGCCAGCCCTATAGTGACATGGAATGGGATCATTGCTGGGGGTCTGGGAGTGCTGCACTTTAGGGATGCCATACTTGGAGAAACTTCTCATATTACACTACAGACTATGGGAACCTATGGTTGGTACTGGGCCTGGGTGCAGACAACTTGTCTGGCTTCTTTCTTCCAAACTAGGCCCCACTTCACCTCTTGCTCCCATGACCATTGAGGAGGAAAATATTATCCTAAGTTAAACACTCTCCTTGTATCAAACTGCTTGAATATAAGGTGGGAAATCAAAGCCATAAGAGGTTAGGTGGTATGCTTAGGTCTGTCCAAGTGGATGGTTGCTGAGCTGGGCTCTAAACTCAGTGTGGCCTCTGGGCCTTTCTCTTACCCATGGTACTGTAAAGATAGTATCTTCACTGACCACGCACCCTGCTACAGGCGATATGTTGGATAGTTTTATCACCCTGATCTGCCATCAGAGTCCCCTTACCACACTGCCCTGGTCCTGGTATCAGCTGGTTCTCCATTGGCATAGCTGATGTCAGTGAGACACAGCCAGGCAGTGGTGGCACACGCCTTTAATCCCAGCACTTGGGAGGCAGAGGCAGGTGGATTTCTGAGTTGGGGCCAGCCTGGTCTACAGAGTGAGTTCCAGGACAGCCAGGGCTACACAGAGAAACCCTGTCTCAGAAAACAAACAAACAAAAAAAAAAAAGAAGAAGAAAAAGAAAAAAGAAACTGAGACACAGAATGAGGGCTTTACCTTCTCCTGTGGATCCACATGGCAACATTTGGCAGGTCTTTTCAGCTCACTGTCCCTGCTAGGATGACCAAAGTAAGAGGGTGTGGGCAGGGAAGAGGGAGGAGGTCTGGGTAGAGAAGAAGCTGAAAAACACAAAACCTAGGGGCCCTGTGCGTGTTGTTCTCCAGGGCTGATGTGCAAACTAAACTCAGAGGTGAGGAGGGTGGAAGGAATCTGCAGCTTAAGAAGATGTTCCTGAGGAATTTATCTGCTGAAGAAACTAAAAGGTTGCTCTCAGAAACACTGTCTGGTCTTTTCTTGTGGGCAGTGCTTACTTCTTGTTTTGAGGGGAAGCTGGGAATTTGAGGAGTACATAGAGCAGTTTTTTACTTACTTGTTAATGTCTGCTTTGTAGTCCCTCTTCTTGCCCAGCTGCCCTTGAGGTTACTGATGGTGGCCTGGGGAGACTGTGGAGCTCTGGAGATACACCCAAGATTCAGAGAAGACTTGGCCTCTGGGGCCAGTAGTGAGCAAACCCAAGCTACTGGTGGTGGCTGTTGGTGGTCTCTGTCTTTGGTTCCATCTATGGGCATACCTCAGGCATGAGGTTCAGCCCCTTTGGGCTGATCCCTGTGATGGTTTGCTCATAACACCACTTTCTGATGACTAAGTCACTTTCCCAGAGAGCTTGATGTGGCAGAAGGTTGCTATGGAGAGAGGAGGCACCAGGATTCCAGTCACACGAATGGGGATCCCTGTTGAAAATGCTGACATCAGGCATTGCCTGGTTTAGCTTAGAAAGAGAGAGAAAATACACAAAACCCCCAAAGCAGACCTTGCTTCACCATTTCTGACCATGAGCACACTCAGCTCCCACTCATTCTTTCATAGTTTAGGACCTGATCCAAGGGTGCCTCCTTGATCCAAGGGAAATGAAGCACTCTGGCAGGGCCTGTAGGGCCTGTCTGTCTTCCTCTAATTCTTGTCTATCTCCCCAGCACCCAGCCTGACCAGTAGCTTTCTATAGGTGCTTGTTGCAGCAAAGAATGTGACCTTGGGCAAATGCATTCTCCTCTCCTGGCTTCCATATTCTTATCCCAAAATGGGGGTAGTTGTAGAAGCAAGGATGAAGTGAAGGGGGCTTTGGGCTTGAGCTGGACAGAAAAGTACAAGAGAGAGTATAGAGGGCTTGGTGGGGAGAAGGCTGGAGAGAGAAACATTTTTGGGTGCTAGCGGAGCTGGTGGGTAATTCTTTTTTCTTTTTTCTTTTCTTCATTCTCAGTAGAGGATCACTTTCAAGAAGGACAAAACCAATTTGGCCAAAGTTAGGAGCAAGTGGGGCTGAGTTTCTTTTATGAAGGGTGGAGAGTTGTTGGTTCCAGGATACCCAGCCCCTTTGACCTCAAGACATGTCCATCTGCAGATGAAGATAGCATCTCTGAGAGAGTAGGGCTAGCTTCAGACTTTAGATTTCAGGTTGCAGAAATAACTGTTGTGATGTAAAGATATGAGAGAGGTCCCCAGGCCTGTGGAGGAAGACTTAGGAGTTCCTCTGTGCCCCTTCTTGCGGGATAGCTGCAGAGGTAACAGCAGTAACAAGCTCATATGGAGAATTGGAGCCGAGGTCTTGTTGGGAGCAAGATGCTTTCCACTATCCTCAGCAGGCTGGCCTCACCCAGATATCTCAGAGGCATCTCTAAGAGCTCTTCCCAGCAGCCCTTAGTGGTCCTGTAGGCCAAGGCACACCTGAAGTAGCCCAGCATCTTCAAGCATTTTTTTTAATGCCATTCCTCTGAGAGCCAGAACATGGTTACATGAGAGTCAGAGGATTCTAGGGTCTTAGGAATGGCAAATAGCTAAGAGTACCCTTTAACCCTTGGGGTTTCAGCTCCCTACCCCATTGAAAAGGACCTGACCTGCCTCAGACATCTTCCTCCCAGGATTCCTCTAGCACAGACGCCAAGAAGTCTAGAATCTGGGGTTTGGGGATGGGATGGTGGGAGGTGAAATTCCAGACTTTCATGCAGAAGTCATTTACCTGTAAAGCACATTTGCAAATACCACCCCTCCCACCATGCTTGCTTTTTTCCATATTACATTTTCCCTCTGCAACCCAAGGCTCTTCCAACTCTTTTTTTTTCCACATAGTATACCTCCTTCCTGCTGACTTGTTGGCTTGCAGGCGGGAGCTCTAGGGACTAGAGCATTGCAGACAGGCCACATGCACATGCCAGAGGGGCTCAGCCTTCAATTCCTGGGACCTGTACACTGAGCAGCAGACTCAGGAGCTCAGACTAGAGACAGCTGCTCCTCAGCCTCTACTCTGGTCTGTCTAAGGTCTCTAAATCACTTGCAACTAGATCTCAGCACCTCCTGGACCAGCGACAGTACTGTTGGAAAGCAACCCATCTGCTGACTGCTGCTGAGACTCCAGTGCAGGACATTGGGAATTCAAATGCCCAGGGTTACAAAACCTGGCCACAGGGAGCCTGTTTCACAGATGGAACATTTCATGATTCCAGTCCTTTTGGCCTAGAGAAAGAATCAAGTTGGCAGCTTGAGTGTTAGTTTAGGTCAGCCTGGGTTCAGTTTGTGGGCTAAGTGCATTCCTTGAGAAAGGATTGGACTAGCACAGCTAAGTATGCTGAATGCGAGTCAGCGGGGTTGAGGTCATGTTTCCTGAAATTTAGCATTTCTTAGCGCCCCCATACTCCTGTCAATGACCTAGAGACTGACAACCCAGTGCCTTTTCACCCTGGCAAACCCAGTATACCTGCTCATCCTTGCACGTCCCTGTGCAGCCTCTAGAGGGAGACTGCCAGAGCCAAGATTTTCACTATTATGCTAACCTTCTACCACATAAAAAGCAGCAAGCTCTTCTTGGGCTGCATTGATGAACAGAGAAGCTGCTCTAAAGCCCCTGTTTTCCCCACAGGAAAAAACATACAAGGGCTCGGGTGCATTTTGAGAACAGGGCTTCCCTAAGACCATCCTTGCATCTGTTGGCATTGGTTGAATTGGGCAAGAAGGGAGGGGTGGAAGTACTCTGGCCAAGGAGCTGCCTAATCTGACTGAGCTCTGGGGCTCAGGAAGTTTGGATTCTCAGATTTGTTGAGCCCAAACCAAGCTCTTACAGGACAGCCATAGAGGATGGCTATAGCATCAAGGGTCTATTTCCTTGCAGATTTTGATTTTTGCAAGTTTGGTCCTGCACCCATACATGGTAGTGAGGAACCAAGGTGCTATGTGGGAGGATGATTTGTCCAGGATGATAGAACTAGTATGAGGATGCATTGTTCTTTCCACAGACCAACTAAAGTTGAGTTCTCCTGACCTCCAAGCAGTGCTCACCCAAGAGATTAGCATTTGCTGCCTTCATCCATCTTTGATAGCAAGTTTCTGGGAGACTGGGGCTTAGGACCACTTTACTACTATCCTTATGATCAAGCCTATGCCTCTTGAAAGCAGGTGGAGCCTTTGCCTTCAAACACAAAAAATGCTTGTGGGCAAAACTTTTCTATAACATGGCCCCAATGTCAGGTTGACATTGGGCACCTACTGTCGGAATACCAGCCTTATTGGATCCCTACAGATGTCACTTGATCCATATGCATTTAGGCACTGGATCACATACTCTTGCTCTATCTTGCTAGTTTTTTCATGCCTAGGGAGTCTATCCAGGACTATGTACTAGGAAACAGAACTGTAGTATGATCTCTGTAAACCTGGCTACTCTCACGGTAATCTTTCTTTCAGTGGGCTGCCCTAGTCTTCATTCTATTTCAGCAGTGGTCTTTTTCTTTCTTGTTTCTCAATAGAGAAACTCAAATAACCCAGGCTGGACTTGAACTTGCTGTGTAGCCAAGGATGACCTTGCACTTCTGATCCTACTACTTCCACCTCCCCTGTGCTAAGAATACAGGAATTTATGTGGTGGTGAGAATGGAACCCAGGTCCTTGCGGATGTCCAACAAGTACTGATCCAGCTACACTACATTCCTTTCAGGTTTACTGTCTTATTAGGAGGGGAATTGGATTTCTGAAATGTAGTCAGGTCTGAGGGAAAGCCAGTGACACGGAAGCACCAGCCCAGTTCTTTCTGGCACACATCCTTGCTCCTTTGCCTAGGGAGTGTCTTAATTTGAGAAGCGGCTTATTTGGTTCTAGTGTCTTAGGAAACTTCTAGACAACATGACTATTGGATCTATCAAGGGGAAAACTTACAAGTTCTCGGTTTAATACAACACCTAGCATACATGTGGCTGCCTTAGTAAGCATGAAAGTTACCTGCTTGCCCAGTTCCCATGTAGAAACCAGTGGCCACAGTCTCTGGGGTCTTAGTATGTCCTTGAGGTACCTTACAGAAAATAAGTTAACACAGCAAAAACTGGCCTAGTATAACTTGAGGGACCAACCCGCGGGGTTGGGGGTGGGAATTTGCTTTCTTGCCAAGAGGAGACAGACTGTTCAAGGTTTTCACATTTGATAGCATGGAAAGACCTAGGGACTGGAGGCTCAGGCTTTAGTGGTCTGCGTGCAGGCACTGACTGTACCATGCATTCTGGCTCATATGGTCACTACACATGTCTACTAGGATGCAGACAATTGAGTTTATGCAACCATAAGAGCAATTGAACTCTGATATGGCAGCTTCGGTGCCATGATGAGGTTGCATTCCTGGCATGTAGAAGTTTCAGCCTGCCTGGACTGCTCACTTGGTACAGTTTATGGGAGAGCAGGCTCTTGCTAATGTGGCTAATTTTGTTTGGTGTTGGCCTCCTTCCCTTCTCTTTAATGTATCCCCAACTTTCACGGAAACATATCCAGATCCTGCCAGCTGGCACCATTACTGAACTGGTCAGAGCCTAGTCCTGGAGGGACACAGGGGGTGGTAGACCCCAGGGAGAAAGGCCTTTCTGCCTTAGCATTGCCGGGGCCTTGTTTTCTGTCTTTTCCACACCTCTGAACCTCCTAGGCTCTTTTTACGTCCAAAGGAGCTGGTGTGGTTATTAAGAACAATATTAAAACCCACAGTCTAGGCCTTTCCTCTTCCTCGACTTTGGGTCTCTCAGCCTAGAGAACAGGCTATGAGGAACCTGTTGGCTCTGATCAGAGTCTCCTCATCTGATGCTGAGGCCACTCCTTAACATTGGGTCCCTGTGACAAAATAGGATGAGGAGCCCACCGCAAATAGGGCTGCAAATACCCACTTTGTCCTGTACTGATTAGAGAACACTGGCTGGCTGTCCTTCAGCAAACAGATTTATAATCACTACAACTTGGCTTATGTCCAGCTGCCAATGATATTCCTGACTTTACAGCAGTCCAGAAATGTAGATCATTTCACTCTAATCTTACAAGGTGATAAAACTGAGGCAGCCCAGAGAGATTGATTTGCCCAAGGCCTGACGGCTAGTGAAAGAAAGATGGTGGAGCCATAATTCATCTCCATGACAGTGTTGGAACTTCCTTATTACCACAAGCTCCCTTCACCAGCATCTTTCCATTAGCAGTGTCCATGGTCTACCCTTAATAACTAACTAGAACAGACAGTTCTTGACCACCCACATGTTTCCATATTCTCCGGGTGAGCAGCCATGGCTATACAGGTAGGTGTATACCCAGCAGTGGAATGAGTGCTTACTCCTTGGCTGCTCTCATACATTCTGAATTCCACCAATTCTTGTCACCCCTGATACCTGAAGGGAAACTTGCATGATCTTGGTGTGCTAAGATTATACCAGGTTCATTTCTCTATTATGATGTCATGCCTGAGGCTAGGTGCTACGCTAGAGAAAATGTATTCATTTACTTCTGGAGACTCAACGGCATAGCAGTAGCATCAGCTTGATTCAGGTAAGGGTCTCATTGCTGGTGGCATTACAGTGGCAGGCAAGAGAACCTGAGTTTGTAAGATGGAAAACGAGGGAAAAATCAGAGCTGGGCCAGACTTGCTTTTTGATAGCAAACACTCATGAGAACCAGTTTCCCTCAAGACATTGATTCCACCATACAGAAGCTCTCTCAATTATCTAATCCAACCTTATTTTGTGTGAGGGGTTGGGGATGGAAATGGATGTGGATGTGCCGGTGGAGGGGCTGAGTATAGGTGCACATGTGTGTACATGTTCATATGCACATGAGTGTGCATGTTCATATGCAAATGTGGAAGTCAGAGGTCAATATGAGGTGCCTTTATCACTGTTTGCTTTATTTTATGAGATAGAGTCTTCTAGACTGATTGGCCAACAAGACTCAGGGATCCTCTTGTCTTTGCCTTTCCAGTGCTAGAGCATAAGGGTGTGTCATCATGGCCAGCTCTGACTGAGTCATTTTCCCATTCCCCAAAATTTCCCTTCTTAAGTGTCCCCTCTTAATACTGCCATATTCCAACACAAGAGCTTTTAGGGGACAAACCATATCTAAACTCTAATGGTAACGCACAAGCCATTACAGTTCATATATTGACAGATCTGTGTTTGTCTTTGTTCCCAGGAGCTCACTGAATACACTAATTACAGAATTGAAAGATAAACATCATGAGTATTTCTTCTCTAGGAGGTATTGGGAAAGGTGAGCCTGGGTTCCATGTCTGCCTGGATTATCCCAGACAAACCTCTAGAGGGCTATGAACACTGCCCATGCAGCTAATGGATGACCTCATAATGGGTGGGCTGGCAAGGGCCCTGGGACTAGGGGCTGTAGTTCCCTGTTTAAGGCTTTTAGCATTACCCCTGCCAGGGAGGCCTGTACCATCTGGCGAAGAGGAGCGCAGTAATATCCTAAAACAGATGAAAGTACGAACTACACTGAAGGGTGACCAGAGCTGGATCACCAAGCATGACGACTCTGAGGACCATACCATGTAAGTCCAGGACATAAGGCCAGAGGGGAAGGGAGCAATAGTGGAGGCTGGGTCCAGCCTTTCCCGGGGATGCCGAGGACATCCCACCACTTAGCACTTCATCACGCTGTGTGTCCTCTGGCCAGCCAGGTGACATGAAAACTTGAAAACCTGAACACAGCCACAAATATCACAATCCTATGTGCTGAGAGGCATGTGTAGTCAAATACCTACCTGTAAAGTGGGTCAGGAAAGGGGAAGGTGAGGTGCAGTGGTGGTACACAGCACACAGCAGGCTAACTTTGGGATAGACACACGGGGGGGGGGGGGGGGGGGGTAAGAGGTGGTGAGGGGCATGGGAGCCACTATCTTCAGGGCCTGTCTTTCTGCAGAGAGACACTCTCAAGTCAAAGCCGAGCCACACCCTTCTCATCCAGAGACGAATCAAATGTCAGGTAAGAGGTGTTACCTAGCTGACTCTTATGTGGACCCCAGGAGCTCTTCTGCAAGGAAGTGTAAAACTCACAGAGGGAACAAGAACTGAGAAGGGCATGGGGGATCTTTAATGAGTCATTTGTAATGTTCTTTGAACTCCCTTTTTAGTGTTTTTGCCCCATCTCTCACTATTTCTAGCGTGTTCTTCTTAGTGCTCCCAAGACTTCTGAACCCCATCTATCATTGACAAGCAACAGGCCCCAGTACTCAGCCGTTAACCAGAGTTAACTCTGGCCTTCTGCTTTCACATTTCCATTGCCACTTGAGAATGAGTGCTCCACGGACCAGAGCAGGAAACGTTCTAGAGGAGTGGGGAGGGAAGGCTGTAGGGCTTTACCTTCCATTAACACAGCCCCAGACTGAGGTCAGTCTGGGCTCTGACCAAAGGACTTTCAGTCTGATACAGGAGAGAACAAACAGATCTCTCCTTCAAGTGCTCTGGTGCCTGACAGATCAGAAACTTCTGGAACTCTGCAGTAAATGTTCAACCATAAAGCAATCCTGGCCTGGTACCTGCTGTAAGTTAGGCTATGCTCACATGGTTGTGGAGGAGTCAACCATGGCAGTGTTCCTGGAAGAGACTAAAGGAGGGATAGGTAGAGTAGAGTGGGCACCTGGCCACTGTATCAGGACACCTATCAGCTGCTGTAGTTGGAAATAGGATGGAATAAATGGTCTGAAATCCATAGTAAGGCTACAATTCCCTTTATGTCTTTTTTCTTGGCAGGTCTCCAAACACAAGGGCTCCTGCTGGTTACATCATCCGGTAAGTGACTTCCAGACCCTACCTGTATCCTCGTGCCACTATGGCCACAACCAGACTTTTCAATACCTTCTGATGTCTCTTGTAGGGGAGTGTTCACCCGAACAATAGATAGCTCTTCTCACTCCCAGCATCGCCCCTCTAAGACCAACGGCACTCCAAGAAGGTACATCCTGGCTAGATGGTCAATAGGAAGGTTGGGAGATCCTTGACCAGAGCCAAGTCTGAGAGAGGGCTAGCAAAGCAGTAAGGGAATGTCCTGTCTGGCTTTTTCCCAGGGATAGAGGCTGGGAGGGAAGGTCCTCACCCAGGAAGAGGGGCTCTGGACAGAGATGTGGATTATGTCCATACATCTTCATTTTTCTTACCCTTCATCCCCTTGGTCTCACAGCAGGCACCTTGCACTTGCTGAGGGCATTGAGCCATGTGCTTAGTTCACCTTTCCAGTACACCAAGGTGTCATGTTACCTAAACACCTTGATACCAGTCAAAACCGGGGCACTATTGGAGAAGATATGGAAGAGAGCCCAGTGGGCTCTTTCCTACTCAGTTGGGTCTGCCCTGCTCAGAATGCCTGGCAGAGCCAACAGGAAGACAGTCACCCAGTGGCCTCTGTCCTGTCTTTCCTGGGCTGTGTTGGTAAACCTAGAGGCAAGAGGGAACCTGTGGTTGGGCAGATGGAAATGACTTGCTCTTCTAGTGCTTCTGGGAAGCTGGGAACAGCTAATTCTGGTCGTCCTCTTCAGTCTGGCTATAAGATGACTACAGAAGATTATAAGAAGCTGTGAGTATACAATGATGCCAGATACTGGACCTGCTGAGGGCAGGTGGACACTTACCTCTGAGCACAGCCTGAGGAGAGCTATTCTTAGTGGCTTAACAACCTCTGCTACTTATAGATGTGGCCTGGAACAAAGGAAGACAAAGCTCTAGAAAAATTAATGGCCATGCTCAATACACTTTTTATAGGAGGCAAAGCATAAATTGTTGGAAGCTTCTGGAAGAAGCATATGGGTCTAGACAGTGGACCATGAGCCATTGCTATGGGGGCTGCTGTTCACTCTCTAGGTTTCCTAGATGAGCTCCCCTCCCTATTCAGGTCTCAGGTTCTTGGGCTGGGCTGGGCTGGGCTGGGCTGGGCTGGGCTGGGCTGGGCTG
>JANHMN010000005.1:2214050-2239940 GCA_030674055.1 Rhabdomys pumilio | reverse complement strand
ACACACACACACACACACACACACACACACACACACACACACACACACACAGACTGTGTGAACATAGGTCCAGTCAGACTGCCGCAGACAAGCATCAGGAATCTCTAGAGAATGCATACACCCGTGACTGCAGCAGATTTCAGTTGCGCAGGCAGATTTGGTTCGCTGCTTGCGGGCGCGCGCATATGCATGAATAAGGTGGCCTGCGTCAGGGTAAGAATACGCCTACTCCGCGCGGCCATTTCCTGCAGCCTTTAGCTCAGGCTGAGATGCCCGCTATGAAAAGAGAGTACAAAATGGCTGCTCCAGTGACGGGCTTCTAAGGGGCACCTCCTGAGGCAGTGCTAGCTCCAGCCGCGAGATGGCGCTGGAGGATCACAAATGGTCCCTATTGCCCCAGTGTGCTGCTGTTACCCATCCCCCCAACTAGCAATCTCAAAGGACAGTTGGCTACAGTAGCCTACTTAGGAGTGACCAAACTTAAGGATAGTCTGCAGTGACTACTGTGGTACCCACCTGGACCCTAAGGGCTAACTGGCCCTCCACCCACGACTAACCTCCTCCTTGGCTGTGAATTCACAGTCCCCTTTCTGTTTGATAAACAGACTGGTTGAGGGGCTTGAGGACAGGCCCAGGTGACAAATTTAATTGTCAGAAGCTGTAGGGGTTTTACCCAATGTTCATAGTGGACTAGACACAGGGATTCTTGAGCTTGAATTTAAGCCTAAGGTAACTTTATGGGACCTTTGGCATATTTTTCAGCTCTTATGTGAACAATAAAACCTTCAAGATAAAGTGTTCCTCACTGCCATTTTTTTGTTGTTTATTCGGTCATTTGCTAACATACTGTCTTGCCTTCTTCCTTCGAAATTTTGTTATCACATGTTAAATCTAAGACATAGATTGTTTTCCTGTTTGTTGTGTTTCAAGTGTGGGTTTTTTCTAGTTTGTATTTGACACAAGAAGGTGAGTTTTAGACATATTCTCACTGCTGGCAACTGTGGTCAGGCAGCAGATTACATTGTGTAGAAAGTGCCTTCTGTGCAGTATGTAGTTAGGTCAAAAATTGGTACTGGCTGTCTTAAGCTACCAGAGTCTGTGAAGGCTTTCAGAAAATTTAAAACAAATCTCACATCCAATAGGCCTCTCTCTACCCATTCCAGTTTAGCAGTCACTGAGGCTGATTGGCAAGAAAGTAAGATACCTTTCAGGATGTTGCATAGAAAGGCATCCTGTGAGTGTTTGACCAAATATATTTTTCATGACCTATAAAGATTACAATTCCTGAAATTGCAGTTGCCCTGCTTCAAGGCCTAGGATTTCCCCATATTTCCTACCTCCAAGCTGCTCTTTCTGGAGAATCTTGTCTCTGTTCACTGAGCACTGCTTCTTCCTAGTACAGCTGGAGGTGACAATTGGTTTCTTCCCACTGCAGAGAAGTTTTAGTTTTCCCTTACCTGAGGCTGAAAATGTCAATTAGTTTTACAATATAGTCTCTGAAAAACATGACTATCACACGTTCTCTTTCTCCCTGCTATGGCCTTAACTTCCAGAAGCGAGTTCCAGCAGTGAGAGTCATTGATAATGTGTTCTTATTCTGTCCTTAGCTTAGTAGTTCCCAGAGCACTGCAGGGAGGTCCTAAGCTGGTGGAACAAAGACACAGGAATGGTGATGAGAGAGGTGCAACACCATCTACTATTTTTCTTTTGGCCCCCACATTTGAGAGTACATTGCAGGCAAACTGGGGAAGATGTACCTTCCTTGATGGCTTCAGATGTAGCGTGAGCTGTTTTTATCAGAGTACAGTGGGACAGCAAGAGCCAGTGCCTTGGACCTCTTTCTATATGATACTTGTTCTTCAGCCCCTCAGCTGATTGTAAGATGAATGTGGTCCCCAAGACCATCGAGGCCTGGCAAGAGATGCCTGCTGATATGAAATGTGGTCAAGGAGACATACTTACAGCGGCTCAACATTCTGCAGATCCCAGCATCCCAGACCTGCAGAGCAGCCCCAGTCAGCTCATCAAACATGATGCTTGTGCCAGCAGGTAAGGTCTCACACTGACCTGCTGTCTATGACCAAGGTTTCTGCCAGGGTCATAACATCGGTGGGTACTCCTTTTCTTACTCCATGCCACTGCCTGGGATCTCTGAATGTGCTCAGAATGGTCCTAAGGTGATGTTCACTGCTTCCTGGGATTTAAGAAGTTGGAATGGGGCTGTGATCAACATAAGAAGTCTGGTTTCCTGGTGCATAAGGCAGAAGAGAAGTCTGTTTCCCAGAGTGTACATGGGTAGCTTCTAGGGATGGTGAAGACTATTTTTCTTTATACAGTGGTGGTGTCAAAGTATGACAGGGAACATGGGTGACACAGACTATGGAAAAGAGAAATGGAATGAAAAAGACAAACAAGGACCATACTTGAGAAAGCAAAAGAAAGTGTGAAAAATGTTCGTTTGTGTGTGTCTCTCTATGTGCATGATGGATATTGTGACCATAACTAAAGGTGACTTTAGTATATTTTATATTGTGACTGTGAAGTATAGGCAGATTTTTAAGCCCAGGCTCTCATTTGTGGTTCCTATATTTTAAAGGGTACATAAAAATCAATGACAGGGGAACAAAGGGAATTAGTTGGAAGTATGTGAAATGAGAGTCAAGGTATAGGGGGGAAATGTGTTCAGAATACAAAATGCTTGTTTTAAATTATCCTTATGTAACACGGTGTACCAGGTACAATAAGAAACACAACAAAAAATCTTTTAAATAAATTTTTACAGGAGAAAGTGATCAGTCCTGTGATTTCTAGGGGCGTGAGGTTGAAGTTAGGTTTGAAGGCTAAGGAGGATTTCCCCCAAAAGACATGCTAGTGAACGCATTCCACATTGAGGAAACCAGAGGCCTGTCAAACGAAAGTATATGGTGAGTGTCTTAGGGTTTTACTGCTGTGTACAGACACCGTGACCAAGGCAAATCTTATGAAATATAGCATTTAATTGGAACTGGCTTACAGGTTCAGAGGTTTAGTCCATTATCTTGAAGACAGGAACATGACAGCATCCAGGCAGGCATGGTGCAGGAGGAGCTGAGAGCTCTACATCTTCATCTGAAGGCTGCTAGTGGAAGAGTGAGGATGAGGGTTTTATGGCCCACACCCACGGTGACACACCTACTCCAACAGGGACACACCTACTAATAGGGCCATTCCCTGGGCTGAGCATATACAAACCATCACAATGAGTGTAGACACAGAGTGACTACAGGAAAGAAAAGCTAACTGGTGCCCTTGCCAGGAAGCCTGAAAGGACTAAACAGTCAGTTGCTCCTGAGCTAGTGACTGCAAACTATACCCTGAGGAGCCAAAGGGCCAGCAATTCTTTTCAACTAGGAGAGAAGTTCAAGAAGATGAGTTGCAGGAGTGTCAGGCCAAGGAGGCGCACAGCAGCACAAGGCAAGAGGCTTGTACACAATCTGTAGCTCAGGCTGTGACCTGATAAGGATGTAAGGGTTGCTGACTTTAATTAAAGGTAATGGTGATGGAAAAATGGTACCCAAGGATGCTTCCAAATTTGTTTGAGGTGACAGTATGGATGCTGAAGGAAGTAGCTGAGGATGAGGAAGTTAGAGGAGTTGTTGTGCAGATGTGACAATGTTAAGGTCATTGGGCCATGGTGACTTTGAAGGGGCCTGTAGAAGATCCAGGTGACAAGAAGCCCAGTAGGCTGGAGTTGAGTTAAGATCTCACCACTGACTAGAGAGCTGAGGGTTGTCAGTTTATAGATGACAGGTGAGGAAAGCATACAAGAACAGTCTGGAAGCCAGTGCATAGTCTCTTCTTTTCTTAACAGAATGCCCCAGCCAGTTGTCTGACTAGCCTGAACCATGAATCTGGCTCATCTCATTTGGCTGCCTTGGGGGAGGCAGTAGGGTGGCTAAGATGGGGTGTTATTTAAATAACATGTGCTAAGAAGATGCAGGTAGTAGGGGTGCTGTCAGATGTTGGGTGTAAATTGGAAGGTATATGGAGGATTAACTGGATGATTGTAGCCACAGGATAACATGGATGGTTTGTACAACAGGGAACCACTATACATAAGAGTAAGGAGAAAAGTTCATGTGTTGAAGAGCTCATGGTGTGGTCTTATAACTGTAAGAAAGAAAAGACTCAGTGTCTAAGACAGTGACAGGGGGACAAAGGAAGTCAGTGATTAGAACTATGTGGGGACCTGGAATTTTTCTCAATAAATTAGACGTAAGTCACATAACTAAATCAAGTTATATTTAATGACTCCCCTGTACCAAACCAAATGTTCAGTACTAGGGACATGGGCAAATATAACTTGGTTCCTGCCTTCTCAGCTTTGGCAGTGTCAAGTTATAAGTATGCTAGAACACAATGGAAACTTACAAAACCAAGGAAGTCTAAGGAGAAATGATGAGGTCTTGAACATGCTGCTTGCTAGGGGATTTGAACATTATAAACTAAAAGGAGGGGAGCTGTTACTGGATGGGTACATCTGAGCGTTTCCTTGGGACCCTGGTGTGGAGAAGAAACATAACTCTTTCTCTAAACTAGGAACGTGCTTGGCATGAGCCATAAGCTTGTGCAAGACCTCCTCATCCCAACACTCCTATTTTATTTATCTTCTCATTTCTTGGTGGTTCAACTTAGGACCCTTTTCAAAACTGCTCACTTTCTAGGAGTTGGGGGCTGCTTGTCTCTTGAGATGGGTTCTCCTAATGTCCTTGGGAAGTAACATTAAGATTCTGGAAATCAGCAAAGGTCAAGCCTCTGCTCTTCTCTGCATATGATATACAATATTCATTCTTTCTCAGCACTCCAGATGCGTGTGAGGAGAAAAATGCAGCCCCCAAGGTCAAGACCTTACAGGAGATACCTGGACAAGGCGACCCAACTGTGGCTTCCCAACAACTTGCAGATCTCAGCATCCCAGAGCCACAGAGTAGCCCCAGCGGACCTGAGCAGCAAATCAAAGTAGAGGACTGTACCAACAAGTAAGGGCCAGCACTACTCTCTTACTGCCCCTGGCCCAACTGTCAGGGGCCACAACCCAGGACAAACACATGCACTTACACCACAAGCCTATTTCTCTTTGCAGATATGAGAGGCTAAAAGGCAGCAGGAAGCAGACCAAACAAGGTTTGAGTGCAGGTGGTCTCTTGGAGTCATAGCATCAGATCTATTTAAACAAGAGCACCATGTTATCTATCAACCAATTGGAGCAGGAAAAATGATGTGGGTTGGAGTTAGGGATACCGGGTGTTTTACAACCCCATGAATGGGGTTATAAGGTCTGAGAAAGGTAGAGCCTGGTGGAATGAGATTATTGTCATAACTAAAGCTGCCAGTTGGATGAGTTCTTTCACTGCTACTACCACCAGGATGGCCAGAGAGGAACCAGTGAGTCAATAATTCACCTCTGTGGTGCTGACCTAGGAGTGTGAGGTGGCTGAAATAGGCTGACAGCAGTAGTTTGAGGAAACAAGGGTCATAAGATTTTTGTGAGTCCAAAAGACCAAGGTGTAAGGCAGTAGGAAATAAACAACAGTGTTCCCTCCACTTTTCTGTGAGCAATTCAGACCTCCCATAGTTCAAGCTTTCTGACTTCTAGCCTCAGAAGAGCAGGGCCTGTCCACACCAAGGTTGCTTATATAATACTTTTCTAAAGTATAGTATGATTTTTCTCTATTCTAAAATATTCTGTTACTTCTTATTTATAAATAAAATCCATTAGAGGCTGGGATTAAATCAGCAATCCTCAGTACTCTGTAACTTTAATTTTTAAGGCCTACTTTAATGATGGTTCTTAAAGACTTTAACCTCTCTTTTAGCCCACCATCTACCAGAGGTAGTGGGAAAGAAAGTATATTTTTAAAAATAGATCCATTTTTAAAAGTTCTTTAAAACAAGTTTTGTCTATATTGTCTAAAAATCAACAATTTAATTCATAGGTTAATAACACTAGCTCAATGCATTCACAAAACATTTTATAGATACACCAACAGTTTAATTCAATATAGTTGAAATAACAAACACAAATGAACAGAGACAGCCAGGCCTCAGCCTCAGCTTGACTCAACAAGAAACACCCAAAGAGATGCCAGGAAAATTTCTTCACTGTGTCTCTCTCAAAAAAAAAAAAAAAACAAAAAACAAAAATCAACAAAGACATGAGACCAACAAATGTTATACAACTAGTTCTATAAAGAAGCCAAAATCAGCCTCTGTCACTGTGTGTCAAGTTCTTTTTATATGCCCTCTAAACATCAAGTGTCCTGCATGGGTCTTGCACATGTGTCTGTCTCAGTTGACATCATTTTGTCAATCAGCCACAAAAGTGACAAAAAACTCCAACAAGCACACAGCCAAAAGTTTCTTAATATGTTTCTCTCTATAGAATCTCAACAAATATAGCTTAAATACACAATATAAGACAGACCAATATATATATGGTTAACAAAAAATCCTCTCTTAATGTCTGCTTCAGCTAAACATTCCCTTACAAGTCTCTTAGTCTTTCATCTGTGTCTATATTAAAAAAACACTCCTTCACATGTTTGCCCCAACAAAACACCTTCCAACATAACTTTCTAAAGAACCCTTATGTTTTCACTTCAGCTCTCCTTTATTTCCTGGGCTTTCTGGCTATTCTTCTGCCCCTAGACTTGATTTCAGACAAAGTGTTATTTATGAGGAAGACCTGCAGCAGCTGGAAACAACCCACACAAAAAGAAGGAAACAAGAAGGTCCCATAAGATGGACCCTGTTGACAGGAATGGAGTAAGGTGAACAGGAGAACAGAAAGTGGGCTTTTGTAGCTTAGGGAGAGGAGATCATTGGGAAGGAAATAGGAAACCCCAGACCTGCAATGTGTGTAGCAAGAGGCCTCCACACAAAAAGAAGGCTCCACCTTGTCCTGGCAGCTGAACTTGGTAGTTACTCTTGTGGCATTGGATTTGATGTCATGGAGTGGTGAGTCTGGAGGGCAGTGAGGGCTTACCACCGTGTGGCTAGACTGGAGACCCTGAAGAGAGGCTGGGAGAGGCTATTATTGGTGAAAGTGCAGTCCAGTTGTAGCAAGAGACCCCATTTGGCTTAACAGCAATATGTTTGTGTGTTTTTCTTTTTTTTAAATTTTATGTCTTCAGTGCTGCTCTCTCTCTCTTTCTCTCTTTCTCTCTTTCTCTCTCTCTCTCTCTCTCTCTCTCTCTCTCTCTCTCTGTGTGTGTGTGTGTGTGTGTGTGTGTGTGTGTGTGTGTGTGTGTCTGTGATGTGAATGAGGCATGCTTACCTGTGTATGAGTATGTGGAGGCCAGAGGACGGGCTCAGGTATTTTTATCGCTCTCCACCTTATTAATGTGTTCGGTGGGTATATGTGCATGTATGTAGGTCCAAATTGGCATCAGATGTCTGATAACTTTCTTTTTATTGGGGCCGGGACTCTTGCTGAACCTGGAATTTGCTAATTTCTGCTACTAAGCTAGCCACCTTGCCCCAGGGATCCCCTCACTGGAGTCTTCCTCCTCACTGCTGGGATTATAGGTAGCTGCCACATTGCCTAGATTTTTATGTGTATTCTGAAGATCCAAACTCTAGTCTTCATACTTGTGAGCTACCTAGGGAGCCAGTATTCAGGATCAGGGCCATGTGCTGTAGCCAAGGTAACCGGTATCTTTCAGAATGAGGTGCATCTGATCTGCCTCCTCATTAATCCCTGAGCCCTTCTACTCTTCCCATGGTCTGCAGTTCTCCAGAGTTTGATATAAGGTGAGGAAGTTAATCCTACAAAAGGATTGTTTTGTCTGGTTTTCTAACTAGCAAGCTAGACTGCTTTTCCCTGCTCCTTCACCCTGGCTGTTACACTCCCAGTAACCTGATGGGAAAGTTACCAACACCAATGCCCTAGCCTACAGTCCAGAATTCAGAATAGAAACTGGAAAATGGAGTCTCACTCATGAGTCATTATGAAGAGTGCTGTGTCGTCTCTCCTCATCGAACCTGGATTTTCTCCTCTGTATAGAGAGAGGTTCCATTCACTGATCTCTGAGAAACATTCAAGAACAATAATAAAGGATTTGCACCCACTGTTCCCAAAATACTGGCATGCGTTTAAAGGTCTTGAAGTGGCAAACTTTGGGGTTAGGCCATAAAGGCCTATTTGAATCAGGAAGTAGAGACATGCTCCTTCTTTACTCCATTTTTTTTCCAGGCAAAAAAACCCTTCAAGCTGTATGGTCACTGTTACCATCTCTGACACATCCACACAGTCTCAATTGTGTGTTCCTAGTGTCTCAAGTGAGATGGACTCCAGCTCAACTGTGTAAGAAGGGACCATCTAGCAAGTCTTGGTGTCCTTGAACATGGGGGTTCCCTATAATCTCCTTGCAAGTAAAGGATGCCACTTTCCTTCTCTGTTGCTTTCTCTGTGATATCTTTTCCAACTTCCAGCATCCCAGTAGCAAATGGGCAGATATAGTATAGTCCTTAGTCCCTCAAGTATAAATTTTACATTCCTCAAGCCTATTGGCAGGATGGACATGTTCCTGTAGCATCTCAACAAGAAGCTGAAGTGGAACATTTGAAACTAGCAGATACAACCAGTGGCAGGTTTCGCTATCTATATGAAAGCCAGGGAGGCCAGGCCAACCTCTCCCACCCCTCTCTTTCACTGCTTTACCTGTACAGTTGAATACCTTTAGCTTACAAGAAGGAGTGCCATTCTAGGGAGTCTGCTGAGTAAGCAGTATGTGTAAGTTCTCTGCTGATCAGGCCAGGGGACTGGAACATGGAAATGAGGGTCAAGGATGGGGCTACACTGAGCCAGCCTGAAGCAGACCTTGTTTCCAAAGTTTACAGAGGCTTTCCAAAGCATAGATTAAAGTTACTTGTAGGCCCTTGGAACCTGATTGATAATAGGGTGTGAAGTGTAGTGGGTGACTACTGCAGGGAAGGCACTAAGTGGAAAGAGCTAGTTCACATGTACACTGGCATCGGCATCCTGGCATTGGCATCCTGCCATCTGTCTGCAGCTTCCCTTGCAGCCTGGCTTGTGAGTTCACTAGTCCCTCTACCCTAGGCCTTCACATGAGTTTCTGCATTTCCTTCACACTGGGCTGGTGGCATTGACCCTCCTCTGTGGGCCAGGCCCAGTCTCCTAGAATCTTCTAGTACACACCCTATTCTGCTGTGCTCCTTCTACAGCAAAGGGATTCTCTTTGTGAAGGAGTATATGAATGCTAGTGAAGTGTCTTCTGGAAAGCCAGTATTTTCACACTGTGACAGGTAAGAACAGGTTTTAACTGCTCTGTTGTCATAGCCTGTACCAGGCACAGTGATGCCTTCACTCCTACATCCTGTTACCTCAATCAGGATTCAGTGGACAGTGCCTACTGGGTAATAATTCAGTGAATGACAGCATACTACAAGTGCCTACTAATGCATGACTTATGGATTTTCAGGTTTTCTTTCTAGTTAGGTGGATAGAAAATCTAACCACCATGTTCTTTCATGCTAGGTGGCCCCACTGAACCCCTTGTCTGTTTGCTTTCCTATGCCATGCAGGAAGTTACTTCCAAGTCTTTTCAGTGCTGTCCCACTGAAAAGTGTCCCACCCACACTTGTGTCAAGTTGAAATAAAACTAGCCAGCACAATTGACCCTTGTCAGCTTGACACACAAACATATTGCTGTTAAGCCAAATGGGGTCTCTTGCTGCAACTGGACTGCACTTTCACCAATAATAGCCTCTCCCAGCCTCTCTTCAGGGTCTCCAGTCCAGTCACACGGTGCTAAGCCCCCACTGCCCTCCAGACTCACCACTCCATGACATCAAATCCAATGCCACCAGAGTAACTACCAAGTTCAGCTGCCAGGACAAGGTGGAGCCTTGGCCACCTCTGGAGCAGAGCTTCTGAATGCTAATGTTGAGGATATACTTCCCAGAGGTTTCACCTCAGTGATGCTGGTGTCTTCATGGACCTCACTAATTTATCAGTTCTAGCCAACCAACATTGATTAGCCCAGTATAGGAAAGTTTTCATTTTAGTGCTCATTGTTTCCTGTTAATCACAGTCAATTAGTCTGCCCCAGCTAACCAATACCACAGATTCTTAATGAAAATATGCAAGGCCTCCATAGAGTCTTTAAGTGACCCCGATGACTACTCTCTGGTACCTCATAAGCCAAGCCTCCACCCTCAACATTCTTATCTTCCAAGCTACCACAAAAGCTTTCCAAGCTTAGGCAGCTCAATGGATTTTTTTCTAGTCAATTTTCTCACGTCCCACAACCCTCCCCAAACAACATGGTTAGGTCTGTCACAGCTATACCCCACTCCCGGTACCAGTTTCTGTCGTGGGGTTGCTACTGCAGAGATGAAACACCATGACTACAAACCTCTTGGGGAGGAAAGTGCTTGCACTTCCACATCATAGTCTATCATCTAAGGAAACCTAGACAGGCATTCAAACAGGGCAGGAAACTGGAGGCAGGAGCTAATGCAAAGGCTGTGGAGGGGTGCTTCTTTCTGGCTTGCTCTTTCTGGCTTGTTCAGCCTGATTTCTTAAAAAATTTAAGACAACCAGCCCTGGAGTGGCCCCAACTCCAAATAGGCTGGGCCTTCCCGTGTCTATTACTAATTAAGAAACTGCCCTACAGCCTTTTCTATAGGCTGATCTTATGGAGGCATTTCCTCAAGTGTTCCCATCTCTCAAATGACTCTTGCTTATGTCAAGTTGACATAAAAGTAGGCAGTATATCTCGTTTCTTATTTCTTCAGTGTATGGCTCCTGAAAGTTCCCATAGTAACCCATACATATCCATACGTACTAACTGTTTATTTCTGATGGTCAAAGGAACTGAGGGTCCCACTGGTACATAAGTCTCAAGAATCTTACCACAGGGTGTCTTCTTCATTCACCATGAAAGAACTCACCAAGAAAAATGTGTCTCCTTAGTATAAGTTCCTATTGTACCAAAGACCATTTGTCATCAGAGTGGTGATGACTGTCAATGTAGTCATGTCTCTAATTGTGGCCACAATGCTCATGAGAAAATCATTTTCTATGTATGACTATGATAATGATGTGGCTAATGTTGTGCTCTCTTCTCCATTACACTTCAGCATTCAGGACTCATTGGATCTGGCAAAGAAACACCCACATGAAGGCACTCCATCTTCTGAGAGGTATGTCTGCTTTCTTGACAGACGTCTTCCAGTTATATAGGTGAGAGAGCAGTAAGGCAGATCTCCACATGGATCTTTCTCTGCTGCATTGAAGCTTTTGATCTGTTTGCAGTTCTGTTATACAGTGGGACACTGCATAAGGTGGTACTATACCAATCAGGATGTCACATTTATGGCAACTGAAGCCTGTAAACCAAGATGAAGAATAGACACAAAAGGTCTGAAAGAGAGCCTGAGGAGGCTCTTGTCAGCAAGATAGATTCTTCAGAATAAAACCTAATGATTCATTTGACTAACTTGCATATCTGAATATATGCCAAAAGAAAGAAACAACTACACAAGAGATTGGTGTGTTTTTTGAGAAAGAAACCAAAGAAAAATGGTTTTTGTTTGTATGTTTTATCACCAAGAAGACAGAACTAAGAATACACAGTGGCCTGGAGTCATGGAACTGATCACTAGATGTCAGCAGTAATAGCCCTTAAGAAAAAAAAGGGCTATTTTTAAATTCTTGTAATAGTAAAGAAAAGAATCTGCATCAGAGAGTGAATCTACCCAGGTTACAGTGAGGAAAAGGGGGGAGGAATAAGTCACAGGAGGTTAGTTACTGGCAGAGCCAGAAATGAATCCTGGGGCCTTACTACTAACAGGTTATGGATGTTTCTCCTCTGTCAAATGTCTTCTCACTTATAATGAGATCTAACTTACTGTGGTTTACACTCAGAAGACACAGCTAGACTGGGGAGAAAGTTAAGATGAAGCAAATCTTAACAGTGTGTTCCTTTTACCCCAACACAAACAAGTACAGGGATTTATATATAGACCAAGTGACAGATGTTCCTTCCATTATGCCAGATTAATGAATTGTGGGTAGTCACAGATCACTTGATAAATCATGTCATCAGATAATTTTATAGTCTGTATATGCTATTACCAAAATGCCCAAGGCTAGATATCGTGGCACATGCCTTTATTCCTAGGACTCAAGAGGCAAAGGCAGGTAGATCTCTATAAATTTGAGGCCAGCTTGGATTACATAGCAAGTTTTAGGCCACCTAGGGCTACACAGTGAGACTTTGTCTCAAAAACAAACATACAAAGAAGGAAGCACCCACAATGACTTATTTACCTCTTTCTAGGCCCTAACTCTTAAATCTAACATTAAGGACAAAACTTCTAACACATGAATCTCTGGAGGATATACTCAAGCTTTGTATAAACCATGGAAACAAACAAACAAACAAACAAACAAACCAGTAGAAAATAAAATCAATCCAAGTAATTTTGGGCCTGTGGGGGCCATTTTCATTCAAACCACCACATAGGGCTAAAACATCAGTGCCCATGGCAGTGCCAGGTCCTGGTTACTGGTGACACCCTGGCTTCTGTCAGAATCAGGCCTACATCTCTGGAAGATAGAACTCCTAATTTAAGCCTCCTCTAGGATCAAATAATAGGGCTTGTTTCATCAGTTCCTGTTAGGAGAAGAAAAGAAAAGGAGGGAAAAGCAGAGATGATTCTCAGAAATAAAAAGGCATCTTGTAACAGAGTGTACCAAGAAGTAAGTATCTTCTAGAACTTTAACATGAGTTCTGAGCAGGCTATACAATCCTCCATGGTCCCAGTCATGCAGAAGAGACTATCAAGACTGGTTTAGGAGAATAGTGACAAGTTGGAGAACCACTTTGGCATAGGTTATGCTCCCAGTTGTACAACGCAGAACACATTGGGAAGCTGGGAATACTGGCAAACCTAGAAGATCTGCTGTATCATATCAGAAGTGTGGGAACCAGCCTGACTGCTTGGTCCTTGTTTCCATCTCCTAGACCAACTGAAGGGGTCTGTACTTACTGTAGCCATGAGATCCAAGATTGTCCGAAGATTACCCTTGAACATCTTGGCATCTGCTGCCATGAGTATTGTTTTAAGGTAAGAAAGAGGTGTGAATATTCTGAAGAGCACAGATCTGATGATGACATCAGAGAGTATGGAAGTGTAGAGGAGACTGGATTTCTTTTCACAGCTGTAAACAATCTCAGAGGCTCAGCAGGGCTCTGAGCTGAAGAGAGGAGTGTTAGCAGTTCCACATGGCTAATAACAGCATGGAGGCAAAAAAAAAGGGTGTTTTGGGAAAGGACATAGAGTGCCAGTCGTACAACAGCTCCAACACAGAAATACAACTCTTTCTAACAGGCATGCATAGGATAGCAAGAATGAGAGAATATTGGATTAAATGTTCCTAGGGGACATGTGAACAGATGTCCTTGTACCCCCATATATAGCACCAGAAACAGATAAATTATTTCACTCAACTCAAGTTGGGTCAAACAATGAGTTTAATTGGAGTTAGTTACAGGATATGTAACTTGTGACCACCAAAGAAAAGTACCCTCTCCGTAGCAACCACTAGCTGCTTATATATTCTTGGGGTTGAGTGGGGTGAGGCCTCCTGCATCTAGTAATATGCTATGCCTCATGCACCACTTCCAAAGTGCCAGTGACCCTACAAGCTGCCCTGTGAGTACTACAACTGAATGTTACTGGGCCCAATTTTATAAAGTTCTCACACAGGTAATCACAAATGCTATGTTTTTTAAGATGCAATAGACAGTTTTGCCAGAACAACAGAGTTCCACAGCAATTTACCCATTCGTCTGAATCCTACATTTTTTTCTACTCCATCTTCTTTGATGTTTCCTGGGTCTTGGAAGCTAGTGATACAAATACATGATTATTCTCTCTCACTTAAGAGACCTAAGTACTGTGCTACCATGCCTCAGCAACAGTCATATCAGTCAGCACTGTGAAGCATTAGAAGTCTACAGTAACCACCTCTCACTGCAAAAAGAAGCTTCCCTGATGAAAGTGAACAGCAGCATAGTCTGTAGCCATGAATAAATGTCTATTTAATAAAATAATAGCAGTGTTTTCCATAATAGGGCTTATGCACTCCTCAGCCAATGCCTTTAATAGGGCTTACAGTTTGGGTTATGAATTCCCTTCCATGAAGCTGGCCTTAAATCCAATTGAAATTGAAATGTTCTTGGTTGCACCAGTGCACATACCTGGGGTATAACATGCATGATCCTTATCCAGGTAGATATGTTGGTGACAAGTTTCCATCAGCAGCATTTTCTTAGCCAGTAGCTACTTCAGTCTTCCATATCCCCAGCTGTTAGGAGTCTCTGCTAGGGGTCCCTTCCAAAGACTCCCAGGAGCCTTCTCCATCCCAGGGCTCTGACTCATCCCTGAGATGAACCTTCCCAACAGATTTCCTTTCCTTTTTCTAGCTCATTTCTGCCCCACCTCTCCCCACACCTGATCCTCCTGCCGTGTTCACCTCTCAACCCCATCTCCCATCCAGTTCCCTCCCTCCATTCACTTTCAATGTCTGTTTTATTTCCACTTCTGAGTGAGATTCAAGCATCCTTATATGTGGGTGTAGACCTATTTTTTTAAACAAGCACAAGTTGTTGGAAATTAAGATGCCAGAGAGACCAAGAGATGCATGATGAATGCACAGGAGGTGTAGCAAACTGCAGGAGCCAGAGATACACTGAGTAGACAAGGAGAGAAAAATAGTTAGAGCTGGTGGAGGGAAGAAGTAGAATATGGAATTTGGAGTAGAATATGGTGGGTAGCAGAAGCCAGCAGAAACAAATGATCTATATATACCTTAGGAAAGTCAAATCAGCAGGTTAGTTCAGAGAGGCCATGTCCCTTGGAAATGAATTGATATATGCCACTCTCATGGTTTTGGCACCAAATGAATGAAAATGAGGACATGATTGCTTCTAGGTATAGTTGTGGAGAAGAGTTTGTTGCAAATATGAGGGAGGGAACAGCCAAAGGCATCTGGAAAGGTCCAGACTGAACTAAACCATTAGAGGGAAAGACAGGTGGGATTCAAGAGAGGAAGAGATGGGCAGGGTGGGAGAGCTAAGAGGGGAGCTGTAGACCAAGAGGCCAAGGAGCCAAGAGAACCAAGACAGCATGCACCCACAATGGCTGGGCTTTATATTTATAGGAAAAGAAAAACTGGATAAAGGACCACAAAGCTCATGTCCTGGAGAGGTTTTACATAGAAGATAGAGCTAAGAATTTGTAAGAAGAACTAGAACTCTATAACAGGTACTGGGAAAGCCTGGCTGCCATGTCTGCTTTGATGTGTTATAGGTATCTCAGCAATTTATCCTGGATTTCTTTGATACCTAACACTTAGCAGTCTAAGGTGGTCCCCTAAACTTTATGGAATTCAATTCAAACCAAACAGATTTGTGACATTAGTATAGAATTTGAAAGGAATTTTAGAACTGGCTTGTATAATAAAGATATTTTAGTACAGTCTTAATCATGAATATTAAAAGAAAAATATGATAGGTAGTGTGGGTTTGGTGTTCCAAGTGAAAGTGACAGGGGGATTTTAATA
Source organism: Rhabdomys pumilio (assembly GCA_030674055.1). NCBI lineage: Eukaryota > Metazoa > Chordata > Mammalia > Rodentia > Muridae > Rhabdomys > Rhabdomys pumilio. Next base: position 2,224,303 of record JANHMN010000005.1, on the reverse strand, counting down.
TCTTAATACAGGCCACTGTCCGCCCCTTTGATATAGAATCTCATTGTTAGGAGATAAAAATGAAGTGGCAAAGTCAGAGGAAGAGATGAACATAGACAGTTATCTAAGAAAGGATGTATAACTTTGATATAACCTCTAATATTTTTATTAATTTAAATTCATTTTAGTGTTACCATTGCCCTTACATATAAGTTTTATAAATTACTGTTATGAATGAACAATTTTATCATTTTGTTACAGATCATTTTACATTTTAATTTATATATATATATATATAACTTTTAATTAAGTGCTTAAAATAAACCAATTTAAGATGAAAAATTTCTCCAGTTAAGGGAAAATCTTACCTATAGTTAAGGTTTTGGTTTGGTTTTGGTTTTACTGTTGTAAGCTGAATTGCTACGTTAATCAAACATAAAACCCGTTGGAGTTGAAGTACTCATTTCTTTTTCTCACAACAAAGAATTCTATAAATCAAGATACTTTACCAATATTGGTGGAAACGTTAAGTACACACTTGATTGGTTGGTTAACTTGCTAGATTCCAGAAGGGTTTTTATTTGTTAAGGTGTGAGGTCTTTTAGTGAGAGGATGAGAAGCAAGGAATTGCTGTTTAGTAAGTCAAAGGTAACCGAAGATAATTGTAATTAGGCTTTTGGACTTCACTATTCCAGCCTCTCCGCATCATTAATGTTCTAAGCAGCCAATTAGATTCTTTCTAGGAGTTCTCATTCACAAATCAATCTAGAGAGACTGGTCACTTGCCGAGGTGTTTGACAATGAAGATGGTAAGATGGTAATTGGATAGCTCAAAGCTGCCAAGTTGTGAGGATTCAAAAGATATCCCAGAGTTTTGTGCCTAAGCCTCCTAGTAAAGGAATGTGATATTACTTGTTACCATGAGAAAGACTGAAAAGGTACAAGTTAGGACATAGATGGCACTAAAATGCATTTAATGGTGGCTGGCTTACAGGTTCAGAGATTCAGTCCATCATGACAGAGAGCCAAGAGTACTACAGCTTAATCCAAAGGCAGCAAGGAGAAGAGTACCCTCCTCTTTGGTCAGAGCTTGACCAAAGGAGCCTCAAAGCCCACCTCCACAGTGATTGAATTCCTCCAACAAGTCCACACCTACTCCAAGGCCATGCCTCCTAATAGTGTGACTCACTCCCTGAGCCAAGCATATTCAAATCACCACAGTGTGTGTTGTATAGGGAAAATATGCAACTTGTAGCACCAGTGAAAATGCACCTGCATCTGGCTGGTATCTGCAGGCGCTGAGGCCCTGAAAGGTAGGCCAGGGGAGTGCCTGATTTCTAACATTCCTCTGTTTTGTTATAAAAGGTCAGGAAACAGGAGGGGATAATGGTGAGGCAGGAATGGGGGTGCTGGGTTCTTTAGACTGTTTCCTGCTGTCTGAAGGCATTGACATGTTTGAGGACCCAAGAAAGTTGGTATGCTGGCCAAGTCCAGAAAAAACAGGCCGTTTCCCTCAATGTCAAGGCTCTTTGCAGGACTGTCTGGGACTAAAACCGTGCAGGCTTAGTTGAAGCAATGTATGAAGCTGGACCACCTGGGGCTAGCTGCTTTGAAACTCTCTTAGATGCATACTTTGAGGGAAAGCTGGGAGGTCCTGGTAGTTGAGGGAGGGAAGTCCAAAAACCAGGGAAATGGTGCAATCTCACCTTCAGGAATAAGTGAAACAGCAGAAATAGGCCATTGATTGACAGTATTTATCTGGAGTCCATTTGACCCAAGAGAGGTAGATTTAAGCTGATTCTCCAAAGCTAACAAGAGGGTTTTTTTTTAAGGTTACAAAAGAGATAAGTCTTATATATATTGGCATTACCATTGCTTGTAATCTGTACTGAAATCCATGCTGGAGAAAAGCAGTAGATTCACACCTTTGTGTCATAGTAGAAGCCTGGGATATCATGTTAGGTTAAAAGCATGAACACTTTTTAAGGCAAGTTCAAGGAGGACAGAAACCTCCCATGGAGCAGAAGGGCAAAAGCTCACTTGATCTTGATTTTTAGTACAAATCCAGACCATGAAATCAGGGCTTTTTTCCTCTGTCCAGAAGACCGGGTGTATATAGATTAGACAGACATTTTTAGTACAGGGGAAATGTATAGACTTTTAAGTCTATACTTATAAGACAACTAAAAGAAATTTAAAATATTGAGCTTGTGACTATGATAACATTTTGAAGTACTTTACCAAAACTAGATTAATAGCTTATCAGAACTTCATTGATTAGTATTTAAAAAACAAAAAACAAACAAACCTCTGAGCTTTTGAAGTCTTAATATAACAATAGCACAGAGGGAAAGAAATCTGAAACAGTTTTCATTTTTTTTATACCTTAAGTCACTCTTTTATCACAACTTAAGCTTTCATATCCTCAGACCTTTATAGCTTGCATATGAACACTTTTAAGACAACTTCTTAGACCATAAACTATTTTCTTAGATCCTTATAACCTAAGCTTTTGTATCCTTACACCTTACATAAACTTTACGTCTTTTTTCTATCCAATCATTCACCATAAGACACAGGTGGTTGATTACTGAGAGCAGTTTTTGTAAAGCGAGTTTCTTTAAATAAAGGAATAGTAAAAGTTATTTTGAAGTATGTTTTCTGAGTTTATCTCTTTTCTGAATCTTGTAATAAGGTAAACCGTGTCTAGACTTAGTTGAAGCTCCAGGAAAATGAGGCCTGAGGCCTGATTGTTGCAGATGAAGAGAACCGAGAAGGCAGCTGAGGCCTTGGCTGCTGCTGTTACACAGACAAAGGTGTCACTAGCCTAATCATCAACCCCATCAGACATCTGAGAGGGATACATTTTACTTGAGTAAGCAGGAAATACAGACCAAGCAGCTTCTGAATCTATTAAAAAATGGCAGACTTGCCAGGCAGTGGGGGTGCACACCTTTAATCCCAGCACTTGAGAGGCAGAGGCAGGCAGATTTCTGAGTTCGAGGCCAGCCTGGTCTACACAGTGAGTTCCAGGACAGCCAGGGCTACACAGAGAAACTCTGTCTCAGGAAAAAAAATGGCAGACTTAATGGCTACATGGACAGTCATCAACTTAGGTTCCTCCATGGTTACTGGATGCAGAGGTCCCAGGACAGTGTCAGTCTTTGACCACCAGGCCCAGAAGATCTGGCAAACTTTGCTGTGGAGTAGGAACTTGGGGTGGGTGAACCAGCCTGCCTTGTCTACGAAAAGCAGTGCAATCAACTCCCCAGTGTCCTGCTTGCCCACAGTTTAAACAGGGTTGGCACTAAGTTTTATCCTCGGCACTACTCAGTTGCTTTTTGCTGCCCCAAGAAAAGTGAATACATTGGTTAGGGTCATTTATATACATTGTCCATTTTCTGCATGCCCAGAAGTGACTCCTCAATGTATCAGCACCATTCTAAGTCCATGTTCCAGTCTAGTGTACAGTAACTAAAAGGATATAAACATTATATAGGAAATAGAAGCATAATTGATTTACATTGAAGAATACTCTGCCAGAAGGAAGTTGAGACGTACAAGTACCCAGATTGCCATCAGAAGGGTGCATGATTAGAATGAGCAATGGGGCTTGGGGGTGTCTAAAAGGCTGTTTAAACACATTCCCATACACCTTTGGTTGCCTGAAGCTAGAAGCCTCAGACTGGAGACATTGAGAGGTCTGGAAAACCTGGCACTTCTTGGTCTCTTTTTTACTCAACTCCCAGGGTTAGGAAGTCCTGCCACTGACATTCATTCCTAGGGACACAGGTTTATGGGAGGGACTGGGCTACTAAAACATCCTCTTCTGTTGAACACTATCACCTTCTTCTGGACCTTAAACATTCATGTCCTCCAGCCTCTCTCAATCTTATAGGTAAGGAAATGGAGGCTGGGAAAGCTTCAGTAATTTTCCCATCTAATTCAGCTAATGAAAGTCAAGATTTTAACCTGGGCTGATTGTGAAACTGCAGCTCCTAGCCAAGATGCTAATCATCCTGCCAGTGTGTGTGTGTGTGTGTGTGTGTGTGTGTGTGTGTGTGTGTGTGTGTGCCAGATAGTAACAGTGGATGTCTTCCTTAGTTGCTTTCTGTTATTTAAGAACAGGAAGATTATTCAGAGCCCTAGAAATCCCATGCCTGCCATCCCAGCCTTGGGATTACAGGTTTGTGCTTCTGCACCCAGCTTTTATATGAGCTCTGGAGATCAAATCTGCAACAAGTGCTTCACAAGTGTGTGTGTGCATGTGTGTGTATTTTAAAACTGAGCCACCTTCCCAGTTCCTACCAGCTTACTTTTGGTGTTTTATTGTGTGTTTATCTTGTTTTATAAATCACGTTTAATATCTATGTTTGCAATGTCTTATCTCCTGGGAAGTCCAGGATGTGCCATCAGCTCACAGCATCTGCTTTGAGTGCTGACCTCCATTTTGCTTTTTTAGTGTGGTATTTGCAATAAGCCGATGGGTGATCTCCTAGATCAGATCTTCATTCACTGTGACACCATCCACTGTGGGAAATGCTATGAGAAGCTCTTCTAGGTGAGTGCTGGAAGCGCATAGGATGAGCATCCAAGAGCCCCATTAAACCCTGGTTTGGACGTGGGTTTTACTTCAGGACCCTGCTATGCTTTTCAGTCATCTAATTAAAGAATCTCAAGTTCTTGTTCTTTGTCCTATGCTTCTTTGAGATCTTAAGTAATGTATGAACCCCTCCCCACCCTCACCCCATCCTCGGGACCCTTTACAAATGGCTAGAGTCATAGTCTCTTCCTTTACAGAAATACCTCTCCCATCTAGAACCTCAGCTGAATCTGTTAACCCTGGGACACCTGGGGCTATTTTGTGACAAGGAAATAAAGATGTAAAAAGGGAATGGTTCTGAACAAACATGTAGTCAGTATATGGTAAAATCTTGACCTCATTTCAGAATTTCTGCCATCTTCCAGCATTATTTGCATAGCTTTAGATTTAGGCTTAATAAGTAAGATGTTGACTAAAACCACTCTCTGGGCCAGTAGCCAGTGGGATTATCCCAAGTGTCTGAACACAGCATATTTTCCCTAAGGTTGCCTTCTCTCCAGGAAATGCTTTTGTGTTGGGCTTGGGCTCACAATCACTGCAACAGTTACCCATCCCAAGGGACCCTGGTTGTAAGGGATTGGTTGGATCCTTACTTCAAGTCTCATTGATACCTCTATTTCTTTTTTTGGCTCCTCCAGGCTGAACAGAAGCTGATGATCCCCAGCTGTATTTGGCTGTCCAGTTGACCCAAATTGTTGGCTCCTCCTCCCTTACATCCTCCATGGTTCCACTGTACTTCTATCCACCTTCTACTGAAGTAGCATACATCTAAGATTGTATTACAATGATGTTATAATAACTTTTGTGTAGCCTTTTATACCTTAGGAGTATCTCAGTTCAGGCTTGAAATCCTTGCTTCCAGGATGAATGAATCCACTTTGACTTCCTTAAGACATGTTGGCTTTCTAATGAGTGTAGAAGACCTAGTATGTTAGACATGGGTACAAATCTAGGTATCAGCATATGCAGACTTTTTCTGAGTCTTTTGAGGGGCCAAGCCAAAAAACTGTTGACGATCCCTGGTAGGGAAATTACAGGCATTGAATACTAAGGGTTGGTAATAGGCTAATGTTTAGCTTGTCTATTCACCTTGTGTGTGTGTGCATGTGTGTGTACTTTAAAATTTCTCACAATTTTTAAAATAGTTCATTGTTTTTGATTGAATTATATAGCAGATTTAAATTCCCTCCTCCCATTCTCCTTTGAATTTTTCCAGGCAGGTATGTTAATACATGTTGGAAAGTTTACCCAGGTTTAAATTTGATAAGATACAATATTAGGAGGCTTCTAACCAAAGGGATATCTGTGTCTGTGTCAAATTTCTGTTTGAATTTTGATAGTTGGTTAAAAATCTTTACCCTCAGTATTCCTGGACTTTTATTCTCTGAACTGCTTTTAAGGTGTGTAGATCTCAAAAGGCTAAAGAAGAAAATAGATGAGGTTTCTTGAAACGTCACCACCCGGCATTGCCATGACACATTTCACCACACACCCGGCATCGCCAGGACAAATTGGCTTTAATCTCATTAATAATCTCTAAGACATTCTCATCTTCATTTTAGAAATAAAGACTAATGCTCAGAGAAGTGGGAAAAACCCTGTAAAACCACTGTTGTCTCTCTCTGGAGCACAGACTTTCTCCAGAAGCAATAACCATAGTGGCATTGACCAAATTTGTTCCTGGGTGAAAGCTTCTATTTGGAGAGGGAAAGGGAGCAATTAAATTACTGTAGTGTTTCAAGGAGGGACCCAAGAAGCCCAGAGATGGGGTGAATTTTACACTTTTCAAAACCATTTCTAACACTATGCTTCAAGGAAATATTTCATAGTAGGAACAGGGGCCCTTCAAACAGTGCCTGTGAAATTTGGCTTCTGCAACTTCTCAAAGAAAAGCTTGTTATCCAGTAAAATGTGCAGTAGGCTTTCCGCCTGGATCACACAGAGTTTTGTGACCTGTTTTCTAGTCCTGAATCTGTCTCAAACTAACATCAACTTCTAGGTCCCCAGGTACTCAAAACACTAGCAGTTGATGTCTGGCACAGCAAAGGCAGCTTCATCCCTGCAGTTTGCTAATATGCTGCTCTGAGGTAATCTCGCCCTGCTGCCTTTGGGCTCAGTATTAAACTGGAAACTTGTTGAAAGGAAAAATAGCCCTCAAGACTTGGGGATACAAAATGGAGGCCTCTTTGTTGGACTTATAAAATAGCTCTTCTCTTTCTCCAGACTTTGAACCCTAAACACATTTGACTGTGGACTTGTTCTTCCTATAGGTAATCAGAGAAGAACATTCTATTTATTTGACTACTTATCTGTTACCTGTACTCTGAAGGGGAGGCGTGCATTGTGCCACACCCCAATACTAATTATGAACTAGTCTTTCTCAAGTTCAGCTCTAGGATGGGGAAAACCCCTGCAAAACCACTGTTGTCTCTCTCTGGGGCACATACTTTCTCCAGAAGCAATAGCCATTAGCATATGGTGGGCAATAACATATGTGTGCCAAATGAATTAGGAAGAGAAAACTAAGTCACGCCCTTAGTTACCTGGGCATTTCAGTGCAGGCCTCATAAACGGAGTAAGAAGCTCTATATCTTTAAGGTAGGATTCCCTACCTTAAAGGTGTACTCTGCCATTTAAGGAGTTTTAAAAATATGGAATATACTCAGAGACAGCTTGTAAGGTTACTATTGATTTGAATCCAAAACAGCCCTTTTGAGTCTTAGACACAAAATTCTGCAGTTAACAAAAAGGGATGGTTTTGCATTGATTTACTTCTTTTTAATTTCTTAATGTTTTTAATTATACTTGCTTAATCCACATTAATGTACACAAATTATAATAAATGTTAAGATATTATACACCAGTATTATAATTTTCTTTTTAAAAAATTTTGTGTGTATGTGTACACTTAAGTATAACAACTTGGTAGTTTTGGGCATGTGGTTTATTAGATGCCATTCTTGCTATAAAACAAAACTAGACATGGTAGCTCATGCCTGTAACCTTAGCACTCAGGTGACAGGTCACTCTGAGTTGACAGGCCTAATCCCTGATATAATCTTGGAACACTGAAGGAGTGAATTGTTGTCTTCTTGTTTTATTTTGCTTACTTAGAGTGAGCCTCTATTTTAAACATGCAAGATGATGTGTGGGGCCCAAGTCTGCTCTACCACAGTGCATGGCTGCTTGGGGAGCCGGGATATGGGAAGTTTGACTGTGCTTACCACAGGCTATCTCCCGGCAAGTGTTGGGCTGTAGGGAATTCCCAGGACACTGCTGTGGGGTGGGAAAGCACAGTTTGAGGCATGGACAGCTGGAGCTGACTTGAGTCTCCAGGCCTACAAAGAGGCTGGGGCTATGGAGTTCCCAGGCTCTTAGACACCCAGGTACCATTGGAAGTTGTGGAAGAACTGAGAATGGAATCTGGGCCGGGTGGGGTGGGGGGTAATCTGGCTGGTCCCAAGGGGAGAGTCCTTGGCTTGAAGGCTGGCTGCAGGCTTGGGCTTGGTGGCAGTCATGGCTGGGAGTGCAGAGAGGCCTTCTTCAGGAGATCAGATGGTGGCTATATAGGCAAAGGACTTCTCCATGGCTCCCCACAGCAGATCCCAATGAAAAGAGACAGTCTGTGGTTCCAAATCATTTATTGCCATGGTGGAAAGTGGATGTGTAAAACCACACCCCACTTCTCAAGGAGGGCCTGAGATTAAATACCTTTTGCAGGGAGGAATGTCTGGAAAGGAAAGCTTATTGGCTAAGCCCTCCAGGTACCTCATTAGACTGTAGATCTGTCTTGAGCCTATGTGACCACAGGTCATGTCCTATTCCTCGTCTAGATGTGGAAGGCTTGGAGCTTTGCCCTTATGTGACTGATGGCCACAAATTATGGGGGTCTGCAGCTAGTGACAGGGGCCTGGTGCCCGGGAGCGGGTAAAGTTCCTACCGTCCCTACAGGGTCTCCAGGGCTTCTAGCCTTAGCTCAACCGGGGACCAAACTATCTTTCACAGTCCCACAATGATGTGTGGCTTTAGTATGAATTTACTATACACGGACAGGCTATCTCCTTTTCTCTCCTACCCCAATGAGAAAATAGTGGTCCACAACTCCATTCCGATAATAACCACTAAAGGAGTATAAGAGGTGTATAATCTGAATTTTCAAGTTAAAGATGATTTCCTAGGGGAAGTAACCTTGGAGCTGTAAACCTAAAGGAAAGGGAAGAATTGCCTGTTCATTCATGTTTCCTGAGCCCCACTATAGATAATATTGGGCCACGGGAGAGTGATGTAGGGATCTGTGAAGATGAAGTTCTGCCTCCTGATACCTCCTTCCATTTTCATTTGATCCAGTCAGACCTACCAAACTTATAACACTGGTTCCCAAACTCTGTAGTAACACATATGACAGCCACATTCACCCAGTAACACACATTTACATTCATAGACATACACATGGCTCACATTCAAGACACTTGACCCTCACTAAGTCTAGCCTCATGATCTGACACACCCATTCTCACATAAATACAATGTCATGTGATCACACTCATCGTCAGTGACAATTATTATCCAGAGATTTTCATGCATGAGCACACACACTCCCAACATTCAAAAAGAAGCTTCTACAGTGACTCACATACCTATTCACTGTCCAATAATCAGTCAGAAATGCACACTAACACCTGTACATGTGAGTGCATGCACGCATGTGTGCACATAAACAATCAAATACAATCACCACCAAGGGAAAGGAAGAACACTATGACAAGGTGTCTAGAATGAGTCCCTCCTTCCCCTTTTTTCTGTGACACCCAGGTGTGCCAAGCACGCTGTCCAACCAGTCCTCAAACACCCTTCAATGGAGACAGAAGCTACCAGTCGGGGTAGGTTGATCAGTGTGGGTGGAACAACACCATGCTCTGAGCTAGGCATGACATCTATAGGAGTATCTTTTCATATCTGTCAATCTATCAAACAGATGCCCTGTGCTCTCTACAAGTACAGTGCTGTACCAGGAATCCTGCTGCCTTCTATACTGCATCCTCCCTTCAGCACATAGCCACTTTATTCCTGTTTGTGCCAAATGCCCTAGAAAGACAGATAACTATTGTACCCCATACCCACTGGCTACCAGTAGCCTAGTTCCTTCCCACCCAGGAGACCACTATAGCCCCTCATGGTCTCTGACATGCATATATGCCAGTGTCAACACAGCCACCACTGCTGCCCTCCTACTCACTCTCAGCAGAGGCAGAACATAGTTGGAACATTCATGAAATTTATTCAACAAAAAATGTATTCAAACCATTAAAAACATAACAAAAACTTTGAGTGGTCACTAGAAGCCATAGGTCCTGCCCACACAGGGGCCTTCTGTTATCTCAAGAGATCACCCACTACAGTATAGTCCTGCCTTATAGCATACAGAAACCAGGCACAGGGAATTGGTGGGAGCATAGCATGTAACACCCCACCAACCCTACAAAGTAAAATTACAGTAATAACAGAAGTGGAACATCATACACAGTCCCAAGTTGAAGTCTTCAGCCTTGGCAACATCCATGGTTCCAGGACTGGGCTCGGGAACTCTGGGGAGCACCTGATCAGGTTAGAACACACACACACATCTGCAGGAGAACAAGCAGCAGGGGGCTGGCCTAGATGTACATCAGGA
>JANHMN010000005.1:2190464-2202078 GCA_030674055.1 Rhabdomys pumilio | reverse complement strand
TGTGCATTTAATAAGCAGGGGGTGGGCCGTGGTTGCGGGATTGGGGGTAGGCGGGGCGGGGGCGGGGTGAGGCTAGGTCCAGTTGTGGAGCCATATTTTGTCCAGTCCCAGTGATCGTGGAGTCTCTCTTTGTTTAAATGTAAAAACAGAAGCGGAAGAGCAAAGGGGGATTGCTCTGTCCTGGTATTGCAGAGTCAGGTTTTTTTTCTCCTACCTGTTTTCTTTCTTTGACAGTTATACACACAGGCAGTATATTGTGAACTGTGATAATATTCACTCCCCATTAGACTCTGCTATCCCCCCTTCTCTCTCTCTGAACTCCTTCCCACTTGGTCCTGGCAGAGTTCCCCACTCCTTATTTTTTCTTAACAAGATCTGTTTCTGTCTGTCTGTCTCTTTGTCTCTCTGTGTCTGTCTCTGTCTGTGTCTGTGTCTGTCTCTCTCTCTCTCTCTCTCTCTCTCTCTCTCTCTCTCTCTCACACACACACACACACACACACACACACACACAGTGCATTGCTATATGAAACCCTCCATTACACTCTGCTATTCCTCTTCCCTTCCCTCGGAACCCCTTCCTCTCATCAAGTCCCAGCAGTGGCTGCCCTATTAGAGAAAAAAAAACTTCCTTCACTAACAACCACTAACAGTCAATAGCTCCTGCGGAAAGAATGAGGCCACATGGGCACCTCCCCTGTCCATGGTGGAAAAGTTGGAAGGCCCAGTCATGTGCTGGTATCCATAGCTGTTGTGTGTGCCATATCTGGAGGACACCCATTTCACAATAGTCTGCCCCATACTGTGGCTTTTAAGTCCTTTCCTGTCCCCTGTTATGTTCCTTAGGCCTGGAGAACAGGGAAGAAGTTGATACAGATGTCTAGTTTAAGGCTGAACCAGTCACTTATTCTCAGTACCTTGGGCTGCTATGTGTATCTGTATCAGCCATCATCCCCTACAAAAAGGAGGAAACCCACTCATTGCTGGATATTGATCATATTACTGGATGGTACTATGTGAGCTGCCAGTGGACAAAAGTCACCAAGGATGTTATCCAGCTGCAGATCATGTCTGCTGTAACGCTGAATAGTCAGGCAAGATGTGACTGCAGGTATAATAGTGAAACAGTTATTTGTGCATAACCAACCACTCTATGATGGGATTTCAGGCTTACTCCATGAGTTTGTTGTGCAATGGAGATACACACGTATAGCTTTTGCATGATCCACTGCAGCTGATCAATTTAAAACTCTGATCCTACTATATCAAGTAAACTTGTCCCTTTACATCTTAGCCTCATCCACCATTGTCTCTGCCCCACAGGAAGCAGACAATGAGAAACTATGTCACCCCCTTCATTTTAATCTGTCCTCAGGTTCTGGAGTGAAGGATTAATGACCTGACATCTTCAGATGGGCTGAAAGGTTTAATATTCTGAGTTTAAGACAGATAAAGAAATTTTTTTCAAGAAATTCTGATAACTAAAGTGTAGCCCATTGTATTTGACATGTTTTAAAAGTAAAAAAAAAAAAAGTGACCTAAGACAATGAGTAAGAACTGTTCCAAGGCAATGAGCAGTACATTGAGTTGGACTTCTGGGTTCCCAACCTAAGAGACAAGTTTTTTGTTGCTTTAGCCACTGTTTCAGTTTGATTGCTGTAAAGGAACAGGATGACCAAGGCAAAGTATAAAGCAAGCATGTAAATGGGGGCTTTTCTACAGTTTCAGAGTTAGATTAAATCTTTGGTCTTCTTTGGCTTATAGACCCATCTTTGCCTTCATCTTCATGTGGTTCTCTCTGTGTCTGCAAAGATACAAACCACTCAAATACAATATTTATGTTAACGCATCTTACTACACATTTAGCAATTGTAGTTCCCAAAAGACCCTGTTCTGAAGTACTAGGAGTGATAACTTCATCAGAGAAATTTTGGGGGATGCAACTCAATTGATAATAATATTAAACAAATTAGTAAGAATTATTTATGTTCATCTATGTATTCTCTCTTACAAATGAATTTTGAGATAGGGTTTTGCTATGTAGTCCAGATTGATTTCAAACTCACTATGTAGCCTGGGTTGGCCTCAAACTCTTGATGCTCCTGCCTCAGATTTCCAAGTTCTAGAATTACAGGCATATGTTATAATGCCCAACAAAAGAAAAAATATGTTAAGTCCAAAAATTTTTCACTGATGATCGGATGGTGATTCAGTAAGATTTAATATCTATAAAACTTAGGCTTTCTTGGCCAGGTATGGTGGGGCACAGGCTTTAATCCCAGCACTTGGGATTAGACCTTTCAAACTTGGAGGTCTATGAATTTGGCCTGACTAACTCCGAATGGTCCTGTTACTCACTGATGTTCTAGGGCAGGGCAAGGTCAAATGAATTGTAGTTACCTCCTCTACAGTCTTCTATACTTCTACAGTGTAACTGATATTTACCCATCACTTTTCCATATGTAGCACCTTAGTGCTAGTTACCACATAAGATGTTGGACACCCAAAAGCAGATAAGACTGGCTTCAAGGCCAGTGATTAACTTTAGAAATACATTTAAAAAAAACTTTTCAATTTGAACAAATTCAAACCTATTGCCTCAATTTTCCTGTTATCCAATCCGTTATGTCTGCTGTTCAGAACATCCAGATGAGTGACTCCTTTCTAAAGATATCTCTGCTTTCACAAGACTGTTTTATGTGTGTGAGTGCATATCTCATACCTGATATCCATACAGGCCAGAAAAGGATATTACATCCCCTGAAATTGGAGTTACAGATGACTTTAAGCCAGCATGTGGGTACTGGAAATGGAACCTGGGTCTTATACAAGAGTAACCAGTGCCAGTGCTCCTGACTGCTGGGACATCCCTTTAACCCCTAAGCTAGCATTATGCCACTGTTGAACAGATAAAGATGTGGTTTGGAGCAAGTTGAACCTTCACAGCAGCAAAGATGAGATCAGTATGTGGCCTGAAGGCATCTTTTCTACTTCAATTTGGAACTCTGCAATTGTTTTGTGAGAGATACTAATTATGAACAACCTGTTCCATGTTATTTAAGATACAATACATACATGCTTGATTTCCAAAGTATGCATAACAAGGATTCATTCCATATGTCATGGTAAAAGGCTCATCACTATTTCTAGAGCAGCGGTTCTCAACCTGTATGTCTCGACCCCCTTGGAAGAGTATTGAAAGACCCTTTCACAGGAGTCACATATCAGATATCTTACATATCAGATATTTATATTACAATTCATAACAGTAGCAAAATGTCTGTATCACTTTGATCATGTTCACATTTTTAAGGCAAGATGACCAGGGTTGACGTATTTGCACTTCAGAAACTTGAGGTACTGAGAGATTCTCGGGGGATTCCATTGCTGAAGAGCTGACACGTCTCATAGCCGCCTTGGAAATAAAACTTGTGATGGCGCATGTAAGCATGTACCGAGCCTTTCACTGCTCTGGAGGATGACAAGTTTGCCAAGTTCTTGCATGTTTCTAAAGATAAGAAATAGTGCTGGGAGGCATACCCTGGCTTTTCTTTCTGCTTCTCTCTTGAAAGTAGTCGGGGGTGTGGTGGGAGAAAGCATCGTCTTAGGTGAGATATTTAGGGTTAGTTAATAATAAAATGTTTACCTTTCTTAAGTCTAACTCACTTTGCAGTGGTACCCGACTTGCCTGTCTGACTTCCTCTGAGGCCAGAAGCTGCAATCTCTAGCATTTAACACCTCATAGTAAAACAGCAGGGGATTAAGTAACATAGCCTTTGTTTTATCTCTGTAGGAAGTTCGAGGCTCTAACTCCCAGCCTGCTAGTTGAAGTCTCAGGAAGAAAAAAAGGACACTTAGAAAAGTAATTTAGCTTTTATTTCTAAGTCCTCTCTAAAAAGTTTCCTATGAAAGTTCTCTAAGAAAAGAGAGAGGGAGGTTCTCTCCTCTCTTTGCCCTCAGCACTTAAACATCTTTCAGAATACATGATCACTTGGTGAAAAGTTCACCACAATTTATCCATAAATTCAAATCATAAATTGAATAAGAAGTTTACAACAAAATAGTCAGAATCTAGTCAGAGCAAAAGTTCATAGGGATCTTTTCTGTTTGGTCCCTGACAACAGGCAGATTAACAAGTAGAAGATTGCCAGTGAGTTCTGAGCCATACCCCTATACATATTAAAACCAGGCTGGATAAGTAAACAGCTAAACTCCAACTAAATAGTACAGGCACATTTTCATGTAGCTCAAAAGAAGCATAAGGTTAGAATAGTGCTGACAGAACACAGACAATCCAGACTAGTCAAACAGCCCTCATTCAACTGGGATGAATGAGGCCTCCCTGGGAGCCCCCTCCCTCCAAATACAAAAAGTAAGGATCTCAGAGGCCAGAGGAAAAAACAGACGCAAGAGTTTGGGTTTCAAATCTCAAAAGCAGCTTGCACCTTGGATATACAGTAGGCAGAGTAGGAAAGGCCTGCCTGATGCTGGACCTTCTATGAGCTAGCCAGTGGCACCAAGGGTAGTAAAGCATGCAGGTGCCATGGTGGTGAATATGCCTGCAGCCCCTTCCCACTGAGACTGGCACTACCCAGATGGTGCATGCTCTGTGAGGAGTGGTGGGTGTGTGAGGTCATATGGGCTCATGTGCTATCTATCTACCTAGTCCAGATGTTACTTGCCCAGCTCTGTTACTGGGCTATATCTAGAAGGGGACTCACCAGGGGGAAGAAGTCTGGAACCACTGCTTTCTGGCCTTGATCAGGAGACAGAGCTGGAGGGGGCACCACAGCTTTCTGATGCCCTTCTCTGTAGACCCCTGAGCACTATGCACTCCTGAAGTCTATTCTCGAGGGAGAGAGGGATGGGCCTGCATTCAGGATAATGTCACCTGGGGACAGCCAAAGGCAGGAGGAAACTGGACATTGACTCACAAACCCCAGACTCAGAGGACTGGGGTGGGACTCCCCTGTGCTGGGGGAGCCGGGGTATGTTGGAGATGGGCAGCAGCAGGTGACATCACCCGAGGCCCCAGATTGCCCAAGGCCTAGCAACAGACAAGTCAGACAAGTCGTGTGATCCTCACGCGCCAATGGCCCAGCTGTCTCCCAGGCGACGATGTGGAGAGTCTGTGCTCCAGCGCTACAGCACTCCCCTGCCCCAAGTTTGCACTGCAGAGCTGCGGTGAGCCGCGCCACCGGCGCATTGGATGACGTGCGGGGACCAGAGAGTCAAAGAGAGCAAAGTAGCTGGCAAGAGACCCTGGAAAGGAATGGTGTTCGACTCCGCCTTTTCTCTGAGCAGTTTGGGAACCTCGCTGCCGGACTGAATGAGGAAGCATCTTGCCTTAGGAAGAGGTACCAGATCTCAGGAGGAAGCGGCTGGCCCAGGCAGCCCCTTCTGCCCAATCGGGTGGGACTGCTGCAACGTTTGGGATGGGGAGGAGGCTGCAGTGGGCCCAATTCGATGGGACTGCTGCAGCCTTTATGGTGAGCAGGGAGGGACCGCAGTATGCAGGGTTGGGGAGCTATAGAAGTGTCTTTGCTGGAGGAAGGTGGAGGCTGGGTGGGGTAGGAGGCGGGACCCCCGCTGAGGTTGGGGGGGGCTGGGGGGGCGCATTAATCTCCTTTCGCCCTATTTACAGACTTTAGAGACTCGGAGAGGCTACAGATCTCTTGGAATTTGCCCCAGATTTATGTGCATCATATCCTGCTCATCCCTCCCCCACACACATTAGAATCTCTTAAAGTTGGGACCATGCCATTGAACCTGTTGCAGGACTGGTGTAGGGGGGAGCATCTGAACACCCAGAGGTCTATGCTGATCCTGGGGATTCCGGAGGACTGTAGTGAGGATGAGTTTGAGGAGACTCTGGACGAAACTCTCAAGCATCTGGGAAGATACAGGATCATCGGCAGAATGTTTAGGAGGGAGGAAAATGCCCAGGCCTTTTTGGTGGAACTTGTACGTGATTTTGACTATGCTTTGGTGCCCAGGGAAATAGAAGGAAAGGGTAGGCCCTGGAAAGTGGTTGTGAAACCCCCTAATTCAGATGATGAATTTCTTAATAGACTGAATAACTTCTTAGAAGAGGAGAGGCGCACAGTGTCAGACATGAACAGGGTCCTAGGGACACACTCTAATTATTCACCTACCAAAACGGCTATATCAGCAGATTTTTGGGTCTGGGCTCAGACTCTAGGTGCAGTGTTGCAGCCTCTACTAGAAGAAATGTTGTACCGAGAACTAAGAGTCTTTTCTGGAAACACCTTATCAATCCCAGAGTTATTGGCCTTTGATTCCTGGCTTGAGAACACCACTGAGATGTTACAGATGTGGCAGGTACCTGAGGTGGAAAAGAGGCGGAGGCTGATGGAATGCTTGAGAGGCCCTGCTCTACAAGTAGTCAATATGCTTCGTGCCAATAATGCTGCCATTTCAGTGAAGGAGTGCCTGGAGGCCCTGCGGCAGGTATTTGGGTCCGTGGACAACCAAACAATTGCCCAGCTGAAATTTTGCAAGGTTTATCAGGAACCAGAAGAGAAAGCTTCTAGCTTTGTGGTGCGTTTGGAGACCCTGCTCCAAAAAGCCCTAGAGAAAAATGCAATATCTCGAAAGAATGTGAATCAGACCCGCCTGAAACAAATCTTAGGTGGGGCCATCCTTTCTGCAAAACTGAGAGAGAAATTTAAGGTGCTAAAACAGCGTAGAAGACCACCTGGTTTCCTGGCCCTAGTGAAGCTTTTCCGTGAGGAGGAGGAAGAGTGGGAGGCCACTAGGGGGTCCAGAGAGGAGTTACTACGAGGGGCTGGAGTTAGTTCCAAGTCCCTCTAACATAGGCAGTGAGGAGAGAACACTATTTGTTCCGGCCTTTGGCAGTGTTCTTGAGGCAAGGCCTTACCAGGGTTCCCGCCACCAGAGGAGAGGCCAGCACCGAAGGGGAGGTGTGCCCAGGGATGGTTCTCAAGGCACAAGAAAGCGGAATTATGACACATTCTGCTATAGTTGTGGGGAAGATGGCCATATCAGAGTACACTGTTTTAACCCTTCCAACCAGACCTTGATGAAGCAGAAGAGACAGGCTGTAATGGAGAAGGGAAACAGGAGCTGGGCTTGGGAGAAAAGCCATCCCAAGCCCAAGACCAAGTAGGCTCCAGGGAACAGGGTAACCTTTGTTCCCTTAAGCCAAGGGAAAAAAAGAGATATTTGAAGGAAGGGAAAGAACAGCTTAGAGAGATCACAAAGGACCTTAGAAAGGCACAGGGGTAATATGACCAGGCAGAAGTCAAGACCCCTAAGCCAGTATCAGCTGGAAAAAATTCTAACAAGCAAAAGTACATTGCATTCAACTCAATAATGACCAGACACAAGGCCTTTAAGATGTACCAGAGAAGGAAGCCTCAAGGAACTGCTACAGATGTGTGGGGCCACAAGAACTCAGATGGGGGTGTCAGCAAAGCAAAAGTAGAAGATAGTAAGGCCGTGGATCAAAGAAATCTAGCAACCTTGAGTCCATATGGGGTGTGGAAGAGCCTGCCACAGGGTTGTCTTGTGCAGAGGACACCAGTGCCTGGGATCAAGTGCAGATAGGTAGAAGGGCAGTACCCAGGAGAGGAGGCCGCAGGATCCAGCCTGTCTTCAGGATCATCTACACTGCTCTAGGGGAGCCCCATGAGGGCAGCACCCTTGAGTCCTTTCGTGAGTGAACTCCCCTCACCCCCGCCCCCCGTGAAACCCCTGGGTCTCTGGACCCAAAGGACCCGGGAGGCCAGTGCCAACACAAGACAGTTTCCTTCTTGGCACCCTGACAGGACCCCAATGCCCGAGAAGAGCCCCAGGTTGGGGCACGTGGCACCACAGGGTTAATGCCCTCAGCTGGCCTGAGAGCTTGGGAGTGTGCAGGGCAGGTTTTGTGTGAACAAACAGGAAGTGGAAGAGCAGCAGGAGGAGGACTCTGTGTGTGTTGGGGGGGAGGAGAGGGGGGCAGAGTTTGTTCTGCTCTCTTTTGTCCAGGGCTGCTGGAGAATTCCAGAGAGTGAGCAGGGAGAGCTGGGTGAATATAACTCTGCCAGGCCGGCCACAAAACCCTGCCGACCTGGGAAGGTGGCCTGATAGCATTGCTGAGGTGCCATCCTCCATCTGCCAACCATACCAAACAGGTGGATGCCACAGAAAAGGCCATCTCAAGGGTTCTGCCGACTGCCTGGCTCTCCCAACATGGATGCCTCTTCCCCTTCCCATTGCTGTCCAGAGGCAGGCTAGCTCCTGCTCTGGAACCTTGCCTCCTTATCTGTTAACCTCATAGTGACTCAGCTGTCCAGTGAGTCCCTTCCCCCCTCGAGTGCTTATACCCACCATCAGCTGCTCCTGTACAAAGCTGTGAGTGAGGTTAACAGGGCAACTGGAGGCCCTGGCTACCTGGTCAGACACCTCTACACCCTGGCACGTGCTGTGAGCTTCTGCACCAGCCTAGGCTGTGCTAGCTGCTCTCCCACCTACCTGGTGTTGTGAACAGCTTTCCTGATGTACATCTAGGCCAGCCCCCTGCTGCTTGTTCTCCTGCAGGTGTGTGTGTGTGTGTGTGTGTGTGTGTGTGTGTGTGTGTGTGTTCTAACCTGATCAGGTGCTCCCCAGAGTTCCCGAGCCCAGTCCTGGCAGCCAGTGGGAACTATCGATGTTGACAAGGGACTGGCTGATGCTCATCTTATGATTGACTTCAATCTGGGACAGGAAGACCTGACCTGTGCATTGGGTGGGGGCTGGGGACTGTGCTGTGATTTTCCACTTGTATTGTTCCTTGTGACTATCATTCTTCGGGTTGGTGGGGTATTTCTTGCTGTGCTTTGCAGTGTCTTGTGACTATCTTGTGCCAGAATAGGGCAGGGCCACCCTACAGTGGTAATCCCTCGTGAGAATTCCCAAAAGAGTGACAAAATTGTAAGAGGAAGCTCTTGGGCCCTTGGGAAGGGAAAAAATTGCAGAGGGATCCCAATATGGTGGGCAGACAAGGCCCTTCTGAGAAGCTCCAGGAGGGTAGCCCAGACCCTGTTGCTTCTAGTGGCTGTGGAGAGTTCCTGTGTTGTCACTCCTTTCTCTTCAATGGTTTCAGCAAATGTTCCTGTTCAATAAACTTCATAAATGTTCCAGCTGTTTCTGGCTTTTTCTGATGCTGGGATGGGGTGGGAAAGAATGAGCAATAGTAACACATATTCAAGGCAGAGCCCATGAGTGCCTATGCAGTTCCCTGGGTGAGTGGAAGTCAGGTGACCAGGTGCTGTATGCATGGAGAGACTGTTTGCCTTATTTCCCAGAGAACTCAGGGGGCTCCAGGAATAAGTAAGTTAGGCTGCAAAAGGAGGGCATTGGGCATCAGGCAGGACCCAAAGCCCCAGGATGCTTAGAAATGCATTGACGTTTACAAGGTCATCTTTGCATTTTTAGTCAATCCATTGAATGATTCATTGCAGGATCTTACTGTAGTATTTGACTTTTAACATTTTTGTGAATGTGGTATTTGTGTAGGTGTTAGTGTTTGTGAATGCAGATATATATGCATGTGGAAGCTGAAGATCCACATCAAATATCTTCCTCATTTTCTCTCCAAACATTTTTTTAAATTTTAAATAATTTTATGGGTACAAGTCTTTTCTGTGCACAAATAATTGTGCACCATGTGTATGCTTGTGAAAGTCAGATAAAGGTGTCATATCTACTGGGAATGGAGTTACAAATGTTTGTAAGTCACTCAATGTGAGTGATGGAAACTGAACAAGGCTCCTCTAGAAAAGGAGCAAGTGTTCTTAACCACTGGCCACATACCCAGGCCCATCACCATTTTTGATTTTTTTTTAACAGTTTCTCACAGACTTGGAGCTCGCTAATTTGGCTAGGCTCAATGAGCAGGGAGTTCCAGGAATTTGCCACTATCTCTCTAGTTCTGGAATTTTAGGCCTTTTATCAGGGGAGCTGGGAATCCAAATTCAGGTCCTAATTGCTGTAACTTATCATATCTACCACTTTTCTGCTTCCCTTGTCCGTCTAAATAGGCCCACTTTGACTTACACAGACACATAAAAACACGTTTGTGCATGTGTATTGTATAAATGACATACACACAATGTAGAATCCATATATATATATATATATATATATATATATATATATATTTGATAGTTGGCTTATTTTACTTAACATGATGATCTACAGTTTCACTCACTTTCTTTATCTCTGAATAAAAGTAAGTTGTGTAAATATACCACATTTTCTTCACTCGTTTATTGATCTGTTGATAATCATGTACGCTGACTCCCTATTTTGTCTCTTGTGAATAAGGTTACAGTAAACAGGAATGTGTAGGTACCTCTGAAGTATGACTTAGCATGAAGATGGTATAGCTGTGATATCAGGTGTAGCTATGATATCAGGTGTAGCTGTGACAGCAGCTTTTAAAGATCCTACAAACACGATTTTAATAATGCCACTATGACGCTGTCAAGAAAAGTTTCGGAGGATAATTTTATTATCTAAATTTATTGTTATTGACATGTATGTGCATGTGCCTGTTTATCAATATGAATATCATTTGCATGCAGTGCCCATGGATGTCAAAAGAGGGCACTGATACCCTGGAACTGGAAATACAAGTGATTGTGAGCCATCTGCTCTGGGTGCTTGGGAGTGAAGCTGGTTCCTCTGAAAGATCATCACATGCTCTTAATCTCCAAGACATCACTTAAGTCCCTTGTTTTCCAAGAAACACTGTTAATTCTTTAAGCATTTTATTCATTGTGTTTTGAACATTTTGTCTTCCTCCCATCACCTCTCAAATCCAACCCCAACTTTCAAACCTAACCAACTTTGTGTCATGTTTTGAACCCATCCAGACACATTAGTGCTGCCTATATACAATCAGCTGTGTGGCCAGCCACTCACTAGAGCATATCAGACCTGTCATGGGTCAACCCATGAAGAAAGCTAACTGTCCTTCTCCCCAAAGCTATCACTTACCAATAGCTCCTTAGTTAGGCATAGCTCTTCATGCCCACCAGGTCCCTCCAGGCTGTGATTTGGTCTGGCTTGAGCTTAATGGGTGTAGTGCATGCTGTCACAATTGCTGTGAGTTTACTGGTGCAACTTGCCTCTTATGTTTATGAAACAGTCTGCTAGTCATCCACTATCTCTAGATCTTATTAACTTTCTACCCTGTCCCCCACAGTGGTTAAAGACACTGGGACCCATACCAAAGAACCCAGGTTACTTTCCCAGTACATACATTGCAGTTTACAACTATAGATGAGTGCAGTTACAGAGGGATCTGGCACACTCTTGTGGACTCAAGAGCCAACAGCCATGGACATGCTACACAGACATAAATGCAAACAAACCACCCATACTAACCAAATAAGGTACAATAAAAAAATTAAACAAGTGGGCATAGGCATAGCCTTCTAAAAACCTAACCTACCAGCACATTGAAACTCTGGTCAGATTTTCAATCTCAGGTCATTTGCAGTGTGAGTGCAGCAAACAGCATGATCTGCGCGCGCGCGCACGCGCACGCACACACACACCAGAGTTGACTACTTCCTTCCTGCCGATTCATGATTCCCAGGAAGCT
>JANHMN010000005.1:2171433-2190364 GCA_030674055.1 Rhabdomys pumilio | reverse complement strand
CCTCTGGACCTGCTGCAGGAAGCCTCTGCTGCTACCTCTGATGCTGACGCAATGGACTCCTTCAAGCCTAAGCCTGATACTCACTGAGAGTTTTTCCGTATGTTTCTTGATTTGGTTTACATCTATATTCCACATCACAACCAAAGTCAAAAACTGATGAGAATAGTCCTGATAAAGTTTCTGCCTGCAAAAGACAATGGTGAACACTGTGATATCCCTTCTCGACATGAAGAAAACACATTCAAAGCAAGACTGACTGACTTGCCCTCACTAAAGCTACCGATAAAGGACTGGGAAAAGGCATCTAAAATATTCTGACAGGGACATGGAAAATGAGGTGGATTATGTGGTTTTACACTAACACTATCTGTTTCCTGTTGGCTTAGAGAGAAGTCACTTCAAATACGTTAGGTTTATAAAACTTAGGGAGAATTATAATTAGTATTAGACTAACATTCCACAAGTATTCATCTTCTTGACAAACACAGCTTCCCCTTTATTTTTCCTTCTTAAGAACTGGTTCTGTGAGGATGAATATCCATGACCATCAGATAATTCTGCTGAGGCTTACCCACTCTTCCTCACTTTAGGGCAGTGTATTTTTTGCATATTTTTTCATATTTGTAATTTACTAAAGGGTCAACTTTGTTCCACAAATGTAAAGATTTTTCTTCTATAAGATTTATCTCTTTTTTCCATATGATTGAGTATCTGCTATATGGAATGTGTTTTGAGATACTCAGTGTTAACCCACGCATCACATTCAAGGGTGGCACACAAATTCTTTATGGTGAATAAATTCAAATATATTAAATTGATAAGACAAAAAAAGGTCATCTTTACTGACAGCTAAGCAATACAGCTTACTATGGTTATAATGTGGCAGTATAGGCTGAAAGGAGTTATTTTCTATAGAAAACTCAAGCTATATGAAGTTTTCACGAGAGATTCCAACAAACAGAAAATATCAATTAGTCCTTAGCAACTGGTTTATTCCCGAGTACTAAGAAATGTATAGAATAGGAAAGCCAAGAGTCTTACCTTCGCTCATGCTGGCTTTTCAAGAAGTGGTCAATTTTCCACTCAATATTGTGGACAGTATTACTTACATTCAGCACATACCTTCTCTTTCTTTCATTGAGAGATTTCTTACTAGGCCCTGTATTGAAAATACTTATAAATATTTATTGTTAGATTAATAATGTAAATACTACTGCACTCCTGTTGGAAAAATCTTTGGTGCCAACATATAGCCACCCTTTTAAAAACCAAGAGTATTCCACTCCTTGTCAGTGGAAACTTATAGCAGCTACCATTGTAATTTGAAAAATTGATACTTGTACTTTAAATGTAGAACATAGCTAAAGAGATTTTCCAAAATGTACAAAAATATTTTCAAAAGTATTGTTTAATTTCCCTGTAAGAAATCATTTAAGGCCTAAATTTAATCAATGTACAAAGTATCTTCCAGTTCAAGAACATATTAAGCAGAACTGTTGGGCTCATTTATGAGAAATGTGAGAGCATTCCATTTACATAGTCTTCAAATGTTCAGAGATTAGTGCACGGTGAGATAAAATACTGTATTTAATGTAGTTGTTGATTATTTTTAGAAAAATATAACAGAAATCTATAGAGTTTGAATAGTTTAAGGAACAAAATGAACTGACTCATGGATAACTATTGCCATCCTGAGGATGGAAACCAGGACCTTGAGCATACTTAGGCAAGTGCTTTCTTACTCAGCTAAAAGCCTGTCATAAATCCCCAACAATTTATAAACAGAGGTCTATTACATCAAAAACTCTAAATTGGTTCTGACTTTTTCTGAGTTTGACCTTTAACACAGATAATCTGACTAATATCTGATATAGCAGCTCAGAGCCAGTCTCATTCTGATTATACGGTGCTCACAGATGAACATTTGACTTTAACTCTGCATTGTACGAGCTATTTATACAATGTAAACAAACAGTAGTGACCTGTTTCAGAGTCATTGGTCCTCACTACCCAACTATACAACAACAACAAAAAAAATGAGACAAGCACTTATAATGACTGACATTTAAAAAAATACAAAATAATTGTCACTTGTGACAAAATCTGGAACATACATAATTTCATCCACTTTTCTAAGATTTCACAGTATATAAATAAATGAAACAAAACAAACAAATAAAACAAAACCACACCATTTTTGGCCATGTTGGTACATGCCTTTAATTTAACCCAGCACTTACAGGGCAGAGGCAGATAGATCCTTGTGAATCAACAGGCCAGACTGTTCTGATACTGAGTTAGAAACCAGCTAGGGCTACATGGTGAGACCCTATCTCAAAAGGAAAGCAAAGCAAAACAAAAAAAAGGAAAGAAACCACAACCATCTGTAAGTACAATACTCCTCACCTCACATGCACAATCACAATCTCTAAAGTGAATTAGTAAAGAGCACTGTAACAGGGAGTGTACAAGAACAAGTTATGAAATGCACTTCCGTTACCTACTGATTAATAACACTTCCTGGCATCAAAGCACTTTAGTTTCAAATAACTTTCTAAAACAACTAATGGCTCCTAAAGATACATCAGGCTATTTTTTGCCATCGTTTTCTGTATTTTTAGCCTGAAAGCAATCCTACTGGCTTTGAGGTCAATGTAGATAAAACACCATGTTTCTTGAGGAAAGGACTGTCCTCTGTCTCAGACTTTACACAGAATATGTGTTACAAGAGCGGAAGTGTGCTTTTCTGAAGTACATTGTCAACAATGAAAATTCCTTTAATATATCACCTGGCTTTGGTCCAACTGTTTCATGTAAAGAACTGCTTTCCCCACCAGTTTCAAGGGTCGGATTGTTTCCTACATTGAATAAAAAAAAAGAAAAAAAGGAATAACTTTCAAGTTATGTCTGCCATTTGGATCATGCTACATGAAGAAATACCTGTACGAGGGGTTTGTGCTAGATGCATACATCAAAGTTTTTAGAACACATATAAACTGAATCATGTCTGTATAGGTGAGATACAATTAAGGAGAACTTGGAGACAATGATGTACAAGGCCTCCAGGTTCAAATCATTGTAAACCATGTCCTTACTAGGAGACATGTTGGCACAGGCCAGGAGAAGCTCCATGACCCTTGAAGCTCCGCTAAAGGGTAAGAACACCACTTGGGAACCATAAGTCCCACAAACACATTCTGAAATTAGTTTTCATGTTTGAAATGCCTTATGATTCCCAAGAAATGACCTGTGTTCCACCTAAATGAATCAGACTATACTGTGGGGACATGGCAGGAACTATCTTGTGGGCATCCTGAGTTTTTGTGTTTTGTGACAAGGTCTCACATAGTCTAGGCTGTTCTTGAAATTGCCATGTAGGTGAAAATGACCCTGGACTTCTGATCTTCTTGATTCCACCTCCTGAGGATTAGAGCCTTGGGCCACCACATCTGGTCTTACGCAGTGCTGGGAACTGAACCTAGAGCTTCTTGCATGTTAGGCAACTGATCTACATTCTTAGTGCCTCCTCCCTCACTCCCCAACCCCCACCCTCGCCTGAGTGTTTTTACCTGGGTTATTTTCATGTAGCTGCTGTAAATCGTCAGATGGTAGATCAGGAGTCACCTTTGGTTGTTTAGGAGGTCTGCCCTTGATTTTGGATGCCATAACTGTAGTCTCCCTGTGCTAGACAGGAATCCTGAACACTGTACCTGCAAAGGCACATTAAAGATACAAGGAAGAGTTACATGAAAGCCACAGGAACAGGTATCAGGTTTCCACGGAGTTGGGCCTGAGTGTCCCTTTCTACTTGTGCTGGAGGAATAGGAAGGGATCGAAAACCAAAAATAAAAACAAATGAAACAAAATCCCTCAAACCTGCAAGTGTCTCCGGTCTCAGCCCGTCAGTCCCATCTTTCCCATGCCAAGGGTAAAATGGGGGGTTACCCTACTCCCCACCCCCAACCTTAGTCCCCCCTGCTTTTCACTGCTCAGGCGACACAAGCCAGGGTCCCACCCCCTCTCTCCAGATACTTGGTGCTAGTATCTGG
This sequence comes from Rhabdomys pumilio, assembly GCA_030674055.1. Lineage (NCBI taxonomy): Eukaryota > Metazoa > Chordata > Mammalia > Rodentia > Muridae > Rhabdomys > Rhabdomys pumilio. Next base: position 2,186,315 of record JANHMN010000005.1, on the reverse strand, counting down.
TCAGAAACACTGTCACTGTATGAAAATGTACTCACCAATAGATTTTAGGTGCACCTCAGGGCACCCAGCGATCCATGAAAGCTAGTGGCAGGCAAAGGGTTATGAACTGTAGGTACACACCTCAACCACCATCCTCCACACTGTCCTGCTCAGTCCTCCCGGGACCTTCAGCCCTCGGGTCCGTTTCCCAACCACCCTGGGGGTGGGGTGGGTGAGAGGGGGGCTCGTCCAGTCCCAGGTTGAAGTGAGACTCCAGAACATAACTTCACAGGTTAGCCTGGTTCTCACCTCCTCCCAACTCCCAACCTCATCCCTCAACGGCCTTGAATCAACTCTAGCCTCACCTGGATTACCCCAGGTCCTTTACCTTGGCCTTGAATTCAACCCTAGCCTCACTTCAATTACCACAGGGTTCTTTACCACAGCGTTCCGGTCGGCCTTTACCTTCCCCTAACACTGTTTCCTCACAGTTAAAAGGCGTCCAGTAGGTTAGGCCCCGCCTTCCGACGCATATGCCTCTCTGATTGGCTAGAGCAGTGCGCATGCACTTGAGGCTGACTTAACTTCTGCTCACCCCCGGCCCCCCAGTTGAAGTATTACACCGCGCTATTGCTGTATCCTTATATGCCCATTACCCTCCAGGTTTTCTGTTTCAAGTCTTCACAGACTCTCAAGGACAAGGAATACAAAGCTAGCCCGCGGCCTGCACTTCCTTCTGTATTGATAAGTGGGATAGTACCTGTCTCTTGCATCCTCCTTCAATCCACACTTCCTGCCAGAGAAATAGCTTTCTCACTTAGTCCTCCTGTCTTAAAAGTTCCTTTCCTGAGCTGGAGAGATGACCCAGTAATTAAGAGCACTTGTAGCTCTTATATAGGACGCAGGTTCAGTTCCCAGCACCCACATGGTAGCTCACAACAATCTGTAACTCCAGTTCTAGGAGAACCATGCCTCTTGTAGCCTCCTCAGGCTCCTGCATACATTTGGTACGCATACATTTGCTCAGGTATACATAAAATAAATACTTTTAAAAAAGAACGAAAGGAAAAGCACTGGTTACTTGTGGAAAGGTGGGAACAGACTTGCCTGAGTCAGTATGTCCCATTGCATCCTTTCTGTAACTTCTAATAATATTGAGTTATCTTCTGTTATGATTGTTACCCACTTGTTCTTCCTTTATGGTAAAAGGCCAATGTGGATGAACTGATTCTTCTTCAATTTAAGAAGTAATGTGCCCATCCAACGGCTAATATTCAAAATATATAAAGAATTAAAAGAAAAAAAAAAACCCAAGATGTCAAGAAAACAGACAATCCAATGGTACAGATCTAAACAGAGAATTCTCACTAGAGGAAACTCAAATGGCTGAGAAATGCTTAAATGTTCAACATCCTTAGTCATCAGGAAAATGCAAGTCAAAACAACCCCAAGATTCCATTCTACACTTGTCAGAATGGCTAAGATCAAAAATATAAGTGACAGCTCATGCTGGTGAAGATATGGAGCAAGGGGAACACTCCTCCATTGCTGGTGGGATTAAAACTTGTTCAACCACTTTGGAAATCAGTATGAGAGTTTCTCAGAGATCTGGGAATAAATCTACCTCAAGATCCAGCTATAACACTTCTTGGCATATACTCAAAGGATACCCCATTCTACCACAGAGGTAATTGTTTATTGCTGCTCTTCTATGTAATAGTGAGAAATTGGAAAGAGTCTAGTGATGTCTCTCAATATAAGAGTGGGTAAATAAAATATGACACATTTTATACAGTGGATTATTACTCAGTCTTTAAAAAAAATGAAATCATGAAATTCGCAGGTAAATTGATGGATCTAGAAAAAAAATCATTCTATGTGAGGTATCTTAGACCTAGAAAGACAAATACGATATATATTTAGTTATATGTAGATATTAGCTGCTAAATTAACGACAAGCAAGCCACTATTCATAGAACCACAGAGTTTACTTATAGAGTAAGAGACTAGGGGTATACAGACAGATCTCATTAGGAAAGGAAAAATAAAATTAATAGTTTTAGATGGATCCAGAAGCTGGAATTGAAGGATCAAGTGGGGACGAGTAGGGGAGGGGATGTAGGAGGGAATGTGGGGAGAGAAATTTCTAATTAAGGGTCATTTGCGGGGTAGTATGGAAAACTAATATAGCAGAAACTTCTTAAAATACATACATATATGAAGGAGATATAAATTGAATCACCAAGTAATGTGGGAGACAGAGCCTCAACTGAACATCTCTTGAGACCAAATGAAGTTTCCAGTTCCAAGATTATATTACATCTAAGTGAGTTGTTGGACAAAGGGGTTCCATGGAAATCCCCAAACAACCCAAGCTGTGGCCAAGACTATATAGGTTGCTCTCCACAAACTGATGACAAAACCCCTCTGCTGAAGACAATACCTACACAACTCACTGAACATGGAGAAGTCAAGTTGGTGCCTACCTGGAGCCTTCGTCACTCATATATTCTAGTGTTTTCAGTACAGGAAGATACTCTGCACACTACCAAAGGAGAAATGTAACCACCAACCCTGCACACTACTAAAAGAAATATAAACACCAACTCTTTGATCTACAGTGGTGCCCTGCCTACAAGATACACGAGGGCAATGGTGGCACAAAACCTGTGGGAGTAACCATCTAATATCTGATCTGACTTAAGGTCCACTCCACAAGATGGAACCCATACCTGACACTGCTTGAGTGACCAAAGACTTGAGACTAGATAGCCCAGAGACCTAGGATAAAACTCAATGCTACTGTTCTAAAACCAAACAAAACACAAAATACACACACACACACACACACACACACACACACACACACACACACACCACACACCACACACCACACACCCAAAAACATCAATAAAGGCTTTACTCATAGATCAGTGCCTTGCTCAGACATCATCAGAGAAGTTTCCTCCTGCAGCAGATGAGAACAAGTACAGAGACCCACAGCCAGACATTATGCAAAGAATGAGAGACTTGGAGCTCTCAGTCCTAAATGGGATGTCTCCATCAAATCCCTCCCCTCGGGGCTTAGGGAATTTTGTGGAAGAAGAGGCAGAAAGACTGGAAGAGCCAGAGGACACCAAGAAAACAAGGCCCTCCAAATCAGTATGATCAAAGCTCATATGAACTTGCAAAGATGAAGACATCATGCACAGGGGCTGCAAGGGGCTGCATCAGGTCTTCTGTGTATATATTGTGGCTTCTAGTTTAGTGTCTTTATGGGATTCCTGAATGTGTGAATATACTGGCTGCACGTACCACTTCCTACAGAAACTTAGAAGAATAAACTGCCCGCTGAGCTTGCCTTGCCACATAATCCAGCCTAAACAATGGATGGGTTCTGTGGGCTTTCCCCTATGTAAACGCAGTGCTGAATATTAAACTTTGAGCCTTGGATCAGAACCTTGTCTTGGCTTCATACATCTCTCGCCCCTCTGTCTCTTAGTCATTTCCAGCCCTCCTTTCAGGTGAACCCAGTTCGTCCATGGCTGCTGGGTAGCTACATGGGTCTGATTCTTGTGCTTCTCTTGGGCTCTTTTCCTTCTGTTTGTTTGTTCTCTATTCTTATATAATAGTTTTTGTTTTATCTCTATATATAAAATATATTTTTCCCTAGGTACCAAAGTAGCTTTGACTATACTAAGCTATTTAATCATCAGCATTACTGAAGTAGAAAAATTAATATGCTTCACCATGTGAAGGCATGTCCAAATGAAAATAATAGTTAGCTATAACTACTTGATATGTTTCTGATTCATATTATTTAATACCCTCCTTAATAGTTAGTAATCTTGAAATTAGCAATTAGTTCATTAGTCCATAAGAAGAGATTTTTCTGGCCACAATTATTAGCGCTCTTGAAGGCATAGTGATCAATTCAAGTGTACAGGAATACAGAATTAGAGGAAGCCAAAGCCACTAAGGGTACGCATTCCAACACTGTTGTGTTTTGTGTGTGTGTGTGGGGGGGTCTTTTTTATTTGAGTCCCAATCCAAGTTTGTCTAGTCTCTTATAAGTCTGTTTCTTTTTCTGCATAATTAACAAAGTAGAATTTAATTCTCAGGATTATTGAAAGGATACATATCTTATACAATTATCTAACAGAGATGGTACTTTCCCATTCTAACTCTGAAAAGCTTCTGTAAGTCCAATGACACTGTTGTTAGGACAAATGGCAGCCTACAGATTGCTTAAAGTCAGCACCCCTAAAAATAGCTTCTAATTACCCACTCCCTTTTTGATTCGTTATTTTACATACTTTACATTTTATCTTCTGACTCTCTCTACAAATTGATAAGGTGTTATCGTCTGGTTCTGAGTATGAGTGGATCCTTCAAATCAACAGAGTACTTGGAAAATGCTTAAAATTAAATAATATTTACAAAATGAAGTTGTGTGCCTCTCAATGCATAATAAAGCCATGAAATTCTGTTTTGTAATTAATGTTTTCAGCTCTTGTTTTTATTTTCAATTCTTTGCTAATCTACACCTGACTGTGTGCATGATGACTTGTAGAGACTCAATTCCCGTTTTTTCCTTCCCATGTGGAAAATCAGTTTTCCAACCTCATCACTCTGGAGTGTGTACTTCCACAGTATTACTACATGTAGTTTGTGGAGATATTTTTGGGTGTATGATATATATGATTATATATATATGTGTATACACACACACACACACACACACACACACACACACATGTATATCAATCATATGGAGAACATATGTGAACTATGGCCCACATGTGGTCAGAAGACAACTTTGCCTTCCATCTTATTTAAGAGAGTCTCTTTGTTGTTCAGTTGTGCATATGTCAGGATCGATGGCCCATGAGCTTCCGGGAAAGCTCCTTTCTCTATCTCACGTCTTACAACAGGAGTGAAACAAGATTGCAGATGCATGCTACCACACTCAGCTTCGCATGAGTTTTGGGTATCTGAACTTGTCTTCATGTTTGTGAAGCAAGCACTTTGCCCATGTCCCCAGCCCATGTTTAGTTTATTTTTTTTAAAATCCTCCTGGTTTTTAAAAGTCCCTGATAATATGAAATAATACATTGTTTATAATACCCTAGAGTCCCTGGTATCATTTAGTCAACTTCTAGAGTTTTTTTTCCATGTGCTATTGCTGTGTTTGCTTTTGTGCATTTCAAAAAATACAGAGATTAAATTCTGGAGGTTTATGGGTATACTGTGATAACTTTTTGAAAAATAAAACAAGATACTGTAGTAGTTTGAATGAACATGGTCTCCATATGCTCATAGATTTGAGTATTTGGCCATTAGGTAGTGGCACTATTTGAAAGGATAAAGGTGTGACCTTGCTGGAGTAGATGTGGCCTTGTTGTTACACAAAGTAAACCAGATTCAGGTTTACTTTGAACAGAAAGTGTGTCACTTGGAGTGTGCTTTGAGGTCACAGAAGCTCAACACAGGACTTGTGTAGCATTTACTTCTGATGCCTGCAGATCTAGATGCAGAACTCTCAGCTTACCTCTCCAGCTCCATGTCTGCCGGCATGCTGTCATGCTTTCCACCATGACGATAATGGACTAAACCTTTCAAACTATAAGCAACACCCCCCCACCCCCCATTAAATGCTTTATCTTATAAGAGTTGCTATGGTCTTGCTGTCTCTTTATGGCAATAGGACATTGGCTGAGACATACTATATTAACTAAGTAGTTTCATTGAGGCATTTTGAAAATTCTTTGTTCTTATTCATCTCTCCTTCCTTGCTGTTCTTCATCAACCCCTGATCCCCTTCAAGCTGTTCCCCTTCTTTTCACCAATAGTCTTTTATTGCATTTACCATGTATTCCATTGCCTCTCACTTTCCCCTATCCTTTCTCCTAACACTTTTCTTTTACCTCAAATGGTCCCCTTTCTAGTTTCATGACCTACACACATGCACATGCACACACAGACACAGAAGCACATATATGCAAGTGTAAATAGGTTCTACATATGGGAAATGTGGCTTTTGAATCTGGTTTACTTTTTGTAACAGAATGATTTCCAGTTCAATCAATTTTTCTGGAAATGTTACATCTTTTTTCCTTCTGGATAACTAAAATTCCATTGAGTTTTAACACATTTTTATCCATTAAACTGTTGATTGATATCTATGCTGGTTCCAGGTTGTAGCTAATGTCATTAATGTAGCAATTAACATTTGTATGCAAGTGTTTCTGTGCTGGTAGGACCTAGAGTCCTTTAGATGTATATTCAGAAGTCATAGTGGAACTCTAGTAGAATCATTATATCTAGGGTAAACATGAGAATGAAATAGTTTTTCACTGTGTCTAGGATAAACATCAGAATGGATAGTTATTTTCTAGAAGTACTTTGACCGTGAACAAATCGCTGTAGAAAACAGTGATTATTTTTTGTTATCTATAGAGTTGTTTTTCTGAAGGGTCTTTACAGACTTTGCGTGACTTTGGTCACAAGACTGCCCTGGCACATCTGGAATGTCTTACATTATTGGGTACTGCAACCAGTACACAATAAGGACTAATATTGCAGGGCTGTGATATTTTCCTTCAGAAAACATGTAGATTAGATAAGGGACTTTGATATGAAGAACTTGTTCTATCCCCACCCCAAACAACTTTTGTGTAACGATCAATAAATTTGCTTTTGTGTAGCTGTTTGGGGTTCAGTTCATTGAGATTGCTCTTCACTGGTGCTCAATTACATTCTGGAATGATTCAGATTGAATCTCTTACTTCAATCAACCTGCATAATTCAGAATATAGATAAAGTATCATATTGCTGGGTCCTGTCACAGAGATGCTTGTACATTTTTTAAAAACCGCCATAACCAACTTTCATAGTGGATATACCAATTTAAATGGTGAACAGTAGTGTATATAGGGCCCCCTTTCCCTACGTTTTCATCACCATATGTTATCATTTGTTATTTGTCTTTTTTTGGTGAAATATCCATTAACAACACAAGCCACCAGTAGCAGAAGAAGCTGGGATAGGAGATCCAACAATAACCTTTAGAACAAAGGAAAGTCCTTACCTTTATATACTTTAAAAGGAGTGGTATCTGACCAGGCATAAGGCCTTACTACAAGGAGCATGTGTTTGGGGGCTGCTACATGCTAGGAGCTTAGCAAAGGTATTACATAGGATATATGGCCATTAATCTGCTTACCTTGAACCTGGGTGGCAGGAAGCTGATCATGTTGTCTTACCTTACTGAGAGCTTCTCTCCAGTACCTGAGAAAGAAGTTGCAGAGGAGTATAGCTAACACACTCTGCAACAGCAGCATCTGTGACCTGGCTTTTCTCTCTCTTTTTCCCTTTTTCTTTTCTCTTTTTTTTTCCTTTTTCTTTTTCTTTTTTTCTGTTTTTTTTTTTTTTTTTTTTTTTGCCTACTTCCTTCCATATTGGGGCATTTTCAAGCCCTCTTCCCTCTTCATCTCCTGAAAATTGGTTAGTTGCTGATTCTTGAGGCATGAGCTGGTATTTGTATTCATAAAAAACAGGTGACCCACATGAATCTGTGTAGCATGCTGGACATTGCTCTGGTTGAATTAAGTTAACAGACAGATTAGAGAAGGGTCTAAGATACAAGAATCAAAATAGTTAATGAAGTGACAACAGATATGGTCAAGATCTATAAGGACCTTGGAGAACATCTGTCTTGACTCTAATGTCTGTTTTCTGACTTTTGAGGCATAGTCAAATAGTTTCTTTGTTGTGTGTTTGACCAGACTGTACTGATTTTCACAGAAACAACATTTATCTTTCCAAATAAAGATGATATTCTCTTTTTCTGATGTCTAGAGGTCTAGCTTTCTCCTATTTTGGAGTTTGCTTGCTGCTAAGTGTTGGTTTCAAACCCCCCCCCCACCCCCGGACAAACAGCTGAGGTGCTTATTTGACATACTAAAGTACCTAGCCTCCAGGTTCTCCCAGCATCCCGCAGTCCCTACCTGGTATACCCTGCCCTCTATCCTGAACTTTCTAGCCCAGGGGCTGAGATTCCCCTCCCCCAGAGGCACTTTCCTATATAAGCCAGCTATTTTGGTCTCTTCCCTTCTCTTCCCTCCTTCTCTTTGTGTGCATGCTATCTCTTTCTCTTCCCCCTCCCATCTGTCCACCTCCTCATGGTGACTTTCCTGGCCTCTTTTCTTGGGACCAGTGAACACAAGCGGTTTGCCAATAAACCTGCCTTCATGTATACTCTAATCTGGCTTGAATTGACTCATTTTTACTGGCAAAGAAATAACTTATCACTAAGGAGTCTTGTAGTGATAATGTATAGTCAAGCCTTTATGTCTGGCTTTCAATGAAATGTATCCTAAAGCCTTTGTCTGAGAAGCACAGGTGTTCTGGGGGGGTAGGGGGAGAAGTACAGATGTTCTCCAGAACAGGATATTGGCTGGGTGAAAAGTTCACAGAAGAAGCAGGGCAGAACAGGTCACTATGTACTTGTCCGTAAGATATATTATTCATTTATTCTTATTTAAGTTAATACTTTCCCACCAAAGCTACCTGTCCATAAGACCTATTGTTCATTTGTTCTTATCTAGGCTGGTACTTTCCCACCAGGGCTACCTGTCTACAAGATCTCTAGCTATCTGTTCTAGGGTTAGTACTTTTTCATAGAGACCAAGACTTTGTATCAGTAGGCACGTATGGCTGACTTTGGCCTATGGCTGACTTAGGCCTCTAATGTATAAGCAAGGCTGCTCCCAACAAGGATTGTCTTGGAGTGACTGTTTGTACTGAGCTGTAACACTTAGGGAAGAGTTCTCTCTTTTGAAGCATTCATCTCTGGATCTTGGACCCACCTGCCTGGTCAGGCTCACACTGACCTGGGACTTCAGCTACCTGCTCTGTGCAGGCTTCCCAAACCTCCTTGCTTCTCTTCTAAGAGCTGTAACAGTCCCAGCATTCCAAGGCAGACAAGACCCCTGTGAAAGATATTCATCCCAGCTCTACTTCACCCTCCAGGCAGACAGTGGATGAGAAGAGAGAACTGGAAGTAGTGAAAGTTTTTCTATGTCAAAGCTGACCCCTCAGCAACACAGTTCCTTCAGCAAGACTATACCTCCTAAACATACCTAAATAGTGCCACCAACTGGGAAACAGGTATATGGGGGACACTTTTCATTCAAACCACCATATTCTACTCCCTGGGCCCAATAGGCTTCATGAGCATATCAATGTAAAATGCATTTAGTCCAACTCCAGAAGTCTGTCTTAGTTGTTTTCCTAGTACTGTGATAAAACACGATGATCAAGGCAACTTAAAACAGAAAGCATTTAATTTGGATTCTAGTTTCTGAGGGTAGAATCTGTGATGGTAGAATGAAGGCACATCTTGATTCAAAACCATGAGGGAAGGTGAAAGGGAGGGAGGGAGGGACACACACACACACACACAAACACACACACACAAACACACACACACACACACACACACACACAGAGAGAGAGAGAGAGAGACAGAGAGAGAGAGAGAGAGAGAGAGAGAGAGAGAGAGAGAGAGAGAGAACTGAGAAAAAAGTCCAAATTCAAGTCTCTCCTAAGATTCAAGGCAATCTCTTATTTGTAACACCCTGTAAAATCAAAAAGCAGATCCCATACTTGCAACATTCAGTTGCAAATAATATATAACAGGGAGCATAGTGAGGAAATACTGGACTAAAAGCAATACTGAAACTCAGCAGACAAAACTCCAAATCCTATAGCTCCATGTCTGATGTCTGAGAATTCAGGTGGCTCTGCTTTGCTGCCAGTAACAAACTTCTCTGTCTTGGGCTGATTCCACTCACCGTAACTCTTCTTGGCAGGTGCCTTACAATTTTGGCATCTCTGTCATTTTGGGGTCTCTAACACAATCCATACTTCACTGTAGAAGCTTTACATAATGGCCGCTTGGAGCCTCTATGAAGGTACCCCCTTGCCATATACCGGGTCATGGCATCTCTTCTTAACTAGGGGTAGGGGATTTTACACAATCACTTTACTTGTTCATCTTTCAAAACTTTTAAAGCCAGAACTATGTGAATGACACTACCAACCTTGACTATCAACTTGGGGGTGAACCATCACACATTTCAATCACATTTGTAGCAGCTTGGATTTGTTGTTGCTTTTTATGAGTAGACTATCCCATATGCCCTTTATTTTTACAAACTGGAAGCTTAACTAGCTGGGTGCTATCTTCCCTGAGGGCACCCATCTTAGAGTTTTACTGCTGTGAAGAGACACCATGACCAAGGCAACTCTTATAAGGACAACATTTACTTGGGGCTGGCTTACAGGTTCAGAGGTTCAGCCCATTATCATCAAGGCAGGAACATGGCAGCATCCAGGCCGGCATGGTGGTAAAAAAGGAGCTGAGGGTTCTACATCCTAATCGGCAGGCAGCAGAAGTGAATACCACACTAGGCCTGTCTTGAGCTTCTGGGATGTCAAAGCACCAACTTCCCTGTGACACACTTCCTCCAACAAGGTCACACTTACTAACAGTGCCACTCTCTATGACCCTATGGGGGCCATTTTTATTCAAACAACCACAGCATCCCTGCGAAGTGGAAACTTCTGGTTTCTTTGGAAAGTCAGTCCTGTCAAATGATGGTTTGCTGGAGCACACAGGTGAAGGGGTGTTTTGCTAAAGCAGACACATGAAAGAATGTTGTCCTAAAGCGGACACAGGTGAAAGGATGTTTTGCTAAAGCAAACATGTGAAAGGATGTGTGAGGTTAAGCAGGAATATAAATGTAACCCAACAGATGGTGGGTGATTGATGCTGAACGATATTGGCATACCTTGCCATTCTTTACTGGTCATCGTTTATTGTGACTTCACAGAGAGAAACACACCAAAAAACTTCTGGTTGTGGTCTGGTGGCTTCTTGGCACTTCTGTGGACTCAGGCCAATTGGCAGAGTGAAGTGGAAGTTTCTGGTTATGTCAACTGATATAGACTCACATGGAGTTTTGCTAAGACAGACTCACGTGGCATTTTGCTGAGGCAAGACCCATGGGAGGACATGTGATGTTTGGAAGGAGTATAAATAGGACTTGACAGACAGCGATAGCAGGATAACTTAGCTAGCTTTGCAATAATTTGTTGGTCTCTAGTTTTTCCCAGATCTTCACTTCATTGAGTGAGGCATGACAGAGAACTTCTCCTGGTGTCCCTGTCCATCCTAGTCACTTCTGCTGACTCTTGCTGATTCAGCAGAGGAGGCCTGGCTGTCTCTGATAGGTCATGCCACCACTGCTGATTTGTGTTTGCTATCCTGACACTACTGAGATTGACTATTGGTATATCCATGAAGTGTTTTCGAGTGAACCGAGCTGCAGCTGCTGACCTGTGAACTGAACTGCTGATTTCCAGACAACACAGGCAGGAGTTGCTCCAAAGAACCTTTCTAAACAGGTCCACTTCTCCTGTATCCTTTCTTTTCCACTCCCTCTGGTGGGTGGTGGGCTAAAAGGGAGGTTAAAGCATTTAAGAATCCTTATTAACAGTAGTAGGTTTTGTACTTTTTGGCTAATATCCACTTATCGGTGAGTGAATACCATGCATGTGCTTTTAGGTCTGGGTTACCTGGCTCAGTATGATATTTTCCAGTTCCATCCATTTGCCTTCAAATTCATCATGTTCTTTTTATTGGAATTCTGAATAGTATTCCATTATGTAAACGGACCACCTTTTCTGTATCCATTCTTTGGTTAAGGAGCATCTGGGTTCTTTCCAGCTTCAGGTTATTATGAATAAGGCTGCTATGAACATAGTGGAGCATGTGTCCTTGTGATATGATGGAGCATCTTTTGAGTACATGCCCAGGAGTGGTAGAGCTGGGTCTTTGGGTATAACTATTTCCGATTTTCTGAGGAACAGCAAGATTCTGCCAGAGTGGTTGTACCAGCTTGCAATTCCAGCAGCAATGGAGGAGTGCTCCTCTTTCTCCTCACATCCTCACCAGCATCTGCTGTCACCTGACATTTTGATCTTAGCCATTCTAACTGGTGTGAGGTGGAATCTCAGGGTCATTTTGATTTGCATTTCCCTGATGACTAAGGACTTTGAACATTTCTTTAAGTGCTTCCGAGCCATTTGAGATTACTCTGTTCTGTTTAGCTCTGTAACCCATTTTTTGAGTTATTTGTTTTTGTGGGGTCTAACTTCTTGAGCTCTTTGTATGTTTTGAATATTAGCCCTCTATTGGATGTAGGGTTAGTGAACATCATTTCCCAATCTGTAGGTTGCTGTTTCGTCTTATGATAAAACCCACAGACCATATGAAGTTTAACAAGAAGGAAGGCCCAAGTGTGGATACGTCAATCGCACTTAGAAGGGGGAACAAAATAATCATGGAGGGGCAGAGGAAGGGAGGGACCTGGGTGGGAGATGGAAAGGGGAGGGGAAGAGAGAAACAGGATCAGGTATGGGAAGAGAGTGAAGAGAAGCCCAGAGGGCCAGGAGAATGAATGGAAATATGCAGTAGCAGGGAGTGGAGGGGTGGGGGAGAACCTCTAGAAAGTTCCAGAGACCTGGGATTTGAGAAGCTCTGAAATGCCCAACAGTGGACAGATGGAACCTGAAGAAAACACATCCAGTAGATAGACATGGCCCTCAGTTGAGGCATGGGGCCACCCATCCATCTTCAAAATTTTTTGACTCAGAATTGTTCCTGTCTAAAGGAAATGCAGGGACAGAAATGGAGCAGGGATGTAAGGAAGGGCCATCCACTGACTGGCCCAACTTGGGATCCATCCCATGCATGGGCACCAAACCCTGACACTATTACTGATGCCATGCAGAGAGGAGCTTAGCATGGCTGTCCTCTGAGAGGCTCTACCAGCAGCTGACTGAGACAGATGCAGATACTTACAGCCAACCACTGGACTGAGGTTGGGGACCTTTATGGAAGAATTAGGAGAAGGACTGAAGGAAGTGAAGGGGATGCTAACCCCATAGGAAGAACAACAGTGTCAACTAACCCAGACCCCTGGGAGCTCCCAGAGGCCAAGCCACCAAACAAAGAGCATGCATGGGCTGGCCCCTGGCCTCTAGCACACATGTAGCAGAGGACTGACTTGTCTGGCTTCAGTGAGAGAGGATGCACCTAATCCTAGAGAGACTTGATGCTCCAGGGTGGAAGGATACCTGGGGGGAGGCACCCTCTCAGAGGCAAACTGGGGGGAGTATAGGCGGAAGAATTCTGCATGGGGGACCAGGAAGGGGTCAACATTTGGGATGTAAATAAATAAAACAATTTCATAAATAAAAGAAAAAAGTAAGTTTTGAAAAATCTAAGCCTACATGTGTCAGTTGATTCTACTTTGATTAGTCCTCTCTTTTAATAGTCTCTTCTCTTTCAGCACCAACTGAAATGCTGGCTCCAACATATAATTGCCTGTTCCTATTTTGTTTTCCTCTAACTGTAAACTTTGTATTTCTTTTTTTCTCATGCTTGCTATTTTTCATTGCATACATGCTTATGCATAATTACTAATAGCTATGTGACTTGAAATCACCTACACCAAAGTAATTAACCTATTACATTTAAATTTAGCCTCAGTAACATTCTTAGGACAAGGACAAAATGCAACCATTTTTTGACAAATATTAGAAGAATGGCCTCTAGCCAAGTTTCAATTTTTGTTCCCCTCTGAAACTTCTTGAAGAGGACACCCATAGTCTGCATAGAACTTAGCACTACTGTTTTCCAGACTCCTATGATGAGGGCCCATTATTCTCTGTTCACAGAATTCAACTGCTTCCCTATTCCAAAATCCCGAAAGCTTCCACATAAAAAAAAAAAAAAAAAAAAAAAACACACAAAATACCAGCATGGCTATGCCTGTTACAGCGATAGCCTACTCCCTGGTACCAACTTATGTCTTAGTTACCTTTTTATTGCTTTGATGAAACATCACAACCAAGGCAACTTATAAAAGAACATGATTATCAGATTTAACATTTTTAGAGGGATATAATCATGATGGTAGAATGAAAAAAAGATTAAGAGCTCATATCATGATTGACAACCACCAGGCAGAGAGAGACAGACAGACAGACAGAGAGGGAGATTGAGAGAGAGAGAGAGAGAGAGAGAGAGAGAGAGAGAGAGAGAGAGAGCACGCAGTGGAAATCACACAAACTTTTCAAACTCCAAGTCCCCAGTCACATAACCTCTCCCAAAGCTCATACGTCCTAATCCTTTCCCAACATTTCTAGCCACTGAGAACAAAGTACTGAAATATATAAGCCCCTGCCGATCATTCTCATTCAATCAATAACAGTCCTCATTTTAATATTTCACAGCCTTAAGTATGTGTAAAAGTTTGAAAGTCTCATCTAAAACTCAAGGTAAGCCCTTAAGAGTAAGCCCTCTATATAGTGTGTTTGTGTGTTTGTGTGTGTGTGTGTGTGTGTGTGTGTGTGTGTGTGTGTACTTCCAAAACACAATAGGTTCCAACACAATATAGATTCCCACCCAAATGAGAGGAATGAGAGCTGAACATGGTGCCTGGGCTACTGGGGAGGGGGGGGAAGGACAATGAGCATGTGCTTAATGGGTAGGGGAAGTGAATGTACCTTACAAGCCTAGAATTGAGGCATTCTCCATAGCACCACTGAGTTGCTCCTCCGTACATCTCATTTCCTAGAGGAAGAAGGCTCCTTCTGCAGTCCAAGACAGCAAGAGGGCAACAGCACCCCTAGCGAGAGTTGTCCAGGAGCCCACCCTCACACACGTGTGCATACACGTGCAAACACACATGCGCGCGCGCGCGCGCGCGCAAACACACACATCAGAGTTGACTACTTCCTTCCTGCCGATTCATGATTCCCAGGAAGCT
>JANHMN010000005.1:2157887-2171333 GCA_030674055.1 Rhabdomys pumilio | reverse complement strand
TGGAGTTGGGAACAAGAGATCTGAACCAAAAGATTGGCGGCACAGGGCTGGGAGTTTGTGTGTGGAGCGGTGGGGGGGTACTGGGACAGGAAGAGGGCAGAAGCCATCCTTAGTTGCAAATCACCATGAACATTTCCCCAGCCCCACTGCTCTTCAACTTGCTTACAAGCCCACTAGGTGTCCACAGGCTTCCTGGGGTTGGCAGCTCAGGACTACCTCCCTAGGAAAGAAAAGAATGAAGCTGGCTCCCCCACCCCCAGGGAATCTCAGGGAGCCCCAAGACACTGACTGGGTGGGCAGGAAAACACATGAGCCTTGTAAAGACACCCACCTCACTGGGAGGATGTTCGCCACCCCAGCCTCGGATCGAGGCACAAAATTTTTGTGACTGTCTCCCACAGATGCTCTGGAAACTTCCATACCTCCACCCCCCCCCACACACACACATCCTCTTCTGTAGAACAGACTTTGTGAGCTCCCTTGATTTCTCTAGCCTTGCCTCACAGAGATGCTGCTTCCTTGTCCACTAAAGGCGATCCCCTTCCTAATGCAGCTCTGCTTCTCTCTCCCATCCTACAGGAAACGCCCACACCACCCTGGGCGACCCCAGTCATTTCAAACTTCTCTACCAGATTCTGGAGAGAGGACAGCACCACAGGCAGGAGAGCAGAGCCAGAGAGGACCAGCGGGCAGTCACAGTGCCCAGAACAACCAAAGGAGTCACTGTGTCCTGATCAATCAGCACAGCTCCAGAGTACAGTCACCATGGACTCTGCAGAGTATGTGCTCTGTGGCTGGAAGGGCCAGCTGTGGCCTGCAAGGGTGTTGTCGAGACCCAGGACCCCAGCCCATAGTAAGAGGAGAGGGGCGCCTTTCCTGGAGGTCCAAATCCTGCCTGTGGGTGAGAAGGTGAGTGTGAGGAGCAACGAGGTGAGGCCCCTAACCAAGTCTGAAATCATAAGCATCGCCTCCTTGGCAGGAAAGGAGTCACAGGGCAGTGGCTCGCCAGGGCAGACCAGGGCATATAGGAGAGCCCTCAAGGTGGCACTGGATGTTCTAGGCGAGGGAACCTGTTTGTTTCAAGGAGGAAGAGCAGGTGGCCAAAGAACCAGCACAGTGGCTCCAAAGGTTCCAAAAGAGCAGGCCAGCTCCAGCAGCTCCAGCCTAGGCCAGTGCCAGAGCAGGCACCTGCATCTCCAAGGGAGCAACCAGAAAGGCCAAGGGCTCTTCCAGAGGAGTCCTGGGAAGCGGGGCCACCCGGGTCCTGTGTTGATGGGCTCACAGAATGTGCCTGCAGTGAAAGGGGGGGGAAGCTCAGGCCCACATTGCTATAGGGCCCCCTCACTTTGAAATGCAAGGGAATGTGTTAAGAGGCACCAGAGTGCACCCAAGTTACTCGGAGGCACCTTTGGGAAATGCTGGTGGTATTCCAGGGAAGAGAAAGCCAGGCACATCCAAGCTCAGGTCTTTGAGTGCCCCAGCCTCCAGGGAGGGTACCCGGGCTAAAAGCGAGCAGAAGGCTGCCCTTGGGCTATCGAGACGCGTCTCTATCTCACCCAAAGCTCTCAAACAACGAGTTCAGTGTGCTGGCCTAGAGATCCAGGCAACTGGAGCTCAAAGGAAGACTGCCCTCCCAGAGAACAAGGACCATCCTGGCCCGGGAACCCCGAAGCTAGACTCAAAGGGGGCATCGGCAGCCTGCATGCCTCCAATCCCGGGTCTGCGAAGGTCACTCCTCATAGCTAGTCACAAAGGGAAGGTCCATGTGCTATGTGCACAGTGCAGGCTCTCAGAACAGGAACCCCAAGTGCACTCAAAGGTGACTAACACCAGGTCCAAGAGGAGAGGGGCCAGAGTTGAAAAAGATGCCCAAGCCACCAGTGTGGCTTCTGCCCAGGGGCCCAGTACCATTGAGCGAGGAACGCTGGTCTGGTTCAAATTTCAGGACCTTCCTTTCTGGCCAGCAGTGGTCAAGAGTGTCAGCCAAAATGACAAGACGGCGAGGGTGCTGTTGATCGAGGGCAACATGCAGCTTGAGCGCAGGGGTATCCGTGTCCCTCTCCGCAAGTTGAAGCACCTGGACTGTGGGGAGAAAATGTCACTCTTGAGGAGAGCCAGCCGACTGTACGCCCATGGCATCAACTGGTGCTTCTCAGTGATCGACCACTACAGAGAGGGCCTCGCCTGTGGCTCCTTCCTGGGCTCCTTTATGGACTACTACACCACCCGAGCCAGTTACCCGCTAAGGAGAGCCATCCAGGAGGGCGACCTGCACATCGATTTCCCCAAGGTGACCTATGCTGACTTGGAAGATTGGGAGGAGGAGACTGCCCCGTGTGGGAAGGGGACCCGCAAGAAACTCCTGCCTGACCGCATGAGGGCCGCTTGGGACAGAGCCAACCAGAAGGTCGTGGACTTCATTGTGAAGAGGAAGGGGGCTGACCAGCATCTGCTGGACATCGTGAAGGGCAGAAAACAGTCCAGGTGGCTGGACAATCTTTGGAAATCAAGGAGGGAAGTCTTCTGCATTGAGACCTACCTGGAGGACGAGGACCAGCTACATCTCGTGGCCAGACATTTGCAAGAAGTAGCCAAGGAAGCAGACGAGGCCCTGCTCTCGCTGGCAAGAGGAGACAAAGTGCGGTTTACCATGGAGGTTCTTCTTCCAGAAGCATTCATCTATGCCATCGCTGTCCTGGATGAGCTCAGCTACAAGGAGGCAGAAGAGAAGTACCTACGTGGTCCACCCGTGCACTACCGTGAGAAAGAGCTATTTGACAAGACCATTTTAAAGGCGGCCAGGAAGAGGTCAGCGGCCAGGATTCAGGCTGCCAGGGGCCCTCCTGTGCCCACCCCTTAGAAGGGAGCGTCCTCCTTTCAGCCATCACCCCTGTGGCTCCCAAGACAGGAGACAGGAAATGCCTCCAAATGGGAACATCTGGGAGACCTTGGGACGCGCTATGGCTGCTGTCAAAGCTCCTCACTAAGTGTTTCTTTTCTCCCTAGAAATAAACTTTTGCTTTCCTGCTTGACTAACTGTAGATGTCTAAGTCGACTCTACCGATCCTGTGAGCTTCAGGCCAGGCCTAGTCTTTTGGCTCTCTCTCTCACCTGTGCCCAAACTCGCACAAGTCCTGTGGGGGCGCCTCTCTGGAAGGTCACCAGCCCAGTGTGGAGTATTGGCTAGCTCAAGCACAGGCTGGCGCACCTCTCTGCACGGACCCCATGCACCTAGACAGCATTCCAGGTTCCTGATGACTCCGGGTCTCTGACACACACACACCCATCCTCTTCCTCTCCAGGCTGCTACTATGGATGAGGCTG
This sequence comes from Rhabdomys pumilio, assembly GCA_030674055.1. Lineage (NCBI taxonomy): Eukaryota > Metazoa > Chordata > Mammalia > Rodentia > Muridae > Rhabdomys > Rhabdomys pumilio. Next base: position 2,168,009 of record JANHMN010000005.1, on the reverse strand, counting down.
GGTTCCACTGTTTTCTCCATTACTTCCTCCTTTACTCACTCATACCGAGGGAGAGGAACAGATGTGTGTTTTGAGGCTGTGCTTTGAAGCCACAGAAGGGGTTGGAAATGTTGTGACCCTGGAACAACAACAATGCAAAGAACAAAAGGCAACAAAAACACAAGAACACAGTCTATTGAGTTTTACAATCTCTCTCTCTCTCTCTCTCTCTCTCTCTCTCTCTCTCTCTCCTCCCCTGCTTGTGTGTGTGTGTGTGTGTGTGTGTGTGTGTGTGTGTTGTGTCTGTTTTCCTCTCTCCCTATCTGTATCCTGTATATATGTACAAGTGTTTGTGTGCACGAGTGTGCAGTGGTTATAGGTTAAGATCAGGTGTCTTCTTCAGTTATTCTATTTTTTGAGACATGATCTCTGACTGAACCTTTTGCTCACTGATTGTTCTAGAGTGGCCTGCCAGGCAGCTCTTTTGATCCTCCTGTCTCTGTTACCCCAGTGCTGAGATTAAACATGCCTGTCCATATACCTTTTCCCCCCTTTTGTATGAGTACTGGTTAATGAACTCAGGTTTTCACCCCATGCAGGAAGCACTTTACATTCTCAGCCATCCTCCACATGCCAGAGACTTCATACTCTTAACTGAGGGAGAGACATTTCCTGACCTTGTGGGCTGACTGTCTGCAGCCGTGCAGCAGACATTGGTACCTCAGCTTTTCTCATATATCTGAGATCAGAGACTTCTGGTGTTTGCAGAAAAGGGAGAAGGCCTGTTAGCCCTTGGAATCACTGACACCTTGGGTGTACTGATGAGAAGCAACCCTGACATATCTCCCAGAAGGTCCTGTTTCCTCCTCTTTTGATCTGTGTCTTTGACATGTTTTGTTTATAGGGTACTTAGTTGGTATCTCAGTGAACTCTGAAGTACATCTTTATAAGCTCCTGAGCCCACTCTCCAGTTGTTCTCTGCTGAATCTCTGTTTAATATCCATGTGTTTTTCAGCCTAAGTGTCCAGATTTGTAATACCTCTTCTCCTGTTGCATTGGAGAATGGTAAATGTTAGGTGTTGATGCTAATTACTGACTTTATGCACGCAGTGGGTTCTTATATGTGTAGAAATCCAAGCATGGTGAAGGTGATTATATTCTCAGTAGTCAGACTGTAGAGACATGTGTCTTCCTAAGTATAGCTGAATTGGCAAGTGCCTGGTTTTGTGAGTGACCTTGTCTAAAAAACTTTGTGGAAAATAAATGTGGAAATCACCAGATGTCATCTTCTCATTTTTGCAATTAGTTGTACACAAAAATGACCATGTACATACCCTAAATATGAACAAAGTATAGAAGAATTTAAATAGAACTGAATTTTCCCTCTGTGCTGTGAGCTGTCTCTCTGTAAAAGCTATCAACCCAGTATAACGCACACCTTATTTTTACAAGTATGTAAAGCACTGACACCTCTCTTCTTCCTGCTTTTGAATCTGCCTAGGTTAGGAATTAATAATTCCAGTCTGTTCATGGCATTTGCAAGAGAAAGCCACATCTAAGGTAATTGTGTTTTATATACCTAAGCACCATGGTAATACAATAGTCAAGAGGCTACATGTCAGTCATATTCTCACCTGAGCATTCAGCCTGTACTATGACTTTAACTGCCCCATTGTGCATATGATCTGAAAACAAAACCCTCTCTTCGGGGGCATGGAGGCAGATGTTCACGTGTCTCCACCAGTCAAAGATAGTTTATATATCTAGGTTGGGTATTATGTTACACTTCTGATTGAGCATTACCATACTTATAAAGCCTTTGATTAACATTTTAAAAAATTGTATAAAACCAAAAAGGAAAAGGGGGCATGGGATAGGGGTTTTCTAGGGAGGGGAAATGGGGAAAGGGGATGGCATCTGAAATGTAAATAAAATATCCAATAAAAAAACCCCTCTCTTCTTACCTTCTACTACATATGGGCCTATGTGCCCCAACACTACCATTTTCCCTACCTACAGCATCCTCTTCAAGAACTAGAAGACAATTTGTCCTTCACACTTTGTAAGTGAACTTGCGGCCATTTTTCTTACTGTGAGTGCCTGCCGTGGGACAAGAACACGTAAGTTTCCTAACTGCTGTATTAATCTGCTCACTTGCCTGTTGTCTCCTGTCCATTGTCTTTTCTACCACTACTTCAGTCTTGGCTTCTTGAGACTCCATAGTCCTCAAACCCTATGCAATCAGAAATGGATCTGAACCCTCCACTCCTTTGTTTCTCAAGTCCTCAATGTTTTTCCACAACTGCAACCTCTGTCATCCACTCTCATAGCTACACTATCACTTCCTATTAGCAACAGCTGGTTCTATGGACCTTGCTCTCTGTTTTACCTGAGCTAAACTGATCTGATCTCCACCTCCCTCTTTATCTCCATTTTCCACAGAAGCTGGACGTCTTAACTGTCACTCAGTGTTAAAGGGGTGTCCCACATGTGAGTCAGGACAGGAGGAACACAACCTTGGCCAGCACAGCACTGACCACCAGCCATATCCAGGAACAGAATTAAGGCTAGAATAGTCTGTGGGTTATGTGAGCTGGGCCACAGGAACACAACCTCCCATGGATGCTGCTTGGGGCACTCAGATATGGCAGCAAAAAGTGGAGAGCTCATGGGTAACACGACCTTATGCCCTGTCTTAGTTTGGGTGTGAAGAGACATCAGGACCACAGCAATCTTATAAAGGGAAACATTTAATTGGGGCTGGCTTACAGTTTCAGAGGTTTAGTCCATTATTGTCATGGCAAGAAACAGAGACAGGCAGGCAGACACGGTGCTGGAGCCAAGAGATCTATATCTTGATCTGCTTGCGGGAAGAAGGAGGCTAGATTCCATAGTGGGCAGAGCTTGAGCATAGGAGACCTCAAAGCCCACCCCTACAGTGACACACTTCTTCCCACAAGGCCACACCTACTCCAACAAGGCCACACCTCCCGGTGGTGCCTCAGCCTATGGGCCAAGCATTCAAACACATGCATCTATGGGGGCCATTTCTATTCAAAGAACCACACTCTCTGACCATCCTTTCTCTCCTTTTGGCACACACTTGACATCCTAATACATTCTCAGCCCCACCAAATCTCCCACCAGCCCTTTGTTTTCTGTCCTGACACAACTGGGATCACTCTTTACGTCATGTGTGGTCAGATTCCAAGTCCTTCATTCTTTGATTCCAGACTGGCCATCAGTCTGACTCTCTCCTTCTGGTCCACTTTATTCTTTCATGGTGTACTGTCTGCAAACTTTCCACACTTTTTTCTTCCCATCTCAGCCAATTATTCTAGTGTGTGTGATTCTAATAATCTAAGAGAGCATCACCCTGCTCTTATTTTTTCATCTACTTCAAACTGCTCCTTTTCATGCTCCTAACCTTGAAATCTGAACTTAATGTGCTTTCTGTTCTCAGCTACATTCAGATCTAGGAGAGTGGAACCTGCAGCATCAACATTTTCCAGGAACTTTGTGGGAAAGCAAAATCTTGAAAAAGAACCTCAAAGAGAGGAGCTGGCAGACTGTATTTTCATAATCTCATTTTTCATTCTGATGAAGCTTCAGGTTTGAGAACTGCTGTGCTAGACCAGATCAATCAGTCTTCTGGCTTTTTGGACTTGATTGCCAGCAACAGCAAACTCATCAAGAAAACTTCTTTATCTTTATAAATGCTAACAGCTATTCAACAAATTGGGAGGGCTGTATTGTATTAGAGATGCATCTAACTAGCTAGTTTAATCTATTGTTTGCATCTTTTCCTCTCTACTTCTTTATCTATGAATCAGGAAGTACTGCCTATACATTTCACATATTTGGAATAAACTCAAAGGGTCAATGTAAGTTAAAAATTAAAAAGATGCTGTATGTAAATAATCCACAAGAGTACAGAAAATCCAACCCTGTAGTTTGGGGAGGTAAAGGAAGTGAACTAATGGCCCAGCCTCATCAGCTTTCTCCAGAGGCATCCTACTAGGAAGACGGCAGAAGTGTGAAACAAAGAGGAAACAGTGCACTGGAACTTTGATATTTTTTACATACAGTAAAGCTTGTATACTCTTAAAAATGAATACTGAACTTCCTTTGGAAGTTAAGTCCATCTTAGTGTAGATTAGAGCAGGTTGGTGGCCTGTATGTTGGAGAAGGCTGAGGATGTGGCCCAAGTAGGGCAGCCAGTTGGCTTACAGTTTCAGAGGTTTAGTCCATTATTGTCATGGCAAGACACCCTTTGCTTAACTGTTACTGAGACAAAAATGGTACTCTGACCTAATAAAGCAAATAGTACAGAAGATAAATCAGGAAATACAGCAGATATTCTGACAACCAGCAGTTTCCAGCCAATTGGTGGCCCCCAAACGAAGCCCACATCAGAAAGAACCCGGGCCTAACTTTGAAAGGAAAGATATGTTCGTCCTTTCTCAGGGGTGACTCAGGCAGAAGAGCTGATGCAGGGACAAAAACAAAGCAAATTTGGAAGCCTAAAGAATCAGTCCTTAGACACCATGATTCTGATTTCCCTTTGCTAATCTTCAGTGACAAGCCTGGGAACAGGCAAGGGAAAGAACCCAGGAATCATAAGAACTAAAAGATATCCCTGGAGACCACAGAGACTCATACACACAGAAGCAGCAGTTAATAACAACCCACACTCCTGATAACCTGGGAGTTAAGTTATCTAACTCAGTAGGTCTAAAGGGGCTGGGAAGAACTTAGCTCAATGGATTCTCAAATTTTTCTTTCAGAAGTGTTAAGGGAGATTTTACTGAGGATATGTGCAAGAGATGACATAAAGATGCAGAGAGATGAGAATAATGACCAAGAAATAAGAACATCCCCCACAAAGGAGATGGTGTAAAGCATTCAAAGAACCCAAAGCAAGATATTAGCATTGGAGAGTTCACAGAGTCTACAGAAGAGGGCGCTCCACACATACAAGCAGAGATAATCAGCCGGTGCTATGCTGTTCTTCCCTAAAGCAGGAAAACAGTTTTACTTCACGAGAAAATGAACTAACAGAAGACAATTAAAGATAAATCTTATGCAAAGCACTAACAGGAGAAAGGAATAAAAGCAGAAAAACACCTTCCTAGACTCCCTCGCTTTAAACTAATGTAAAGTCATTAAGAAAATAATCCAAGTTGTGTGTGCTTATTGAACACATGTAATCTCAGGTACTCTGGAGGCTCAATCAGGAGGATCACACATTCAAAGCTTGCCTAGGCAGCAGTGAAACCATTTCTCAAAAATTAAAATTATAGTAATAGCCTAATAAAAAATAATCACCATGCCCTGGACCCAACCCCTCCTCTACTTACCTCACTGGCCCACTGATGGCTCCAGTGTCTCCTCAAAGCTACCACAGGCCAGTCCACTAGCTTTCAGACCATTGCTAACCTCAAGCACACCTTTATGCCATCCAGCCAGAAATCATACAACACAGGCTAGTGGACAAGATCATCAAGGGTTTCAAGCAGAAGAGATTCCTCGTGATGGCCGTGACGTTCCTCTGGGCTTCTGACGAGCACCTCAAGCAGCAGCACTACACTGACCTGAGAAACCATCCTTTCTTCCCCAGGCTAGTGAAGTGTATGAATTTAAGGCCTGTGGAGGCCATGGGAGGAGCTCAGTGGGATAAATCCTGGAAAGGTGATGTTTAGAAAGACCAATCCTGCTGATTCGAAAATAGGCACCATTCAAGGGGATTTCTACACTCAAGTTGTCAGCAATTCAGTAAAAAGTGCTGAGAAAAAAACACTGTATGGTTTAAGCCTGAAGAACCAATTGACTACAAGTCTTGTGCCCATGACTAGGACTATGAGTAGATGTGGATAAACAAGGTCCTTTCCAGCATTGATGGGTCCACTCCACTGAGTAGATGGGTCATTTTTTAGTCACTTTGTGTTGAGCCAAAATGAAAAACAACCACCGTGAAAACAGACCTTAAGTAATACTTTATGATTAGTGGGCTGAGGAAAGATTAAGGAAGAAAATGTACATAGAACAGAGAATGGTAGAAACATAGGAAGGAGCAGTGAGGCAGTCTTGGCTGAAAGTAGACAAGAAAGATACAACCAACCAAATGATGCATGTTATTCTTAGCTTTCAAGAAACTGAGCTACTGCAATCCTACAACCTGGCTAGTCTATGATCTTTGGAAGAAGAAAAAAAGGGAAAGAGTAGATGCATACACACACACACACACACACACACACACACAGAGAGAGAGAGAGAGAGAGAGAGAGAGAGAGAGAGAGAGAGAGAGAAAGTAAAAGTAAAATTGTCTAGGGAAACTAAGTGGATGGGGAGGTAAGAAAGGGGAGAATTTGCTCAGCATACACTATATTTCAGTAAGAAATGGCTAGAGATACAGCACAGTGGTAGAGTATTGCCTAGCATGTGCAAGGCTCTATGTTCAATTGTCAATACCAAGGGAGGATAATCCAAGACGTGAAGGAACAACACAAATCAGAATTATAAAATCACAGAAATGGGGCAATTGATTTAGAAAGTAATTTCAGGTGAAAATTTAAGGTTTTTAATTTTTTCGGTAAATAAGACTAAATTTAAAATACCTATAAGTGACTGTGATGGTTTGAATACACCCCCATACATTCATGTGTTTGAATGCTTCTCCCATGACAAGTGGTACTTTTAGAAGATGTGACCTTGTTGGAGTAGGGAGTAGGTGTGACCTTGTTAGAGGAAGTGTGTCATTGTGGGCACTTTGAAGTCTCATATATGCTCAAACTATGCTCAGTGTGAGTCTCCTCTTTGCTGACTGCAGATGAAGATGTAGAACTCTCAGGTCTTCCAGCATCATGTCTGCCTGGATGCCGCCACGCTTCCTGCCTTGATGATAATGGACTAAACCTCTGAACCTGTAAGCCAGCTCCAATTAAATGTCCTTTATAAGAATTGCCTTTGTCGTGGTATTTGTTCACAGCAATAAAACTCTAATGAAGTGACTAAACACCTCTTATAATGCCTCAAAAGATAAAGAGGTCTGGTTAGATGGCTTGGTGGTTAAAAGTACATGTTTCTTTTACAGAAGACCCTAGTTTGAGTCCCAGAACCTACAGGGCAGCTCACAACCATCTGTAACTCCAGTTCTGAGTGACCCAACATACTCTTCTGGACTCCATAGGCACTTGACATTCATACAGGCAAACACTTATACACATTTTTAAAGATGAAACAGATGAAGAAACCAGGTGCACATTTAAAATAAAAATGGCAAAGAGAGGAAAAGGACTCGAGAAAAAGGACAAATATAAAACTCTGCTGTAAATAACAAATATCTCCAAGATAAAAAAATAAAGCAAATGAAAAGGACAAACATGAAAATGCTTAATTCAATGAACACTTCCTGTACTATTCAAAACCACAAACAGAACAGGAACAAAATGTACCTAAGAGAACTAGTCGAGAACAAGCAAATCCAAATTGTGTTTTAGTGAAATTATTGAACTTTAAAAAAAAAAAAAAAAAACAAGAAGTTAAGGGTATAATAGAAAGAAAATTAAATTCCCCTTAAAGTGTCCAAAAGCAATGCTCTTGGACAGAATGAAATTTAATGGGGGGAAAAAGACGGTGTGGAAATCATAGCAAAGGATTTAAAATCCAACCAAGCTCACTTTCAGAGTGTGACTGCAGCAAAGCCTCATAGACATGCAATGACTTGCAGAATGGTGTTGCCATGACACCTTTCTTAGGAACCTGTACAAGAATAAGCTTCAAGTGAACAGAATGACTGGAAGGAGATTGGGAAAGTAAATGTTTCCTTGAATTAACAAGCCCCAGGCTAATGAGGAAGTTTACAGTATGTACCTCAGGGTAGCTCTATATAACACATCCTAGGATGAATAAAAATCAAGAAAAGGCCAGATGTGCAAATACTATTTACATCATCTTTTCATTACTGTGGTGGAAGGTTACCTTTGTTATTATTATTTATTATTATTGTAAGTTTTATGTAAGTTATACTCTAATTCTTACGTGTTTGTTAAGTATATAAAGTTACTCTGCAGTCCTGAATATAAATTGGAATAATCTCTGAGGGCTATGAGACAACTTAATCTTTCCAGTGTGTATGTGATTCCTAGAACTGAACACTATAGAAGTCTGAAAGAAGTAATGAACGCAGCAGCAGGGAATGCCTGAAACACCCAGATTGTTCTAGAAATTATATTTCCCACGTTAAAAAAAAAAAGGTTTTGAAGGAAACCCAGCAATGGATCCCCTGGGGAAAATGGTTTCAGATCAGGAGGAAAAAACAGCAAAAATAAAGTAGAAACAAACAAGAAAATAATATAAAAAGAAAGAACAGATAAGCAAAAACCCAAAGATATCTATGTTATATTTTTCTTAGTTTTGTCTATTTTATGCATATGAGTGTTTTACCTGCATGTATCTATGTTTATCACATGTGTGTCTGGTGCCTGTGTAGGTCAGAAAAACAGAATTGGATCCCACAAAACTGGAGTTAAGGTGAGCCACAATGTAGCAGGTGCAAACTAAAGTCCTCTCCAAAAGTAGTAAATGATCTTAACTATTGAACCATCTCTCCAGCTCCAACCATGGCTAGTTCAGAAATCTTGGGAGATATCCTGAAGCAGCTCCTCACACATGAGCCATCTCAGCTAAAGGACTACAATTAAATTAATGAAATATATTAAGGTGTATAATTGGTATTTGTCTAAAATCTAAATGAAATCCATTTCATTTAGATTTTCCAATTTTGTAGAGTACAGGCTTTTGAAAGAAGACCTAATGATGATTCTTTGGATTCCTTCAGTATCTGTTGTTATGTCTCCCTTTCCATCTCTGATTTTGTTAATTTATAATACTGTCTCTCTGCCTTTTAGTTAGGTTGACTAAGGGTTTGTCTATCCTGTTGATTTTTTCAAATATCAATTCTTGGTTTCATTGATTCTTTGTATTGTTCTCTCTGTTTCTAATTAGTTGATTTCAGCCCTGATTTTGGTTATTTCCTGCCATCTACTCCTCTTGGGTGTATTTGCTTCTTTTGGTTCTAGAGCTTTCAGGTGTGCTGTCAAGTTGCTAGTGTAGGATCTCTCCAGTTTCTTTATGAAGGCACTTGGTGGTGTGAATTTTTCTTTCAGTACTACTTTCACTGTGTCCCATAAGTCTGGGTGTGATGTGCCTTCATTTTCATTAAAGTCTAGAAAGTCTTTAATTTCTTTCTTATTTCTACCCTGACGCAGTGGTCATTGAGTAGAGAGTTGTTTGGGTTCCATGCGTATGTGGGCTTTCTATTGTTTCTGTTGTTGAAGTCCAGCTTTAACCCATGGTAATTAGATAAGGTGCATGGGGTTGTTTCAATATTCTTGTATCTGTTGAGCCTTGCTTTGAAACCAACTATATGGTCAAATTTGGAGAAGGTTCCACACGTGAGGAGCTAAGAAGAAGGTATATTCGTTTGTGTTTGGGTGAAATGTGTGAAATGTTCTATAGATAGGTTAGGTCCATTTGATTTATAACCTCTGTTAGTTTCATTATTTATCTTTTTAGCTTCTGTGTCAATGACCTGTCCATTGGTGAGAGGGTGGTGTAGAAGACTCCCACTATTAATGTGTGGGGTTTGATGTGTGAATTAAGCTCCAGTAATGTTTCTTTTATGAATGTGAGTACCCTTGCATTTGGGGCATAGATGTTCAGAATTGAAATGTCCTCTTGGTGAATTTTTCCTCTGATGAGAATGAAATGTTTCTTCTCATGTCTTTTTATTACTTTTAGTTGAAAGTCTATTTTATTAGATATTAGAATGGCTACTCAAGCTTGCTTCTTGGGTCTATTTGCTTGGAAAACCTTTTTCCAGCCCTTTAATTTGAGTAATATCTATCTTTGTTGCTGAGGTGTATTTCTTGAATGCAGCAGAATGATGGATCCTAGTAAAGCATCTACTTTGTTAGCCTGTGTCTTTTTATTGGAGAATTGAAACCATTGATGTTGAGAGATATTACTGATCAATGACTGTTTGTTCCTGTTATTTTGATGTTGGTGGTGGTTCTCTCTCTCTCTCTCTCTCTCCCTCTCTCTCTCTCTCTCTCTCTCTCTCTCTCTCTCTCTCTCTCTCTC
>JANHMN010000005.1:2143756-2157877 GCA_030674055.1 Rhabdomys pumilio | reverse complement strand
CTCTCTCTCTCTCTCTCTCTCTCTCTCTCTCTCTCTCTCTCTCTCTCTCTCTCTCTCTGTGTGTGTGTGTGTGTGTGTGTGTGTGTGTATTCCTTCTTTTGATTTTGATGGTTTGGAAGATATAGATGGTTTATCTATATCTTGTGTTTTCTTGGGTGGAGTTACCCTTCTTCGGTTGGAGGTTTCCTTCTAGTATCCTTTGTAGGGGCAGATTAGTGGAAAGATATTGTTTAAATGTAGTTTTGTCATAGAATATCTTATTTTCTTTCCATCTATGATGATTGAACATTTTGCAGGTTGTAATAGTCTGAGCAGACATCTGTGATCTCTTAGAATCTGTAAGGTATCTGCCCAGGCCTTTCTGGCTTTACAGTAACTGTTGAGAAGTCGGATGTACTTCTGATAGTTCTGGCTTTATATGTTACTTGGCCTTTTCCCCCTACAGCTTTTAATATTTTCTTTGTTCTGTACATTTTGTGGTTTTATTATTATGTGGGGAAGGATTTTCTCTTTTTGGTCCACTTATTTAGTGTTCTGTAAGCTTCTATATTTATAGGCATCTCTTTCTTTAGGTTGGGGAAATTTTCTTCTATGATTTTCTTGAAGATATTTTCTGGGCCTTTGAATTGAGAATCTTCTTCTATTACTAGGTTTGGTCTTCTCATAGTGTCTCAAATTTCCTGGATGTTTTGTGTATTTTCTAGACAGATGCCACTAACAAAAATAAATCAAGATCATATAAACTATGGAAATAGTTCTATAACCCTAAGGAAATAGAAGCAGTCATTAAAAGTCTCCCAATTTAAAAAAAAAAAAGTCCCAGAATAAGATGGTTTTAGCATAGAATTCTACCAGACTTTCAAGTAAGAGCTAATACCAAAACTTCTCAAACTATTCCACAAAACAGAAGGAACACAGCCAAACTCATTCTATAAGGCCACAGTTACCCTGATACCTAAACCATACTAAGACTCAACAAAAAAAAAAATTTCAGACCAATCTCCCTCATGAACACTGATACAAAAACATTCAATAAAGCATTCACAAACTGAATCCAAGAACACATCAAAGACATCATCCACCATGATCAAGCAGGCTTCATGCCAGGGATGCAGGGGTGGGGTGGTTCAATGTATGAAAATTCATCAATGTAATCCACCATATAAACAAACTGAAAGAAAAAAATGCATGATCATCTCACTGGATTCTAAAAGAGCCTTTGACAAAATCTAACACCCCTTCATGTTAAAAGTCTTGGAGAGATGAGGGATACAAGGTGCATACATAAACACAATAAAAGCATTATAACAATTATTGCTTTAATTAATTTAATTTTCTTTCCATTTAATTTGATGTTGGTTATGGGCTTGTACATACCTGTAATTGCTATATTTGGGAGGCAGAATCAGGAGGATTAGAAGTTCAAGGCCAATCTTAGCATGACACATATGCCTAAAACTAGCTGATTTATGTTATTCTTTGATGTTATTAAGTTGCATATTTTTGTGTTATTTTCATATTCTATCATTTATATTACAAAAATCATATGTTAAGGAAAAATATATAGAAGGAGTCAGTTTGAAGACAGTATTCTGAGTAGTTTTACAGTGAAGAAAAGAAATGAAAAAATATAAGAAGGAAATATGGGTAAGGCTGATCTGTGGCTATGGTTAGCAAGAAGTTTTGGTGTGCTACTGCACAGGAAGGTGACTATAGCTAGCAATAATGTGCTGTATATATTTTGATAATAGGTGAGGGCTTACTTAACAAGCATGTGGACCTGACTTCAGATCTCTAGCATTTTCAAAGCTGAGCACTGTAGTGTGAACCTGTAATTCCAGTACTAGGAAGCAGAAGTAGAAACGTCCTGGGGAAATGCTGGATAGCCAATCTAGCTAACTGGTGAACTTTGGCTGTAACGTAAGATCTTGTCTCAAAAAGTAAGATGGAGACTTACTATCTCTGAGTATCAAAGGGTGGAATCACCCAAGTGAAAACACCAACCTTAAATCACTATGGTGGTAATCAACCTTACACGTTAGTGTCTGTGGTAGTGATTGGAGAGGCTGAATCTGCAGCAGGTGTTGAGTAGATGTAGATGTGAAGCAGTGAGTGAAGCAAAAGAACTGAAGGGGCTGACATAGATACACTGGGGTTCATTCCCACCCATCCTTAAGAGGTTTTGCTCCATTGTCAAGGTGTGTAGGCTTTGAAAATTATTTTATAAAGATAGAGTCAAGTCTGTTGAGATGGGAACAGGAGAAGATAATAGAAGTGGGGGTTGCCACCAAAAAATATTATATACACATGTGAAAATGTTATGATGAAACCTATTGCTTTGCACAATAAATATGCTAATAAAAAATAAGGGGGGTGTTCAGTCTGCACAGGTGCCCTTAGCAGACCTTAAGCATCAGTTCTGAACCCAATCCCCCCAAACCCAGAGGACGCTGGATTCCCGGGAGCTCTAACACAACCAGGATCATAGGATCATAGAATCACAGGATTTCAGGAGATTGGTCACACCAGGATTTCAGGATCCCAGAAGCAGCCTGACTCCCAGGAGCTATTACACCCAGGATCTCAGGATCACAGGAACACAGAGACAGCTGGACTCTGAGGAGTTCTGACACAACCAAGATAACAGGAAGACAGGCTCCAGTCAGAAACAGTGAGTGCAGGTAGCACTAAAGGTAAGCAGATGGTGAAAGGCAAGCACAAGAACATAAACAACAGCAACCAAGGTTACTTGGCATCATCAGAACCTAATTCTCGAACCATAGCAAGTCCTGAATACCCCATTACACCAAAAAAGCAAGATAAAGATTTAAAATCAATTCTCATGATGATGATAGAGGACTTTAAGAAGGACATAAATAACACTCTCAAAGAAATTGAGGAGAACACAGGTAAACAGGTAAAAGAGGAAACACAAAAATCCCTTAAAGAATTACAAGAAAACACAACCAAATAGGTGAAGGAATTGAACAAATCCATCCAGGACATAAAAATGGAAGTAGAAACAATAAAAAAAATCACAAAGGGAGACTACCCTGGAGATAGAAAACCTAGGAAAGAGATCAGGAGTCATAGATACAAGCATCACCAACAGAATACAAGAGATAGAAGAGAGAATCTCAGGTGCAGAAGATACCATAGAAAACATTGACACAACTGTCAAAGAAGATGCAAAAATGCAAAAAGCTACTAACCCAAAACATCCAGGAAATCCAGGACACAATGAGAAGACCACACCTAAGGATAATAGGTATAGAAGAGAATGAAGTTTCCCAACTTAAAGGGCCAGAAAATATCTTCAACAAAATTATAGAAGAAAAATTCCCTAACCTAAAGAAAGAGAAGCCTATGAACATACAAGAAACCTACAGAACACCAAATAGACTAGACCAAAAAAGAAGTTCCTCCCATCACATAATAATCAAAACACCAAATGCACAAAACAAAGAAAGAATATTAAAAATAGTAAGGGGAAAAGGTAAAGTAACTTATAAAGGCAGATCTATAAGAATTACACCAGACTTCTCACCAGAGACTATAAAAGTCAGAAGATGCTGGACAGATGTCATACAGACCCTAAGAGAACACAAATGCCAGCCCAGACTACTATACCCAGCAAAACTCTCAATTACCATAGATGAAGAAACCAAGATATTCCACAAAAAAATCAAATTTACACAATATCTTTCCACAAACCCAGCATTACAAAGGATAATAGTGGGAAAGCTTCAATACAAGGAGGAAAATTTTACCCTAGAAAGAGCAAGAAAGTAATCCTCTTCCAACAAATCCAAAAAAAGATAGCCACACAAAGATAATTCCACCTCTAATAACAAAAATAACAGAAAGCAACCATCACTGTTCCTTAATATCTCTTAACATCAATGGACTCAATTCCCCAATTAAAAGACATAGGCTAAAGGTCTGGATACATAAACAGGACCCAACATTTTGCTGCATACAAGAAACCCACCTCAGTGACAAAGACAGATTCTATCTTAGAGTAAAAGGCTGGAAAACAATTTTTCAAGCAAATGGTCCTATGAAACAAGCTGGATTAGCCATTCTAAAATCTCCAGCCCAAGAACACAAAGAGAGGGACTCATGGCTCCACCTGTATAGGTAGTTGAGGGTGGCCTTGCCAGGCACCAGTGGAAGTGGACGGCCTTGGTGCCTGAAAGTTTGGATTCCCTAGTGTTGGAGAATTTGAGAGCAGGGAGGTGGGAATGGGAGGATGGTGGGAGCACACCCTCATAGTAATAGGAGGAGGGGGGATGGAGTAAGGGGTTTGGGGGTGGGCAAATGGGAGAGGAGATAACATTGAAAGGTAAATAAATAAATATCCAATTTAAAGAAATATTGGAAATAACAGTCTTCATTTGGAAGGCTGGATCTGGACATTTTCAGAGATATATTTGGAAGTTAACTGCAGTTCTCTATGAGGTTATATTAGCAAGAGATAAAGTTGGGACAGGATCTGGATTTCAAACAAGTGTTAGTACATGTGTTAAGGCTCTTTTAATTGTCAAGTTAAAATTACTTTTGTGCCGGGCGGTGGTGGCGCACGCCTTTAATCCCAGCACTTGGGAGGCAGAGGCAGGTGGATTTCTGAGTTCGAGGCCAGCCTGGTCTACAGAGTGAGTTCCAGGACAGCCAGGGCTACACAGAGAAACCCTGTCTCGAAAAACCAAAAAAAAAAAAAAATTAATTTTGTTTCTTCTACAGTATTTAATGTAAGTTGCATTGATTGTACACTTTCTAAGTGTGTTAGTTTGTTGAAACTTGGCATGTCTATTATGTGGGTCTATCAACTAGTTTTTGTCTTATTGCCTTGAGTATTACAGAACCTTGGTTTTCTGAAAACCAAGCTTGCAAGTACTGGAGGAAGTGAGTCAGGCTTTAAGCGAAACAAGAGGGTAGTGGGCTTGATTATTGCTGGTATAACAGCTTTAATTACATTAATTGCTAGCACCACTGCTTCTGCAATTGCTTTGACACAAGAAGTTAAGACAGCTACTTTTGTTAATCATTTAGCAAAAAAATGTTACTAATGTGTTGAAAGTACAAGAGGATTTAGATACGCATCTTCCAAATCGTTTGGAAGAACGAATTGATGCTCTTTGTCCTATTCAAATTATTGGAAGGAGATTCAGAATTTAAAAGTAAGGAGCCATCTGGAGTGTCATGCCAAATACCAATGGAGTTGTGTTACTTCTAAAATTTACAATGATAATCATTATAATTAGGAAAAGTTTAAAGACACTTGCAGTGTATTTGACATAATTCTAACACCTCTCTAGATGTTTTAACTTTGCATAGTGAGATTATGAATTTAAAGAATGCTGCTCTGCTGAGCTTTGATGCTACAGATAATGCTGATAAATTTATCCATGGCTTGAGGTCAGTATTTCCATTTTGGTCAAGCATCAAAAATGGCATATATAGCTTGATCATGCTAGCCCTTTTTGTTCTGGGAATACCTTTATTCCTGCCCATTGTGTTAAAGCTTGTCTTAGACAGCAACAACATGTTAGCTGCCTAAGTACATCATTTAAAACTGAAAATGGACCTCAGACAGATTTATTAATTTAACAGGCTGGCAAGCCAAGGATGGGTAAGATTCTGTACAGAGCCTTACCAACCTAAGACAGAAATGCATTGCTTTTGATAATGCATATTCCACAACGGGTAAGGAAGGCATTCTTGTCAGAATGACCTAAGACATGCACAGTCCTGTTAATGAGATAAAAAGGGGAAGATGTGGAGAGCTTCTGGGGCTGCTTGGCAGGAATCTGACATTGGCCAAGGACAAAGAAATGAGCTTCAGGCAGGAATCTGACATTAGACTAGAACAAAGAAGTAATTTAAGGCAGGAATCTAAATCTTAGGCTAGAACTAAGAAGTAATTGTAGGGAGAAATATAAATTTTAGGCTAGAACAAGGAAGTAGGCTTCAGACATGAAAATGACTTTGGGCTAGGACAGGGAAGTAGGCTCAGATATTTTGATCATCCTGATAAGTCCTGATTATGGGACTTTGTGTATTGCCTTGCTTGTTCTTTGACATTTGTGTTTATTGTCTTGCTTATTCCTTGACTATTTGCATCTATTATATTGCTAGTTCCTCAACCTAGAATTGACCTTAATACTTGCATGTAATTAAAGTGGTATAAAAGCAAAAGGGAGGAGGAGGGATGGGATAGGGTTTTTATGGGGGTGGGGGAAATGAGGAAAAGAGATGACCTCTGAAATGTAAATAAATAAAATATGCAATAAAAAATCAAGGGGAAAGAGGAACAGACAAACAAAAGAAAAATCAGTGGCAAAAAGAAAGGCAAAAGAATCTAGTTTGATGCAAGATCACACTTTTCAAGAAATATTAGTAGTATAAGGCAAAATGCTGATTTTTTTCTGCCAGAAAACCATGTCCCTTACCTAAAAGAAATCATTAATACTACCACCTAAAGGCATACTTACCATTCTGGTTTCCACTGAAGGAAGCATTTGTGTGGTAAGTAGGATGATACTTACAACATACCTTCAAAAATGTCTGTGTTCTAATCCCTGGAACTTGTCAGTGTATTACTTTATATAGCAGAAAAGTCATAACTGTTGTAATTAACTTCACATTTTTGAAATGGGAGAGATTATCTTGGAGGATCCTGGTTACCAAATGTGATCGAGGAGGCCTTTAAGTGGTGAAGAAGGCAGAAAGCTCTGTGTTAGGGAAAAGGTAAGCATAAAAGTACAGGTGAAGTAGAAACTTAAGGGTTCTTTGTAAAGTCGGTTGGATGGTGTTTTGTTGGGGCAAACACGTGAAGGAATGTTTCCCTGAAGTGGACACAGGTGAAAGACTAAGGCAGACTCGTGAAAGAACTTTTAGGTGAAGCAGACACAGAAGAGAGCATGTTCTGCTAAAGCAAGCCCATGAAAGGACATCTGATGAAGGATTCTTTGCTAAGAACACACAAGTATTGGTCCATCTTACATTGTGTAGTTGAACTGCATTTGTCAGGACTCCATAGAGAGAAATGCATCAAAAAGTTCTAGTGGTGTACTGTAGTTTCTTGCCTCTTCCTCAGTCTCGGGCTGGTTGACAGAGTGATGTCAGCTGAGACAGATGCATGTGCTGAGGCAAGACATGGAGGACACATGCTGTTTGGAGGGCTATAAATAGGACTCGAAAGACAGTGATGGAGGCTGAGCTTGGCTTGCTTATAGAGCTAGCTGTGCAATGCTGGTGGGTCTCCTGTCTTTGCTGATCTTGAGAGACACAGGCAAGAACTTTTCCTGGCATCCTTCCTGGTCCCTCCTGCTGACTTGAGCCAAGGCTAAGACCTGGCTGTCTCTGCTAGGTCATGTCACCACTGTTGCTAACCGAACTCTACCAAACTGGTATATCCCTGAAGTGTTTGCAAGTGGATTGAGCTTCCACTGCTAACCTGTGAACTGAACTGCTGATTTCCAGACAACACAGATGGGGAATTGCTCCAAAGAACCTTTCTAAACAGGTCCACTTCCCCGCCTCCCATATCCTTTCTTTCCCACTACCTCTGGCAGGTGGTGGGTTAAAAGGAAGGTTTAAGCATTTAAGAACCATCATTAAAAATAAGATTTGAAAAAATTAAACTTACATACCGGTTACAGTGATGATGCTGTGAGGCGAGAAAAATGACCTCCAGAAATGTAAGACTAGTCACTGACCCTGCATTCCTATGTTATAGCAGCATAATGAAAAATTTTGGTTGTCAACTTGAATTGGTCTGGAATCAATTAAGAACCCAGCTCTGGGTGGTGTGTGAGGGTATTTTACTTATGGGGAAAGACCTGTAGAGTTGGTAGCCCAGAAATAAAGGGTCCTGAACAAAAAAAAAAATATGATGCTGCTTTTGCTTGCCTGTCTTTTATACTTGTCTAATGAATTTATTCTGCTGCTGCTGCTGTGGCAACTGCTGCCACTGCCACCACTTCAGCCATCCTTTGCTGACCTGGGAACTCAGCTTCTTTGGTCTTCCAAAGGCAACAGAAGAGTGGGAGTTCTCCAGAAATTCATCAGCCTTGTGTCAGCCTTGTGGACTGAGCAGCTACCAGGTTCTCGTGGAGTTTAGTGCTATGACTCTGTGCTCTGGATCAGTGGCCAGGGTCAAGAATAATGCTTTGATCAAATTCAGATCCCTAGAACCTAATACAGTGCCAGGCACTGTATAAATACTAAAGAGATTGCCAATCCAGAGAAAGACAGTAATGCAGGTAAATATGTTGTAATGCAGGTAAATATGTTCAACTCATTAACAAAAGTCAAGAAGATGCAAATACACTAATGTACCAGATGCACAACACTGGAGGATCAGTGCAGCTGAAATATCAGCCCTGCTTAAAAAAAAAAAAAAAAACCCTGAGTTGTAGATTCAATGCAATCTGTGTCACTAAACTTCTTAAGACTTTACCAGACAGATTCTAATCCTTATATGAAAAATGTAAAGGGTCTAGAAGATGTGGGAAATATTCTATACTAGTAACTTAGAATCATGGTAAATTCTATGAGGAAATTTTAGAACTGTGGGTCCTGGGGGAATCTATTCATCTCAGGAGGCATCTCAGAAGCAAACTAGGAGGACAATGCTACTGTATCAACATCCATAATCCCATATATGGCCATTTAAACTCTAGAAACCAGAAAAAAAGGTGTGTCTATGAGGGTTATTTCTGTTAGTATTCTGTCTAAACTCCACCTCCACAATTACCTGGCAACAGCCAGGTATGCTCCTCCCCACAGTTACCTGGCAACAGTCAGGTAGGCCTGGCCCACTATAAAAGGGGCTGCTTGCGCCCCTCCTCCCTCTTGATCTCTTGCCTCTAGCTTCTCTCTGTCCTCTCCCCTCTCCCCCCTCTTCCCTTCCCCTGTAGGAACCAAATGTGAGATATTCAGGTCTCAGTTTGAACTTAGAATTCACTGCCCCAGGGTGCATTCCTGGAGGAGTACTTTCCTTACTCAGAGGACACTTGCTGGATTAACATTAAGAGGAGGAAGGGAGAGGCTGATTAACATTCCTCAGACCACAGGGGAGGAAACCCACCTGCAGGTGGGGAAGGCCCAGAGCAAGGAGACACATTCCAAGAAAGTAATAAACCTGGGCAAACGGAAGACACTCATTGTCATAAAAGTAATATGCAAATCTTAGTCACCTAACCTAAGAAGGTCAGCCTTTGTGGTCCTTCGCAGTTGCCCTTGTGAACTCTGTATAAGAACTGCTCCCAGCTTTGTTCCAGGTTCTCTTGCCTGCATGCAAAAGAACCCCAGTGCACTGGTATTATTAAATCTCATGTTGCTGCAGCGTCTCTGTCCTTGTGTGATTCTGTGGGAGCGCATCCCCTGATTTGGATCTTTGAGTCCAACACCCCCTCTCTCCACATGGTCATGGCTGGCCTCTACTTTCTTCCTCTCTTCTTCCATCTTCTTCTTCTACGTCTCCCCCCCAACACACACACACACCTTTGCCCTATCTCCTGAATAAACCTCCCTCCTTGGAACCATTTGGTCTGGTGTGGTCTGTTCTAAGCTGCACTCGGACATCTAACAATTTCCAGAAAGGTTTAACTGCAGACAGACAACTCACCCTGGATATGAGCCACGTCATCCTATGAGCTGGAGTCCAAGAATGATTTTTAAAAAGGAAACAAGAAGCCAGTTGACCACCAAGGTTCATCTCTCTGTATTTCATGACAGAGGATATAATGTGACCAGCTTCCTTAGGCCCTCACCTCCATATTGTCTCTAACATCATAAACTTAATTTCTTTGAAATGTGAGCCAAAATAAATCCTTCTTCCCTTAAGTGACTCTTCGGCCCAATAAACAAAAAAGCAACTAAGGTATCAAGCATTCAAAACCCAATATGGTTGGCACATGACTGCTTCAAAGTTTTCCAAACACTTCTCTTGCCTGGAAGGCACAAGCTTCAAGTCTTTTCAAAAAATCCTAGTAAAGTTCTCTGTGATCTGGGTTCTCCAAAGCTGTCTCCAGAAGCCCTGTTGCTTTCAGATATCACCGTTCTGGCTCAAATCCAAACCTGAATTAGAACTGTTTCTTGTGTTAGTCATTTAAAGCCCTGCTGAATACCTATTCTGTGATAGGCATTAGGTCAGCTGAAGAAAAAGTTCAGGGTGCTAGGGCACCACAGAACAAGGTCTTCCTTATTTAACAATGTGCATCTTCAGCACCAGAACCAGTAGGTGAGAAGAAGTAGGGTCAAGCAAATAGCATTAGGTAACAACACATCAGTATTTCGTCATAGTCATTGCTATGAGAAGTCATCCTAGAAGATGCTTAAGCTAAGCATGTCTTCCTTTTTTGCTTGCACAAGCCCATCACAGTTCCCTCTTCATTTTTACATAACCTTTGTCCCTTCTAGGTAGTAGTACCCCTTTGAAGGAAGCCATGATGTTTGCCAATAGTAGATAATTTAGGAATTAGGAAGACTTCAGAGAATGGATAAATAGGAGATAGACCCTTGCTTCATAACACACTCTGTACATCTGTGTACTGATGTGGCCTGGCAAAGCATTTAGCACTGAAAAGAGAAGCCAGATCTCTTTGTACACTCACCCCTACTGTCCTGAGAGCCTCACTGTTTTATGGCTGGAGCTGCAAATTGCCTTATATGGTTATCTGAGTAATGTCAGTTGTCCCTTTGACAATACAAAAGGCTTCGGCTTAGTGCTTGCTTTGGTTTTCTTAGAGCCTAACACTATCTGGATCATGATAGGAGCTCATGCAGAAATGCTTGCAGATAAATAAAAGTGGAACAGGCTATATCACCCATTGCTCTTACGTCTCCCACAGTACTGAGAACTAGAATAAGCATTCAGTAAGTAAAGAGTGATAGTGTTGAACTTATTAAATTGTATATATTTCAACTTGTTTCAACCAGTGAAAACAATTTCCAAAAGTAAAGTCTGGGAAGAAAAATCTTGATTACATAGCCATGCTCCACTAAGCACTCTGAGAGCCCCGCAGACCATTCCTGGTCACAGTCCCATGCTTTCTAGAGCTTACAGGAGATTAAGTAGCTCAGTCAGACATGGGCCATTTAGGCTGGATGTCCAGTCCCAGAGAAAGTTCATGTAGGCAAAACACTGGGCCATATAGAATGACCATCATAGTATCTAAAAAAAAAAAGGAGGGAAAAGGATGGAAAGATAGCCTCTATAAGCAATAGATGTTTCCTGAACTCATTCCTTTTATGATTGAACATTATAAATTATTAATTATTAATTATTTAATTGATGCTATTAATTATATATTAAATATAAAATCTGTGTGTGTGTTCATGTGTCCATGTAAGTATAGGAGCTCATAAACATTTCTGTGGAAGTCAAAACACTATCTAGGGAGTCAATCCTTATTTCCAGCTTGTTGGAGATAGAGTATCTTGTCTGCCATTTTTTTCCTCTAGGTTGGCTGGTCCATGAACTTCCAGAGGTTCTCTTGTCTTCTGCCTCCCATCTTTCTGTGTCATCACCAGTGTTACAGATATATTCTAACAAGTCTGGCTTTATGCATGTTTTAGGGATCTGAACTTTCAGGATTTTCATTCTTGCACAGCAAATGCCCTAAGTGCAAAGCCATTCCTCTACCGCCCAGGAGCACATTCTATAATCCCCATCCTACAAATGAGGAAACTGAGGTGCCAAGAAAAGGAGAGAATGGTAGTCTCTGAGACAAAATACACAATAACTCAAAAGCAAGTACACTGAGTGATAAGAGATAATCAATGTTCTCAATTCCATACCAACAGCAGTCTTATGGGAATCAAAGGTAGTACTTCCCAAAGTAACCAAAGATTAACATAAATGTCCACTTGGAACACCAGCCTGAGTGCTTTATACACACTGCCCCACTCACAGTCCATACATACCCACCATATGTCTTCATTATGATCACTCTATAGATGGTGAAAATGAGCTTTTAAAGTTGGTGTAGAAAGACTGGGATTGGAATAAATATCCTCAAAGTCCTGTACTTCTGTTGGGCTGGAGCAGCTCTAAAGCCTTCCATAACAACTTGGAGATTTTCCAAACTTCTGAAAGTTCAAGGGCAATCCTGAGGCTGCTGTTCCCAGCTCTCTAACTCCTCTCTGGTTATACCATCAACATTGGCCCAGCCAGGCCTTGTTGCTGAATGCTTTCCCTTATCTATGTGTTTTAGGATATCTCTTTTTTCCATATCTGGAATGTCCTTTCCCTTAGTCACCTAAGGGACAACCTCAACATATTCCTATACGAAATAGTCTCTCCTTATTCTATCTTCCCCAGCAACCTTGACATTCTGTTGCTACTATAATGACAATGATTCCAATTTTTTGTGACTACTTAGTATTGTTTTTATCTATTCTCTGTGATAGATTCTTACTTTCCCACGGGTGGTGTAGTGTCCTTGTCCTATTTATTTTTTATGCCCAATTACAAATAGAAGCTTGTAGAAATGTTTAATAAATTGCATGTTCCTCCACACCTCTGGACTAATTATTCTTTAACTCTGAGCTTTCAGCATTATATTGATACACCCACATTCCTACCAATTATTCACAAATTAGCAGTATCATATAGGACATATGGGCAACAAGTATTCACAAATGCAAAATGCACAGTTAATGATAACAGTTACTGAGGACAGTTGAATATGCACAAAAGCTAAGAATTCTAGAATAACAATGCAGTTCTCAAGGGATTCTGGAAAGCCCTGAACAGACCTTGTGACCTTTTGAGGTAGGGTCTAGAAAATTATTTCTTCATAGTGAAGCTAAGACAGTTTTTCCTTATGCTTTCTCCTTCTCTCTCAAAGGTATAAAGGAATGTTCTGAAGGTTATTAAAGGAGGTTATTTAAGTGTGATATCATGGTAACCCAAAGTCAGGAATGGCAATGAAAATCCAATTGTCTTCTCAAACATCAAAAGGAACCACAAACAAGTAAAAGGGAAGCTAAGGAAATGGCTCAGCTGATAAAGTGCTTGACAGCTCTGGTTTCAGTTGACAGACTTTGCCTCAATGAATAAGGTGAAGAAGGGTCAATGAAGACTCCAAATGTCACACTTGGGCTTCCACATGCACCTCCTACACATATGTGTCCATACATATGTGAACACGCACACATGCACATTAAACACATACACAATTGCAAAATTGAAAAATAATTGTTCTTACTAAAGTTCATTTTATATAGATTTTTATACAATAATATTGTTAATATATTTTAATAATGACATCTTTAAATGAATAACTATTTTTACATTTCTTTTTTATAGTTGTTTGCTTTTTTGCTTTTCTTTTTTAAGATTTATTTTATTCATATGAGCACACTGTAGCTGCCTTCAGACACACCAAAAGAGGGCATCAGATCCCATTACAGATGGTTGTGAGCCACCATGTGGTTGCTGAGAATTGAACTCAGGATCTCTGGAAGAGCAGTCAGTGCTCTTAACCACTGAACCATCTCTCCAGCTCTCTTTACATTTCTTTACATTTATACTTTAATGTAGTAAATTTTATACTGTATTAAGACACACATGCATACATATTCAATATAAATAAGACTTCTTCTGAGTTCTCAATAAGACTTCAAAAGGGCTGATCATGGTGGCACATGCCAGTGGGATATTCTGAAGAGGTAGGGGCAGGAACATCAGGAGTTTGAGCCTATCCTGGGGTTACACTTTTAGGTCTAGCATAGTGGTGCATGCCTTTAATACCAGCATCCTCTAATCCCAGCATCCAGGAAGCAGAGACAGGCAGATCTCTATGTGTTTGAGTCCAGCCTGGTTTACATAGCAGGTTTTGAGCCAGCCAGGGTTACAAGTGAGACCTAGTGTCAATTTAACAGCAACAAAACAAGAATGCAAAGGGGTTATAAGACCAAAAGTTTTGAATGTGTTGATTTTAAGAATTGGTAAGTTAATATTGTTTAATTTGATGCTCCAAATTGATGTTGGTAGAGCCATTTTTCCCCTATGGGTGCTCTTGTGAAAGTATCTGTCCTAGGCCTCTCCTCCCTTTTAGTATCTCTCTCTCTCTCTCTCTCTCTCTCTCTCTCTCTCTCTCTCTCTCT
>JANHMN010000005.1:2111960-2130539 GCA_030674055.1 Rhabdomys pumilio | reverse complement strand
ACACACACACACACACACACACACACACACACACACACACACACACACCTCTCCTGGTCATTCCAAACATCAGCTGGATGTATGTTGGGTGAAGTTCTCATCACTCTTATAGGGGGATTTGTATTGATCTTTGTCAGTGCCTCCCTCAGGAAACCAGTCAGTATATTTAAGAAAGTGGTTACTTGTGTCGCCAAGGATGCACAAATGCAAAGAAGTGATGTTGACCCAAAAAAGTCATTTTGAACTGGCAGCTGCTCACAATACCTCTGAACCAAGACACTTGTTTTGGGATTCATGGTATAAACTGCTATTCTGAAATTCAGGTTACTGTTTATTTATTGCTGTGTGGTCCCTAATAAGCATACGTACTCTCATAGTAGCTCTGGGTTGCCTGATGTTTGGCTAAGACAGGCATGAGGGTCTAGTTTTGTTCATGGTTGTATTCTGGCACAGAGAGGGCTCATGCATGACTTTATGATGAAGGACTCTGACCCCTGCACTCTTTTCTTGAGTGCCCTCCTCCAGCCCTACAATCATTCTGAAGGCCCTGGCCTTGTCAATTTCTTCATTGTCTCCACCATTAACAATTTATTTTGCTCATTTATTTATTCGTTATTCGTTTTTACATTCGTTCCACACTCATCACCTAGGATCTGTGAGTTTTACTCCCCTAGTCTCATCTATCCCACCTCCTCTCCTCAGCCCGCCCCAGACATGCCCCTTTCTGTCCCACCCCTCTCTCAGGCCAATCGCAGCCGACAGGCCGGGCGGGACCGGGGCCGAGGCGGGGCTTCGATCTCAGAACCCCAGGCGGCGCCCCCGGCTCCGGAAACGCGCTGCCGGGCTGCAGGGCTCCTCCAGGCGCAGGCGGCTCCGTGGCGCTTCCTGCCACGCCGGGCCTGCTTACACCGCGCCCGTTCTTCTTCTGAGAGGGCCCAGAGTCAGGCGCCGTGGGCCGGGTGAGCGTGCGGACTACAGGAGGGATGTGCAGCTCGAGTGATCTTGAGATTGTGTGCGTGAGCAAAGATGTGTGGCCGAGAGAGCGTGTGGGGCGGTAGGAGGCTGCGCTGGGAGGCCTGTGTGAGTGCGTGAACCTCGGGAGAATAAACGGGGAAGGGGGCGTTTCGTAGAGTGGGATGCTGCTGGGCCTTGGAGCAAAACAGTGGTCAAAAGGGAAAGGTGGTGGTGGGTGGGCATGGTGAGGCCCTGAGGCCTTCTCGTGCAGGGCTGGGGCAGCGGTCCAAGGCGGGAATCGCGGATGTGTTGAGGCCTGTTTTGCTCTTTGAAGGATGCTCAGGACTGGGAACGGGTCAGGAGATGGGGGTGGACGCCCTCCCCCAGCCCTCAGCGACACAGAGGCCTCGGGGCTGTCGTAAGGGCTGAAGGGACTTCCCCCTAGTATGGGGGAGGGGTTGGGCCTCTGGGGCCCTGAAGAAGGTTCTGGCTTTGTGGGGAAAGGATCTACCTTTCCATTTGAGTGATGGCTGCACAGGAGCAGGTATGTTTCTTAGGGCAGAAATTTGGGAGTGCTGAAGGGAATCCTTGCTAGATGAAGAGACCTTTCTACAGTGGTCCTCCTCGGAACCACATTTTCTGGCACCACTCCATTGCTCCTAAACTTTGCTGGTTCCTCCAGTCTATATTTGGGTGATTAATTACATGTTTTTTTTTTTTACACATATGCATACTCCCACTTGCCTGCTTCCCAAAGCCCATGGTCCTTTACAGTGCCCCCACCCCCATTCCTGGCTCTCTTCCCAGAGGGCTCACCCTATGCCAGCTGACACCCTTTGGCCAGCCTTGGACTCAGAGGCAGGCAGCCCCCTCCAGTCTTCTTGGTCAGTGGAACATTTCCTCTTAAACCTGTCTCTACATTTTCCTTTATGAGAAAATTTCGGTTGGGACTACTGGAATAGTACTTCTCCTGGGTAGGACCACTTACCTCACCCCTTCTCCCATTGGACCTTGTTATAGAAACAACATTCACAGTGTCTGACACAGTCTTGCCCCAAAGTGATCCTGAATCTGTATTTAGAATCCCATAGAGCAGTGATTTCTAGCCTTCTGTTAATGAAAGACCCCTTGGAAAAATTGGCTAAATAGTGTGAGTTCTCTTGTCAGAAGTCTGACCACCAGCATAGCTTCAGAAGGAAGCTCTTGGATAGGAAATCTGTCTGATATGAGGTGTGGGGGAATGTCCAAGTTCTAAAAGGGTCCAATGTCTGCATATTGAAAGATGGCAATTCGGTAACAGCCACCCAGACCTGTGCCTCTACCACTAGAATTTTTTACTGAATCATTAGCCTGGTTTCTAACAGTGATCCAGCCCTTCTAAAACTATCTGGGCCCTTTAGATGGCCCAGGGCAGCTGTATAGCATCTCACCATACTCCCAGTTTGGAATCTTCTATATTCGGATGGTATACTCTCAATGATTCTATACTTAAATTTTATTTTGATTTTTAGAAAGATGTCATTGTGTATTGGGGAAATGGGAACATAAACCTTTCCTCAATTAAACATAGCAAACAATATAAAATTCCCTTCTGGTCTACTTTCTGGCTTTTTATAGAATGGAATAAAGAGGGAAACTTCAACAGAGACAGGTGCCCAGGCAAAACAGAGAAAACAGATGCCTTCCCACCCACACATACAGAAAAAGATACACACTGACACAAATATTCCAAGAGAAACAGACTTTCCTGGTGAGACAGTCATCCTTTTTGGCCTTTTAGGGATTCTGCACTTTTGAGTAGCAGCCAGATTTCACAATATAAGATGGGCCTATGCCTCTTACCTACCTCCTGGCCTGCCAGGTTCATTTGGGAACATAAAGGCCAGGCGCCCCTGGAGCCCCTGGGTCCACTCAGTATTTGCACACTGGACTCACTGAGGCACATCCAGACCTTGGCAGTACCATTTCAATTACATAGCTTGTCTTGCTCTTGAACACTCAGTATGAAAAGGACAGGTTCCTGGAAGGTACAAGTATGAGCTGCTTCTGTTCACCCAACTTATTTCAATCCAACAGGTGAGACCTTCCCTACAGGACTAATCTCTTGAACTATTCTAAACGAGATGAATCATCCCTGTGTGTCATTTTTAGGTAAGTCTGGGTGTTTATAGCCTGTCTGAAGGTGGTAAAGCTGCTATGCTGCTGGAAGGCCCGTGGGTGGGAGTACAAGATAGTGAAGAAGTATTTGAGTTCTGAAAGCTCATGTATGCTAGTGTTGCTGAACTACCAGTCCAGAAACAACTGACAATTTTAGACACACAGTACCAGGGAAAGGGGACTGAGAGCTGCCCCCCCCCACCCCCACTGGGACCAGAGTGTTCATAAGCTTGAAGCACATTTACTCCGGTCCTAAAGGGAATTGAACAGCACAAGCTTTGTGATCTGTTGCAGTTTGGTTTTCTGTTGGTATGATAAAACACCCTGAGCAAAAGCAACTAAGGGGGAAAGGGTTTATGAGCTTACACTTCCCTGTCATAATCCATAATTGAGAGAAGCTGGGGCAAGATGGAGGATCACTACTTACAGACCTGCTCTCTGGTTCACTGCTTAGCTAAATTTAGCTTTCCTGCCTAAGGATGGTCTCCTCCAACATTAACCATCAACCAAGAAAATGTCTCCTAAACATAGCCTACAGGATATTTGATTGAGACCATTCTTCACTTAAGGGTCCTCTTCTTAGGTGACTCTAGGTTTGTGTCAAGTTGATGATAAAACCTAAAGAAGCACATGTCCTAAAGATGCAGGTTCTCATTTCAATACTTACGGCAGTCTAGGTGTTTGAGGCACCCTTGGAAGCTTCTGGAAACTTCCAGGCGAGTCTTATTTGAGTGGTATTCCTGTTTCTTCCTCCCCTGCTGCCGCAGAAAGATAATCTTTGTCTAGGGAAGTACAAAAGATGCCAAATTATTTCCCAGTTTTTATGATATAGGTTGTTTTATGTCTGTTGAATTCAAGTCTCAATTTCTGTTCTTTCGGGTAAAAAATAAAATGGTTATATTGGGTCTCGTAATGTTTATCATTCCATGCAGTAAATTCAAATAAGTTGCTCAGTTAAAACTTATATTGTGACTGGATAAAACTCTATCATGGCTGAACCGTATTTTATTTATTTATATGTTGATGCATACTTAGGATGATTCTACGACTAGTACTGCAGAAAACACATGTGGAAGTATCAATGACTATATGTTAATTCATTTTAAAAAAATTACATATTGTTCTGAAGCAGGAAGATTTGCTCGGCACATGAGCTCTGGTGTTTTAAACTTCATACTTGCCTAGCCCTGCAATTGACACAACTGTTGCACATGTATTCTCACAGCAGATGTTTGTTAAACAGCTGCAGCATACATGGACTTGGCAAGGCAAGGGACTTGGCAATATGAAATTCGAAGTTAACCCTGATGAAGCCTTTGCTCTGGGCATGGATAGTCGGGGCCTTTGTTTCCCATGTAAAGAAGACTGTTGTTTGCCTTAAAAGTTGAAAGTTGTTTTCCTGCAGTGGTTTTCTTAGCTTTCTTTCCCAGTTAGAGGTAGTAGCATACTGTGGGAAAATCTTTAGTATTCAGGCTATGCTTTTCTGTCCTGAATGACTTATGTTCAAGGTTACATTACAGTCTGTGTCCTTTGGGTGAACTACAATGACTTTCATGTTCTCTATGGAATTGCCTTGACTTTCATCTCCAAAGATCCATTTCACCTGCAATTGGCACTATTGTCATAGCATCCAGCTTCTTTTCTAGATTAATTCTACCATTTTAAAGTAGAATAGTTGTGCAACACAGAGGTTAAGTGATCCAGTTGTCTTCAGGATCAATGGTAGTTTTATTTTTAACCACAGTAGGGATTCATGTGTAATAACATTTTTAAATGATTTTCCTACACTTAGTTAATTGGGCAGAGTTTAGTTTCTTTGTGGAAGCAGGGCCTACTTTTTTCCCTCTTATTTTCATGAGTACCTTCTAAATTATCTATGTATTCAAGGGCTCTGTTACTGTGGGTGGCCATCACATAGTCGGCAGGAGCTAAAGTGCTCTCAAGCCAAATCCCTGGGGTGATTTCCTACTAGTGTAGGAAAGGCCATTCCTATTGCTCAATAAGAAGGATAATTATCAATTCTTTGGGGGTTGTAGTTCCAGGACTTTTAACAGTTAATCATGCCAATTAAGAAAAAACACTTCAGTGGGATTTGTTTCGTTAAAGGTGGATGATTTGGAAGACCTCTGTGTGTGTGTGTGTGTGTGTGTGTGTGTGTGTGTGTGTCTGCGCGCGTGCGTGCGCACACCTGCGTGTGTGTTTAAAAGAGGAGAAAATATGTATATTTGTGTAGTGATGTTCTGAAATGGCATGTTGATGGTACGCTTTAAAGATAGCTTCCAAATGTGTATCCATTCCATGAAGCCTGCACAGTGGTCACTATCTTCTGATTCTGGCCCAGATACTTGGGGTTGTACATTATTTTCTAGAAAATGGTGGTGATAACAACCAGTTCTAGTTGTGACAGTGACATTATATGACAAGCAGCTCTAAGTGTTCATGCCGTATGTTCCATAAAAGGAAGCTTGCTCCATTCAACACACCACTGGCTTACACTGATCAGTTGTTCTACACTATACCATGTCCTATATGGTGCCAGTATCTGCTACATATACCATGAATTTAGGGGTAACCAATGAAGAGAAGGTCCTATCCTGTTGGATCAGATTTTTTTCTGAGAAAAACAATTCCAAAAGAGAATTTTTCGTTAGTGAAATGTTTGGAGTAAACTGCCAGGGCTAGAGAATAAAGAGGTTTTAAGGAAGTAACATTTGAGTTAAGGCCTGAATTATTAGAAGGAACCTCCTGAGATAAGAGATGGTGTTCTTAGCAGATTCACAGGCTTTAAGGGACACAGCCTTGGCATCTTGTATCTGCATGAAGGTCAGTGTGTCTGGATGGGGTGATTGGTGGAAGTAGGCTATGCAATTGTGTGCTAGGCAAGAAGGTTTATAATAGACCATCTTTTTCCAGAAGTGCATATGTGATTTGATGACCTTTTCTCCATTTCATTAGTGTTAATTGAAAGTGAATTGTTTTAAAAACAAAATCATGTAGTAAGTTTATGACCAATTCATTGTGTTTGTATAGGAAGGCAAAATCAAACTAGACATTGAATGCCTAGCAGGAAGCATTAAGCCAAAGGAACCCTGATTTGTCCATCAAATAAATGAGGATGACATCACACATTTGGAGAACACCTTTTGCTAAACAATCAGCTAAAAATGGGTAGGAGAGCTTTCCAGGACTTTAGGGTCACATTAGACCTGCCCATACCTTCAAGAAATCTTAACTTAGACTTTCTGGTCACCCCTCTTCACAGATTCCCATTGGTCCTTTCTCTTGGCCTGTTTTTCCCATATGGGTATGCCAGGAAATACTGGTCATTTTGTCTGAGCCATTCTCCTGCCATTTCCTTGGTTCCAGCCTTGTTCTCTGGCATGCTAAGTGTCTGTCTTATCCCGGGTTTGCCTACCAAAGTTATCTAAAATTGGTATTTTTTTAAAAGTAGTGAAATTCAGCTTGATGCTTTAAAAGCCAATTAAAAAAAATCTTTCCAGATCTTGTCTCGTCTCTCTCCTTGTGTCTCCCTGTATATAAGCATTGTATCTGTGTGCTTATTCTAGCTAGTGATCACTCACTATTTTCCTTCTTTCTATGAAAATGTGACTGTATGTGTATTTGTTTTCTCCTCTCTTATTCTTCTTTTTGGGTTTTCAGTCGAATGTTACCCCTACCTGTTTCTTCTGTAAAGAATTCACAGTTGTGCAATTGGCTGAAACGTTATCTTAGTCTGACCACCCATTGTTTTTATGCATTGAATTCTAGGACCTTGTACTAGAAACTTTAGAACTGTAACCCACCTTGGTCATCCACCCTGTGTGTGTGTGTGTGTGTGTGTGTGTGTGTGTGTGTATACATACATACATATATACGTATATATACGTATATACATATATATACATATATACATACATACATATATATACACATATATATACACACAACATATACATATATATGTGTGTATATATATGTGTGTATGTGTATGTGTATATATATATATATATATGTATATATGTGTATATATGTATATATTTTAGTATATTGATTACAGTATACTATTTTCTGTGTTTTTACTTTTAAAATGTCTGTATCCTTAGCACTGTTTTTAGACAGTACAGTCTTCTGTTTTAATACAATCTAACAGTCTCTACCTTCTGATTGAAAGTGCTTGGTCCATTATATTTAACTTAAGTATTTGCATGATAGGGTCTAAGTTTGCCATCCTGCTATTTATTTCCATTTGTCTCATACCTTCTTTTCCCCTTTTCTTTTTTTGGAGTATTAGCACTCAGCACAGTCTTGGGGGGTTGATAAAAACATATGTTTAGCTACTGCTTATTCTTGAATTGCTCACCTAAATTTTAAAATTTTTGAAATACAGAAGTTGAAAGTTTCATGTCTCTTTATTCCTTTTTGTAGCTCTAAGTCTCATTTCCTTTCCTTCCACCTGAACATTAACTTTGGTATATTTTATGAGTACAGAACTGCTAAGGGCAAGTTGTCTGAATGTCAGCTTTTATCTGAAATATTCATCTATCCTTCATTTTTCAATATTCCATTTTTGATATTTTTTCTGAGTATAGAATTCTTTGTTGACAGTCTTTTATTATAATACTTAATTGTTTTCTTTCTTTTACAACATTTCTTTCCTCTAGCTACTTTTAAGATATTCCTTTTACCATTTTTAGAAATTTAATTATGTTAGCTTTCTCTCTGGCTTCATTTTAGATAGCTTCTATTGCTATGTCTTCATGTTTTCAACTATTTCTTGAAGAATCTAATCACACCCAGTGGAATTTTTATTTTTACATATATTTAATCTACAAAAATTCCATTTGGTTCTTTTCATATCCTCTCTTACGATTTGTATCTCCATTTTTCCTTCACTAATGAAGCATAGTTAAATTATCTTTTTTTCTTATCTTTAAGTTACATTGCTCATTTCTGGATGTTCCTGTTGACTGCTTATTCTCTTTGCTATAGGTCACGTTTTTGTGTTTCTTGGTAGTTCAATAATTTTTTTTTTTTTTTTGGTTTTTCGAGACAAGGTTTTCTCTGTGTAGTCCTGGCTGTCCTGGAACTCACTCTGTAGACCAGGCTGGCCTCGAACTCAGAAATCCGACTGCCTCTGCCTCCCAAGTGCTGGGATTAAAGGCATGCGCCACCACCACCACCTGGCTCAATAATTTTTTTATTGGAAAGTAGATCTCATAATAATTATATCTTTGAGTGTCTAGACTTTGAGGGTTATGAGTAGTTGTTTGTAAGTCAGTTTAATGTCTTCGGACCCTATAATTAGATTTTTATAGGGAAGATCTTCTGCAGAATGGGCTTTAAGAATAGACCATTGAACCATGTTCCTTCTGTGTTGGCTTCTGAATGTTCTGGTGGAACATAGGGATTGTATGTGAGTTGATCAAACCTTGAACATCTTACCTCTGTGTGTCCTAGGAACTGTTCAGCTTATAGTCCCTGGGAGTTTCATTCAATACTTATAGTTAAAAAAGATTCAAGGGAAGCGTTATGCATATCTTTTTTACTTCTTTTTCCTACATGGCCCTGTGCATTCTGAAACCTGCTCAGCAACCCTATCTGGCCTACCACCCAGAATGCTAGCCTCAGAAGCTTCTGATGAGGTTGCTAAGCTCTGTTTAGATTCACCCTCCTACACCTGGAGAACATTGCCTCCAGGTAGAACACTGAATAGCTAACAGAACTCATCTCATTTATTTATCTGGGGATATTGATCCTGTGCTTCCTACTGTCTTAGTATTAAAAACTACTATTGAACACAGGTTTGCAAATTGTTTGCAGATGTTAAGTCTGTTCCTTATTACTCCATCATGGCCATATATGGGAATTTCCATTCATCCCTTCTAAGATACCATATTTAAATCTTTCTGGAGTGCTTGAGTTTTTGTAGTCCTTGAGCTAGTGCTAAAATGTTTCCTTTTCACTTAATTATGAGTTGAACTGAATTGACATTAGAACATGTATTGTGGGCTGTTTTTCTTTGAACTGACTGAAGTTGGAGGCCTATAGTGCACAGACACCTTACAGTAGCTCACAGTCTTTGCAATATGTAGGAAAAGCTAACACACACACACACACACTCACTTGAGATTTTTTCTTTATCAATATAGCGTTTGAAGAGCTTTTCTTAAAAGCATTTTTCTCCGGCTCTACCACTGGTAAAGAAGTCCAGGTTCCTGCTCTTTATCACCTCCCCTCCTTACAGTTGCCCCATCAGTTTTAAGTATCTATAAAAAAGATAACTCATCTCTGAGTTATTTCCTCTGGTACTCTCTTTAGTGTGCTACCTCCCTCTGTAGTACAAAATTTAACCTCATCCAGGCTTACTTTAAGGGAACCCTATAGTCAATCAGTCTCTTGCAGCTAGTCCTCCTGCCAGCAGCTCTCTATAGCTGTCTTCAACTCTGCCTTGACTAGCATTTGTTTGTCTTATCTTGCCTCCCTTTGGTCTACCTATATTAATTCTTTTCTAGCCTATTTTCCTACTGTTTCAAATATGTTTTCTCAGGCATACTCATGCTCTGCCTTGTCATTTAGCCAGCCTGACAGAGAAAACTCTGCAAGATTTAAAGCTAGGGAAATCACTACTGTCATCCCAGGGGACGAAGAAACAGGGCTGTTGTCACTCACAGCTTTTTTCACTTTCCTTAGCTCCGCCTGCTCCCCAAGGTCTTGCCCTTCCCCAAGATGGAGCCCCAGGAAACCAGGTCCTGGCAGTCCCTCTTGAGATGCCGGAGGCCCAGGTGAGCTGTGCTTCCCTCTTGCCTTGCTTGAGATCTTGTCACCGCTCCCTGATTTTGGCCTCAGCCTCTGCCTCTTCCCCAGCATGACATGCAACAGGGCATGAACCCTGGCCACTGCCTTCCTTCCTGTCCTCTGCTTCTCTCCCACAGGCTGCCAAGAAATGAATCCCCAGTGTGCTTATGATGCCCATTGTATACATAAAAGAGCTGAGTATGTGTCCTTTGGGAAGACAGTGGGAGTCCCAGGACCAGACAGCCCAGGTCTCCTCTTTTGTGATCATGTTTTCTTTCTAGGACTCCTTGAGATTGTGGCTAGATCTCCACATTAGAAACATACACAGATGTGAATACTTCAAGCCCTAATCTCTTGCCCCTGGCATCACTGGTGTCACCCTACTTCATTACAAATTAGGTAAAAAGACTGACTGTCATTGTGATTTCTTTCAGGATTTGGTGTCATTTGATATTGTACCGTGGCACCTCACAGAACAAGAGTGGCTGAGTCTGAGTCTGAGCCCAGAGCAGCAGGCACTTACGTATTCCAGGGCTGTGACCTCCATTGGTAAGGATGCCTCCAGAACTTCTCAGAGCCACCACCTACTGAAAGTGGAGTTGCGGATACATGGCCATCCTTTATAACCTCACTTTGCCCTTCCTTAATGAGAACAGAACAGCAGTTCCCCCAACTCCTTGTGGCATGGAAGGATCTCCATTCCAATCTTTTACTTGAAAGAAATTAGAACAGTACTCAATTAAATGGCTGAGCACATAAAGATGCTTGCCACAGAACCTTCTGACCTAAGTTCAGTCTCCAGAACCCATAAGGTAGGAGGGAACAATCTATTTCTGCAAGTTGTCCTTTGACTTCCACAAGCACACCATGACATGAACATGCTAACCCAGTTACATACACAATAAATAATTGTAAAAATAGAAGTTAGAGCAAATTTGTTATGATAATTTAGAGTACTTTTAAAATTTAATATACTGTATTTAGATAAAGAATATATCACACATTAAATTGATCAGAATAGATGCTATATTTAATCTCAACCATAAGGCTGAGACAACATATAATTATACCAATTATATCAATATATACATATATATACACACAATATATATGTGTATGTATATATGTGAATATATATTACATTATTTTATATTATACCAATCATGGCCAGTTGATTGGGGCTCATTGTTGAGAGTTGTTTATCAGATGTTTGCATGGGGTAGGGAATTTTTAGATGAACTGCTGAGAGTTTGAACTGAGAGTTGTAGAGTTCTGGGAAGAGTATGATGTTCAGTGAACAGGAGTACACAAAGGGGTGAGTTCATCTGGCTAAGATGCTACCTACTGTGTTTCTGGAGCCTCTGCTAAGAGGGCCCAGAGCCTGCCTTTCTACAGTCCCCAGAAGGAGCTTGCCCTTGAGAAGTACATTTGAATTGCATATATGACTTATATAATGCAGTAATAGACAGACGCTCTTCCCCTGTTCCTCCATAGTGACGTCATCAGTGGCTGCCTTTTTCTTCCATTAACAGGAGTTCCCGTTGTGAATCCTGCTTTGGTATCTCACCTGTCACAAGGACAAGTTCTGTTGGTATCAAATCCATCCCTCAGCACGGATCACACTAAGCATCCTGGTGAGCATAAAGGAAACATGAGGAAATTTGGGAGAGGGACTTGGATTTGGGTTAAAGGCAGCTGCTGAGCTCTTAGGTTTGAAGTTAGACTCAGGACTTTCCCACCTTTCCCTCTTGTGCTTGCCTCTGATGGCTTCATGTTCCTTCCTGTTGCTCAGCAGTTGGGGTAGAGGAGTTGATTTTCCTGGGCTCTCTGTAGACTGTTGTATCTTATTTATATTTTATTATTGTAGAAAGCACCTCTGCGACTTCCCACCAGAAGATGGGTGAAGAAGCCCAGCTGCAAGAGATGGCGTCCACGAGTTCCCCGAGGGCCAATGACCCCAGCGCTGAGGTCAAACAGAATGGGGACTCTGGGGGAAGGGGAGGGAGCCCACAAAGTCTGCCCATAGAACACCATTTTGCATGTAAAGAGTGTGGGGACACCTTCCGCCTTAAAGTGCTCCTTGCTCAGCACCAGAGGGTTCACAGTGAGGAGAAGGGCTGGGAGTGTGGCGATTGCAGGAAGGTCTTCAGGGGGGTGTCAGAATTTAATGAGCACAGGAAGAGCCACGCAGCTGTGGCCGCTCAGCCCCGGCCTGGCCCCAATCGGGCTCTGGAAGATGCCTTGGAAAAGAGGGAGCAAATGGAGAGGGAGGCGAAGCCCTTTGAGTGTGAGGAGTGCGGGAAAAGGTTTAAGAAGAACGCAGGCCTTAGTCAGCACCTGAGGGTGCACAGCAGAGAGAAGCCCTTTGATTGTGAGGAGTGTGGGCAGTCCTTCAAAGCCAACACCCACCTCTTTCGACATCAGAAGCTTCACACTTCGGAAAAGCCCTTTGCGTGCAAGGCGTGCAGCAGGGATTTCCTGGACCGCCAGGAACTTCTCAAGCACCAGAGGATGCACACTGGCCACCTGCCCTTCGACTGCGATGACTGCGGCAAGTCCTTCCGTGGTGTCAACGGCCTGGCAGAGCACCAGCGCATCCACAGCGGCGCCAAACCCTACGGGTGTCCTCACTGCGGCAAGCTGTTCCGGAGGAGCTCAGAGCTCACCAAGCACCGGAGGATCCACACTGGTGAGAAGCCCTATGAGTGCAACCAGTGTGGCAAAGCCTTCCGCCAGAGCTCCAGCCTGCTGGAGCACACACGCATCCACAGTGGTGAGCGGCCTTATGCATGCGGAGAGTGCAGCAAGGCTTTCCGAGGGCCTTCTGACCTCATCAAGCACAGGCGCATCCACAGCGGACTGAAACCCTATGAGTGCGACAAGTGTGGCAAGGCCTTCAGGAGGAGCTCAGGCCTGAGCCGCCACCGTAGGATCCACACTGGGGTCAAGCGCTGTGAGTGCAGTGAGTGTGGCCGTGTGTTCAAGAGGCACTCGGCACTGCAGAAACACCAGCCCTCCCATCACGAGTAAACATTGCCCTGGGACCCATAGCAGGTGTCTGCAGAGGCTGTCAAAGGAGATGAACAGTTTTGTAACGCTTATCTACTTTATTGTGTGAGAGGTTGAAACAATTTATACTGCCACCAGCAATTTATAAATATCAATGTTTCCCAGTACACCTATTGAGAATAACTTTTACCATATGAATATAGCTTGGCTATTTTTCCTGGCAGAAAGTACCATCAAAGTATTTCAATCTTCACATCCAGAATAAGAAGAAAAATCTGCAAATGGGGGTCTAGTACTGAGCTGGGAGGTCCTTTCTAAGCTTCATCCCTGAGGGAAATGTAGCATTGTTTAATGGCATCAATATGAAAGGAAAATTGCCCCAAGGTTTTGGCCTACTTGAATTTATAAAATTTTAGGCATGTAAATAGAATGCTCAAATGCCATAATATTTAATTTATTAATTTAGTAATACATATGCATTGTAAATCACATTATATGAAATAATATATTAATTTAGAGAATACTCCTTTTTCACCATACTCCCCTTGTTTCTAAATCTTGATGTGCATTTTTGAAGTTACCAACATGGGAACCTGTTTGAGTGATCTGAGCTATGGTAGCACTGTGACAATCCCTGCATGAGGCTCTCACCAGAAGTCTCCTCCCAAGCCATAACAACATAATATTAGTACCATTCTTTGTGTGTTTTTAAATTAGCACTGCACTTACCATATCACCACTTAAAAGTGGTGATTTTTCAAACATCACTCCTGGGTCATACTCCTAGTAAAACTTACTGGGTTGGAGATAATTTTTCTTTTTGCCTCTCGTTTTGGTAATCCAATTCAGTCCAGTGACCCCTATGAACACTCCGGACAAATATCAGTTGGGGTTTATCCTCACATAGTATTGTTTTTTTCAAAAGAAAGTGAGAGAGCACCCCTAAATGAAAGGGACATCTTCAGGACATAAAGGTAAAATGACATCTCCTCCTTGGAAGATCCTTACAACACTCCCTCCTTTTGCAGCTTTGAAGTGGGGAGTAGTCACAATCCCTACTTCCTAAGGTTCTCCTAAGGAGTATGCCTTGCCTGCAAGGATACTGCCTGGCAAGGAGGTGTATGTATTCAGTGAAGGTCACTTGTTGGCATCCCACAACTCATTAGCACCAGAAACAGGGATGGACCCCTCAAGCCTTCTGACTACTAGTCTCATCTTTCATGCAATGACTTCAATAGTATTTCTGTTTCCTTGCATGCAAATTATTTGTTCATCTCCTTTGACTAGTTAGTTATTAAGTTGCCTTGGATATATTGACTTTATATAGTAGTTCTTTCTATATCAATTGTGATGTTATTTTCTAATTTTTATTGCGTTGGTTTTTTTGTACTTTATTACATTTTTGTTGTGCAAGTTTTAGATTTTTTTTTTACATATTCTTGAATTCTTTTTTTGTGTGTTAACCTATGACTTTAATTGCTTCAGTACTTAGATATGATGACATTTTCTTTGAGAATTTATTTACAGAAGAAAAGTTAAATCAACTGCCCACCAAGAAAGTGACCATACAAAGTGGGCAGGTTGGATGAAAGTGGGCCAGAGAAGCAGGCCCAAGTCACATCTAAGATGCAGACTTTCTGTGGGCAGCAATTGACTATACAACCTGGCCACTGAGGCACACTAGAGACGTGTCTGTCACACATTACTCAGAGCACTCTGTGACTGCTCATCAGTATAGCCCCAGCCATCAGCAACAGGGCTCAGCTTCACCTAGACCAACAGAATGGTCCCAGTGTGGCAGCAGCTAGCTATCCTTCAAGCTGTCGGGAGCCTTGACTATTTTGGATTTAGTGACTGAGCAGCAGCTCCATCTAAGAAACATCTCAGACACAGAAGACTGACCTGACTGCTAATGTTATGTAACCTTCATTCTCCTCCAAACAAGTGACTCTGGAATGAGAGAGATCAACTTTGTGGCTTCTACTTTGGGCAACTAGATTGAGAAGTTTTCCCATGTGTTCTGGCATTACTTCCTACGGTCACATCTAAGAGGGATGACATATAGGCCTGGAGAAAAATGGAGCTGTGTTCTTCCAGTAGCCTGCATGCCATGCCACAAAAGCTGGTTGTACCATGTCTGGTCTAGGACTTGGAGTAGCCATGCCCAAGAGGGCAGTAAAACAAGATCAGAGGACAGGAAGCCACCTGATGTCCATGTGGCACAGAAATTGAAACTGATCACACTACAGTTGGGTTATTACTTCAGGCAAGCCCCCTCAGGAGAAACAACAGGTAAAGAAGGTGGCCACATCAGGGCCGTGGCCTGAGTTTCCAGTTGTACCCTGAGGATGTTGTGGGTCCAGAAAATATGCCCTTATGGCCTCCTAGTGAGGGAGGTTGGGCTCTCTATGGGGCATAGCCTGAAAGAGCTTCCAGCTCCATCCTGGGAAGCAATATCTAACTGACAATGACCTCTAAGATCTTGTTTAGAAGGGCCTCTCTAAAGCCCCAGGCCACCACAGTGGCCTTGTAGGCCTTCTCTATGCTGGAGAGAAGCCAACAACAGTTGCTAGATAGCAACTCCTGTTGCTCTGTGGGCTCAGTTCTGGTGGTTTCTTGTGAACCCGTCTGAACCCACTCCTTTCTCTAATTACTTTTCTCATTGTGAGCTGTTACGACATGTTTTGTACAGCTATTATTGGGTAAGAAATGTTGACATCCACAAGGGAGCAAATCTGGCACCTTTACCTTGAAAGAATGCCATTTCTTGCTCAGTCACTCATCATTTGTCAAGGTTGACAAAAGATATTATTGAAATCTAGAATAACACTAACTTGGAAGGTAGCAGAGTGAATAGTCATTGCCTGGCTAGGGCATGGCATCTCTTTCCATCCCTTCCTACCCTCTTTCTCTTTTCTAGTTTGGGTTCCATAATTTTTTTCCTCTTGAACAAATCCTTTTTCAGAGTTAACACTAAAAATCCATGTCTTTTTCATGACTGTTGTCAGATCAGCTTTTAAATGGTGTTGGCAGTGAAATCCCCACTCTCTCCAAATGCAATCAGTATTGTGGCTTTAACATGTGGCCCATAGTTGCATCCTTTGCCTTGGGTAATGTGGGGGTGGATGTCCTTGGATCCTCTAGGTGTACTTCTATGTCCAATGCAAACGTGAGCAAGCTTCTTGCAGTGTGTGCTTGTCTATGCATTCGTGTATCTACCTCATTGCACTTTTCTTTCTAACCACATGTATTCTTCTTGCAAGGGAATGGAGAGCAGCTGGATTACATAAAATTCTGGCTCTCTACAGAGATCCATCCCTTTACCATATTAAGAAAGAAACCCTCTGTGGCTTTTAGTAGAGTTTTGGAATACTTAGTGAAGTTTTTAAAAAGCAAATGTTTACCATTTTTCTGCTTATTAAGATTAACTATATCAATTGGTTGTATCATACCCACTCTTGGATTTACAGAATAGTTCCCACCAGATCACCAGAAAGATGTGTGGGTATCTTTCTCCATCATATTGCATTCTGTGTGCTTGATTTTTGCTTGAAGTGGCATGACACCTGCCCTACCTGCAGTCCTAGGCTGTGGCCCTGTTGTGTACCATGTGACTTGCCACCACATTAATTAAATCAACCCCAGACACCTGACCCAAAGGCAGTGACCAGCAGTCAGACCTCATTGGAGAAGATGAACTTGTCCTTTTAGGGCTATGAAATACAAAAGAGGAAACTGATGTATCTAATTGGTGTTGGAGGCATGGAAGGATGCACAAGGTATTTCAAGGAATTGCCCCTGGAAGTAGAACCAAGGAGATCTACATATTCTTGCTGGCCCGCCCAGAACTACTTGGGTCTCACCCTAACAGGACTGACTGTATGTTTCTGGATTTCTGGCAGCTGTCTTTATCATTCTATGTGTCTCCCCAGCATAGACACCTACCCCCTCACGCCTTTAGCCAACTTGAATGGGTCTGTGCTTTTTTGAAATTTGTCAAGAGCCAATTACATTTGACAGTCGGGCTGCTTCCTGAGAAGATTCACATTGCTGGCTTTCCTCACGTTCTACCCATTCAGAATTCCTGGCCTAAATCCAGTTGATTGACATGAACACCTGTTTAAATGTGGCACTGTACTCTGTTCACTAAGATGGGTGTAAATCTATGCCTTTTAGTTTCTGGGTTTAACCCATGGTTTTCTGTATGAGTGTAGTTCCTCTTCTGAACAGCATTTGACTCATAACATGGGCTCATTGTAGCCCAGTCTACTCTGTTTTAGAAGTGTTTTACTATTTCCAGCAAACCCGCTAGATTAGGGGATTGGTGACACCTCTACTCCTAGTGTACTTACATTCTGTAGTTCACATTATGTTGCTTTGAGTACTTACTTTCAAAAATAGAAATGGTATATTTGAACATGATCCTCAGTGCTACTTGCGTATCTCTGAGAATAGTAGTTGTGTCCTGCCCCAGTTTGTATTCAGTTTGAGGCATTCTTGTTCTTCCTGAGTCTGATTCTTGTCTGTTTTATGGCACTCACTATAATCAGCCTTGCACTAGAGTTGTGGACTTGGCTTCTCTTCCCCCCTTTTCAGCCTTTTCCAACCTATTAGATTGTGAGCTCTTAGAAGACAGGGGTGGCCCTTCATGTCTAATC
Source organism: Rhabdomys pumilio (assembly GCA_030674055.1). Lineage (NCBI taxonomy): Eukaryota > Metazoa > Chordata > Mammalia > Rodentia > Muridae > Rhabdomys > Rhabdomys pumilio. The sequence continues at coordinate 2,112,966 of JANHMN010000005.1, read as the reverse complement.
CCCTACCAAATCTAGCACAGTGCCTTGCATCTAGTAGATTTCAATAAATATATGTTAAATGGCATAGGTCTTTTTTGACTCATTTCCATTTTCTTTACCATGGAGTAGTTCCACATGAAGAATCACCCTTCTAGTACTAAGCTCAGCTGCCAGCATGATCTCTGCTGGGATTGGTGATCTTTAGGGAATAGGCAGCACTATGGTAGTGGGGAGGGAGGTTTGCCTGTAGCCAAGAAACTGTTTTATCCATCTCTGACTGGCTCCCCGGCTCTGAATCTGAGATGAAAGTCAAAGTTCAGACTTTGACTTGCTCAATTAGAGCCTGAGAATGAGGTGGCAAATGGGTTCCAGTACTTAAGAGTAATCCTACCTCTTAAGGCTGAGAAAAGACAGCAATGGTAGGTCCTGTTGGCAGCCAGTGGCACCCTCTGTCTGGTAAACATTGCCTCAGAAATGAAATCAGATACAAATGTCTCAGATGCAAGGCCAGCTGCCAGTTGGGAAAAGAGAAACTCATGGAAAGCAACACTTTAGAAAAGAAGCATGACTCCCTAAGAAGTTGTTTCCCTAGATTCTGGCAAGGACTTGGGGTTGCCTAATCATTTTTTTTAGCATCCCATCAGCACAGCCAGTGACTCCTAATAGATTTAGGTGGGATTGGCATAACACCTACCTGAGTCTCTGCTTCCTAGTGCCCCTGCCCCAAACCCAGCTTAGCTATTTCTCCTTACAAACCAGTTGTGAGAAATGAAACCGTCATTTTTGCCTGGTTTTGTGTATTACTAATAATTCCATCTATTTTTTTTCCTTTAAGTGTGTACAGGCATTATTCTAGCAAGCTTGAGTTGGCATGAGACAAAGCCACAGACCATTTGGACCTGCTAACACTGGACTTGCAGTTGGAGAGGGAGGAAGGGCACAACCTAGAACTCCCCTGCCTCTATCTTAGTGTCTGTCTGTCTCTCTCTCTCTCTCTCTCTCTCTCTCTCTCTCTCTCTCTCTCTCT
>JANHMN010000005.1:2080960-2111950 GCA_030674055.1 Rhabdomys pumilio | reverse complement strand
CTCTCTCTCTCTCTCTCTCTCTCTCTCTCTCTCTCTCTCTCTCTCTCCCTCTCCCTCTCCCTCTCCCTCTCCCTCTCCCTCTCCCTCTCCCTCTCCCTTTCTCCCCTCTTTTTCTCCTTCCTTCCATCACCAACTTCTCCACAGCAAAACAGAAGGCATCAGATGGAGCAAGGATGTATGCTGTGGCTTTGTCTTTAGTAGAACATTCAAATACCCAAATGTCTTGGAGATATTATGCAAAGCCACAGCAGTTTCTGGTTGTCATTTTATGGGCTGGGGTAAGCTCTGCCTTCTTCCTTCTGTCGCAGGTTCCCATCACATGGTCTGCCTTGGCCCTCTTGGAGCTGGACGCCCACCAAGCAAAAAGACAACTGGCTCATAGACAGAGTGGCTTCTGCTTTGGTGCTCACTGCATTTTAGCTTCCTTTCTTTAATGTCTCCTGGCCCATTTTCCTGAGGACTCTGAATCTGTGTCTCTGCCTACCTAGCCCACCCTCCCAGGCATACACTGGAAATGTGTTTCCTTAAAATGCAAAGCCAGTGGTGTTGCACACGTATAATTCCAGCACTCAAGAGGTGGAAGCAAAAGGATCTAAAGTTCAGGCCAGCCTGAACTCTAGAACAAGACCCTGTATGAAAAATGAAGTGCTAATCACACAATAACATGACTCCAGACTTTTCAGGCAATATGTACCAGAACTATCTCCCGACTTCCTTCACTCTTCATCTTTTTTTCTGACCTGTATTCAATATACATATATTGGGGTGCCCGGTTTGTGCTTAACCCCAAATGCAAAAGCAAATGGAAGGTCCATGCAACAGAGATGAGGTTTTCTGTAGCCAAACTATCATAAGACAAGTGCTCGCTTAACCTTTAGAATTTATATACTTCAGTGGTTTACGGTTTTCAGTGTCAACTTGACACAAGCTAGAGTCATGAGAAAGAAAGGAGTCTTGGTTGAGGAAATGCCCCATGAGATCAAGCTGTAAGACATTTTCTCAATTAGTGACCAAGGGTGGGAGGGCCCAGCCCTTTGTGAGTGGTGCCATCCCTGGTGGTCCTGAGTTCTACAAGAAAGGAGGCTGAGCAAGCCAGTAGGCAGCACCTCTGTACATCAGCTCCTTCCCTGATGAGTTCCTGTCCTCACTTCCTGCAGTGATGGACTATGATCTGGAAGTATAGGCCAAATCAACCCTTTCCTCCCCAACTTGCTTTTTGGTTGTGATGTTTCATCAGAACAATAGAACCCTTGACTAAGATGAGTGGGCACAATTTATACTTAAAGTAGCTTCAGGCCCACCCCTGGCCTGTTCCTACTTGTGTCAGTTTAGCTTTGTTGGCATCCTTGCTTCTGCCTCTGCCTGTCCCAGGCAAAACCACTCTGAACCAAGGTAAATCAGTTGTCAGGTGTAGAAATCCTGGTCCCCAGACAAATGTCTCATGACATTTGTTCACTGACCAGTGGGCCAAAAGGTCATCACTCCAGCATTTCCAAAGGCAGGCATCAGGCTCAGCTACATCCTGTATGTGAGATCTGCTTCTACTTCTCTGTCCATCCCTGCCCTCTGTCCCACCCATGCCAATTCCACCCAAACAACTCAATTCTGTGTTATGTCAATTCTGCAGAAGCATGAGCTCCTGCTTCTGGGTCCACAGTCTAGAGGCTTCTTACAATTCCTCCTATTGTACTATATTGTCATTCTGACTGGACTATCCCCCACCCAGAAGTCTCCTTCACTTCAGCCCTACCTCTCATACCACCATCACTGTCCTTTACCCAACTGAAACAGCTACTCTCCCTCTTTCCAGGGTCCTTTGTGTTACCAAATAATGACCAGATATGTTATAAGTGGCCTGCACCCAAGAGTCACCCCCAGGTAGAGTAGGGTAGATCTGCCTGACCTCTAGTGCTTAGCTATAAGGCTATGCTTATATAGCAGAAAGGAAAGCAGATGTCTTTGGAGTACACAAAAGAACACAACCATTCCTCCTCCATTGAAGGTTAAGTCCTGAGTCCTTGGAGTGAGGGGAGGGGTATGCAGCCTCTGCCTGGTCTCCCCACAGAGTGAAGCCGTGGAGATGATGAATCAGATCACCTCCCCAGGTGTGGGAGGACCTTGCTGGGCTGGGCCATCCTCAGCTCTTAGAGACTCGGGCCATAGAGCCCATGGTGGTGTTCCTCTAATAGTTCAATATATAGTTAGGGTGAGTTTTCCCACCTCAGTTAACTCAATCTAGAAACTCCCTCACAAACATGCCAGGGGTTAGCCTAACATAGATAATCCTTTATAGGTATGACCAGAGGCTTGTCTTGTACACAATTCTACATCCTGTCAAAGTTGACAGTTTTAATAATTACACTAAATATGCCAGGGGTAGAGCTGGATAAAGGTGAGTAGGATCAAGGTAGAAGGATGTGAGCCTGTTTGGAATTGGCAAATGGTGTCAGGTTCTTGAAGGAGAAGTGAACCCTCCACTGACTCACAAGATTCCTGCTATGCTTTGAAAATATTATTTTACACTTATTTACTTTTTTAGCATGTGTGCATATTGCTGTGCAAGAGCATGTGAGTGGCAATACACACACATAGGGAGGTCAGAGGACAATTTTCAGGAGGTGATTCTCTCCTTCCACCATGTGGGTCCAGAAATAGAGCTCTGGTCAGCTGCTTGCCTCAGGGTTCCAAACAGAAGCCTCCTGAACCATGAGCCAAAATAAGCTTTTCTTTGTAAACCTTAATAGCTAGCCCTAATAATTCTGTAATAGCAATAGAAAATGGGCTTTAGACCTCAAAGGCCAGGAGTAGTATACAAGTTTGGGGAATGAGTAGAAGGGCTGAATGGTAAAGATTAGGTTTTATTGACTGTCAAAGGATTGTAGTATGGCATATCCATATGCAACTTAAAATGCTGAATTAAAAAAGTCTTTATACTTTTAGTACTAAAAGAAAAAAAGCCTGTTTCCGTTTCCTAGCTACTGTGGATAGAGCAGCAATGAACATGGCTGAGCAAGCATCTGTGGAATAGGATGTCTAGTAGTCCTTTGACATATATATGATGAGAATGGTTTAGCTGGGTCAAATGATAGATTTATTTTTAGCTTTTGAGAATTCTCTGTACTGACTTCTATAGTAGTAGTCCCAGTTCATAATCCCACCAACTGGGATTCCATGAATGAGGGTTCCCTTTTCCCCACCTCTACTGTAGCATTTGTTGTTGGTTATTGTTGGCTTAGATTCTTTCAGAGCCTACTTTAATAGGGGGTCTTAAGTGCTTCAACCTTCGTTCTAGCCCACCACCCACCAGAGGTAGTGGAAAGAAAGGTTCATAGGAAACAGGGGAAGTGGACCTGTTTAGAAATAGTTATTTGGGCAATTCCAATCTTTGTTGTCAGTAGTCCAGTCCTCTAGCAAACACCAACATAAATCAGCAGCTGCAGTCCAGTTTACTTGGCAATCGCCACTCATGAATCAGCAATGGCAATTCCATCCAGAAGAAACCACGAGTTTCTGCCAATAGGGCCTACCCCGTGGAGGTGGTAAGAAGCACCAGGATATCCTGAAAAGGTCTTTGGTGTGTTACTCTCAATGAAGTCATGACAAGCAAAGATCAGCAACATGATGCAAGGTGAAGCAAGGCCAAAGCATCAGCAGCAAAGACTATTGAGGCAGAACAAGGTGAACCAATGCCTGACCCTCCTCCCACTGTATGTGGGGTCATATTTATATTCTTTTTAAATATCACATGACCTCTCACCTGTGTCTACTTCATATTTCATAACTGAATTTCCAAAGAAAGCAGAAATTTCTACTTCAAGTTATGTTTTTACTTTTGCCATTCTTGCGGGGGTAATATAATAACTCAGTGTTTTTAATTTGCATTTGCCTAATTGGTAGGGGTGATGAACATTTTTAAAAAGATATTTCTTAGCCATCTTTTTTATTCTTTTGAGAACTCTCTGTTCAAATCTAAGACCCCTTTTTTGAACGGGCCATTTATTTGGCTGGTTTTGTTTTTTGGATTCTTTATATATTCTGGATATTCTATCTCGGTCAGAAGTATAGTTAGCAAATATTCTCTCACAAACCATGGGCTTCTTCTTTACCTGGTTAATTGTTTCTTTAGCAAAAACTTTTCAGTTTTTTGAACTCCCCCTTGTCCATTGTTAGCCTTAATTCTTAGGCAAATGGAGTCCTGGTCAGAAAGTCCTTTCTTATATCATTTAGGGTATTGCCTATATTTTCTTCTATCAATTTCATTATTTCTATCAAGTTCACATTTCGTGTTTAGGTCTTTGGTCCATTTGGAGTTAATTTTTGTGGAAGGTGTTAGATACACTTCTAAATTCATTCTTCTGCATGTGGTCATCCCAATTTATATGAGTTATTAGAATGATTTACAGGCTGTGTGTGGTCCAGCCAGGCAAGCTAACCCACTAATGGCTGACTACTAAGGGAAAGTCCAAGAATCCAGTAGTTGCTCAGTCTATGGGGCTGTATGTCTCAGCTGGTCTTCAGTATACTCTGTATTCCTGAATTAGGCTCCAAATGACAGTGAAGGAATGAACTTGTTAGTGACGTGTAAGCAAATAGGCAAAGAGCAAAAGCTTTCTTCCATTTCCTGAAATAGACTTCCAGCAGAAGGTGTGGCCCAGGTTATAAGTGAGTTTTCCAAGCTCAAGTCATCCAGATAAAAGGTGTCTTCCTACCTCAAAGATCCAGGTTAGAAATGTATCTTTCCACTTCAAACTAAGCAAAAATCCCTCACAAATGTGCCCTCCATTTTTGAGTTTTAGTTAATTCTAGATGTAGTCAACTTGACAATCAAGATTAGCTCTTATAACCAAACTCAATGGATACATCTACAAAGCAGCTCCTGCATCAAAGGTTTGGGGAGCATTACAGAATAGGGGGTGGAAAGACTAAGATTGTAAGAGCCTGCTGTGAGAGTGGATCTCCTAGTAATGTCAAAAGTTACACTCATAAAGCTTCACCAATATAATTGCTCAAACAGGAGAAGGACAAGACCAATGCGCATGCCAAAGTGGACAGGGGAAAGTCTATAAGGCTTCACCCCTACACAAAGAACTACAGGCAACTAACAAATACCAAGAAAAAAAAGAAATAGTGTACCCAAGGGAAGAAAACACCAATTGATTATTGAGCATCAAATGGTCATCCTTGAGAATATACATACTAGTAACATTATATAAACTGATGTTATATTTATGAATATATACATACACATATAACATCAATTAATTAAAAAAAGAGACCATGAGTTTGAAAAAGCACACAGAAGATTACATAAGAGACTTAGAAGGAAGGGAAGGGAAGGAAGAAATGATATAATTATTTTAAAGTCCAAAAAATAAAAGAAAAAAAGTAAAGGCATCTTAAAACAGATAACACTGAGTTAGGTGTAGTGATAAATGCCTGTAATCTTGGCACTTGTGAGACTGAGACAGGAGGTTCATGATTCATGAGTTTAATTCTTAAGACCTACACATGGAAGAAGAGAATCAAATCCTTCAAGTTATAGTCTGATCCATAGACACATGCTAACACACACACACACACACACACACACACACACACACATACACACACACACACACACACACACACACACACAGCGAGAGAGAGAGAGAGAGAGAGAGAGAGAGAGACAGACAGACAGACAGACAGACAGACAGAGACAGACAGAGACAGAGACAGACAGAGACAAAGTAAACTTTTAAATCATGCTGGATTTTTAAATTATATTAAAGTGAAACAAATATATTTCATAGTTGTGTCTTTTCTTTCTAAGAGTATGAAATAGCTTATTGTTTAACGAGGTTACTTTTATAACCTATAGTGAGGGTTTTTAATTTTTTATGTTAGCTTATAGTACCAGGTTTCCTATGACATTTTCACTTACTCACAGTTCCAGTTGACCTCTCTTTCCCACTTCCTCCTTTCCCCTGCCTCTCCCTATCTCCACTTAAACCAGTGATTCTCAACCTGTGGGTCACCACCTGTTTGGGGGTCACACATCAGATATCCTGTATATCAGATGTTTATAATTACTAACAGTAGCAAAATTACAGTTATGAAGTAGCAACAAAATAATTTTATGGTTGGGGGGTCAACAAAGCTTGAGGAATTGCATTAAAGGGTCACAGCATTAGGAAGGTTGACTGCCACTAACTTAAACCTTTCCACTCCCAATATTTACTCTCCTTCTAGTTTCATATCACATCTGTTCTGTATCATCTCCTCTTGTACTTTCTTCATATCAGAATTTTAATGCATTTAAATATTTATTTATTTATACTTTTATACACCTGAATGTTTGCTTAAATGTATGTAAGTGCAGTGCCTGTGTGCCTAATGTTCACAGAATTCAGAAGAGGGTGCTGAATCTCCTGCAACAATAGTATGCTACCATGTAGGTGCTGGGAATTAAACCTGGGTCCTCTGGAAAAGCAATCATACCCTTAACTGGTGAACTATCTCTCCAATATCAGTATTTTAATGTATTTAATATACCATGATATATTATTGTTAGAGTTTTTAATGTACTGTACAAAGTCATTTTTCTTTTGAATTTATTACATTGAAAGGCTGTTGGATTTTTAGGTGGTAAGGACTAACTGTGGGAAGTTTTCACTGGAAATAAGCCTTTGAAAATTGTGGCCTGCCCCTGGTTACTGTCACTGTCTCTCTGCTTCTTGGTCCATGATGATTTGAACAGCATCAGCAACATGCACCTGTCATGAATGCAGCTACTCTGCTATGCTGTCTCTTACCTGATAGACTGAACCTCTGAAGCTATGAGCCAAAATAAAAATCCCCTGCCTTAAGTTGATTGTTTCTGGTAACTAACACATAAGTCAAAACTTTTTATAATTTTGTTGCTCTTTGCAGCAGAACATTTCTTTAACATATAAAATTTGTTTCTCCAGTGTTGTTTGGAAGATAAGGGTGAAAACATGTCTCAGTAATTTAAAGATACTTTTTTTTTTGGTTTGTTTTTTGAGACAGGGTTTCTCTGTGTAGTCCTGGCTGTCCTGGAACTCACTCTGTAGACCAGGCTGGCCTCCAACTCAGAAATCTGCCTGCCTCTGCCTCCCAAGTGCTAGGATTAAAGGCGTGCACCACCACCGCCGGCTACTTTCTTTAGATTTTTATAAGCTAGTATATCCCAATAATTAAAGTTTTTCCGTTCCAGTGTTTCTACTGTGTTTTTCTTTCTTCTTTCACATTGATCCAAATTATCTTAAGGACCTCAATCAAGGATTAGCAATGTCAAATGAATAGATGTTCTTTATATATCTGTCAAGATAATGTATTTATGTTGTTCACCAATAATAAAGTTATTAATAACTGTTGATGTTTATCTACCATTGCATTCTATAAGAAAAGTATATTTGGTCTGGGTGGTGGTGACGCACGCCTTTAATCCCAGCACTTGGGAGGCAGAGACAGGTGGATTTCTGAGTTCGAGGCCAGCCTGGTCTACAGAGTGAGTTCCAGGACAGCCAGGGCTACACAGAGAAACCCTGTCTGGAAAAACCAAAAAAAAAAAAAAAAAAAAAAAAAAAAAAAAAAAAAAAAAAAAAACCACCAAGAAAAGTATATTTGGCATGGTACAGGCTTCTTGTAATGTCCCCATAGAGATTATTAATGTTTTTGTGCTGTTGTTAATAGATAAGATAAGTCCACACAGTGCTTTTACTATGCTTGTGTATTTCAATTTGAGTACTAGGATTATAGTGCCCTAGTAGTATGGGTTTGAATACTTGTCATATTTTGCAATTCAAAAGGGAGATTATATTATATAAGAATTACTTGGATTTTTTTTTAGGTTTAAGAAAAGTTTAGCCATAAAACTACTCAGACTTAATACAATATCAAAAAATATCTTTAACTGTCTTTACATTTGTTCTCTTTACTACTTTCTTGATCGACTCCCTGAAAAGCTATCTGCTTCAACAAGATTTTTAACATTTATCTACCTACACATAGCTACATGCAATATGTGTTAGAAAAATTGCCTCAGTTTCTGAAATTATATTCTCTCTTGTTTCTTATTTTTATATAGAAACTTCATTATAAAAATAACTTGCAAATAAATTTAAAAAATCATATACGAAGATTAACCAGATACTCTTGTTTCTTGTACCATTTGTTTCTTTCCCTTCCCTCTTTGATCCTAACAAAACCTGTCTAGAGTTTATACTTTTTGTTAAGTTTTTATCTTTCCAACTCTTCTATGGTTTTTGCTGTTGGTTCATTTTGTTAATCAGTACTGGGTGGGTTCCTTCAGCTAGTCACTTCTAATTTTAATGCTTTGGATTCAGTAAAAATGTTTTCTTGTATTTTGGATATTCTCTTTGTGAAGAAAGAGTTGGTTCTATATCCTACACTGTATGCCCTTTGGTGGGAAATATTGTGATCTCGTTGTTTGGCACAGTTATGTGCATAGTGCATCTATGAGGTCAAGGTTATGACTTGTACAACTTGAATTCTCTATGTTATCTTTTCTCTCTTTGGCTTGTCAATTAACCTAAAAAGATAACAATTTTCTTCTACTCTGACTATGGACATCTCTATTTATTTTCCAATAACTGTCAATTTTGTTTTCAAATATCACAAACCTATGTTGGACACAAAGGTTTATGCCTGTTCTTTGAGCTTGTATCTTTTAAATATCAGGACATTCATATTTGTCTGTAAACAATTCATTTGTTTGAGTTTTGTTTTCTATAATAGTGAAGTTCTAAATGTTCTTTCAGTAGGTAATTTCCAGGTGCTTTTGTTAATTTTTTTAAACCCTTCTCAAGATTTATCTATTAAGTTTATTGGAAGATTCAAATGTACATTTTCCACCCTCTCCTGCAGATTAGAATGGCTAATGAAAGGATAATTGTAGTCATTGATCAAGGATCTGGAAAGTTCTTTATAGTGGAGTGAATTAGTGTGAGCTATGCCTTTCCCCTCCAACTTTCTCCTGTACTGGAATGCACATTAGTTATGTTGATACTGTAAGGAAAATGCTAAGAGAATCAGGAAGATTCTTCTGTTGACATCCTTGCATGGCTAACCAAAGCCAGCAATTGCCTACTTCCAAACAACTAAATACATGAGAAAAAATTAAACACATTGTGTTTAAATCACCATTGTTGTGTCTGTTACTTCATCAAACTCAATTCCTAATTAATAATATATCACTCCTATGGGTAATCAGTATTACTGGTTTATATGTATTATTCTAGAAATAGTTCCTTTAAGTATCATTATTCTAAGTGTATCTTGAACATTTCATTATGGAAATTTCCAAGCATGTACATAAAATGGCAAATAGCATAGTACATCTCCATATATTTATAAGCCACCTTCAGGAATTATCCATTGGTAATCTATGCATGTACATGTAGGCACACTCACATACAAAGTATTAATTGATAATATACTTTGACTTCCATTTATTAAAAATGATTTTAGATAGATAAAAACAAGATTGGAGCACTGCACTGCTACTATTTTTTTTTACAAAGGGGATTATGCTTTGTGCATGATGAGTAAGAACTATATTCACAGCTCCAAATCATATATTTAAGATATACAAACTGCATTGGTTGTCTGGGGCTGTTGTAACAAAATTCATGAGTCTTAGTGGTTTAAACAATGAGATCAGTAAATACTCTGTTTCCAAATAGTCACATAGTAAAGTATAGGCAATACAAAGCAAAGAATACAACCAAAGATTGCTGGTATGACAGAAAACTCTTGAAAATCAAATAAAGAGGCTTTCACTAGCCAAAGCTGAAGTAATTTAGGCTTTGGTAAGAATAATAATTACAAATGAATTAAGAGTTATCAAATATGCTGAATGTGGGTACATGTTTTTAATCTCAGCACTTAGGGTAAGAGGCCTCTGAGTTCAAGGAAATCTGGTCTACACAGTGATTATCAGGCCAGCACATTTTATACAGTGATACCTTGTCTCAAATCACCAAATATGTTTAAATATACTAAAGCCTTTTAAAACTATTTTTTGAATGTCTGCTGCATCCACTGTGACTATCTTCTCACACACAGCTTACCTGGCCTATATGATGTCCCCTCCAAGCCTTTCACCCAGCCTGCAGCACAAAAGCCTTGACAGATGCAGCCTTGTATTAGTCATGGTTCTCTAGAGTAACATGACTTACCAGAATGAATCTCTATGTATAGAAAGGAGATTTATTAGAATGACTTTAAGACTGTGGCTCAACTAATCCAAAAATGGCTGCTTGTGAATGGAAAGTCCAAGAATCCAGGATTTGTTCAGTCCACAAGTCTGGGTGTCTCAGTTGGTCTTTAGTATATGCTAGCATCCCCAAGAAATAGGCTTCAATGTGTAACTTTAATTTTTTCAAATCCAATTTTTAATGATAGTTCTTAAATGCTTTAAACTTCCTTTTAGCCCACCACCCGCCAGAGGTAGTGGGAAAGAAAGGGATATAGGGATGGGGATGAGGGAAATGGACCTGATTAGAAATGTTCTTTGGAGCAGCTCAGCTCCCATCTGTGTTGTCTGGAAATCGGCAGTTCAGTTCCCAGGTCAGCAGGTGGTAGCTTGATCCACTTGCAAACACTTCAGGGATACACCAGCAGTCCAGTTTGGCAGAGTTGGGTTAGCAATAGTGGAGACATTACCTAGCAGAGACAGCCAGGCCTCTGCCTCAGCTAAAGTCAGCAGGAGGGACCAACAGGAACACCAGAAGTTCTCAGTGGTGCCTCTTTCAGGGACGCAAAGAACAGAGAGTACTCAAGACCCGCAAGCCTTGCACAGCTAGCTGTACCAGCAAGCCTAGTTCAGCCTCCGTCACTCAGCATGGATCTTGCCTCAGCATGTGCATCCAGTCAGCCCTTGGAAGCAGCAACAAACTACAACACACACCACCAGAAGTTTTTTGATGTGTTTCTCTCTATGGAGTCCTGACAAACACAGTTCAACTACACAATGTAAGGTGGGCCAATACATGTGTGTTGTTAGCGAAGAATCTTTTATCACATGTCCTTTCATGTGCTTGCTCTAGCAGAACATCCTCTCTCCTGTGTCTGCTTCAGCAAAACATTCCTTCATGTGTTTGCCCCAGCAAAACACCATCCAGTCAATTTTCTAAAGAACCCTTAAGTTTTCACTTCACTAATGCAATGGACTTGCCAGTAAGGGGTGGACTTGTTAGCAAGGTGAGGGCAAGCAGGCAAAGAGCAAAAACTTCCTTTTTCCATGTCGTAATACAGGATTCCAGCAGAGGACATGGCCCAGATTAGATCTGTATTAAAGGTGGGTCTTCCTACCTCAAAGATCTAGATTAGAAGGGGATCTTCCTACTTCAAATTAAGCAGAAATTCCTCACAGGTGTGCCCCTCCATTTGGTTGTTTTAATTAATCCCAGATGTAAAATTGACAACCAAGAATAGCCATCTGAAGCCCTATCCTGCCCACTCTAGCAGACAGGTCAAAGCAAGCAGAATAGATTCCAATAGCTTCACTGCCTCACCTACCATCACAGGGAGCTAGGACACCCTTGGACATACCCTACTTCACTTCAAAGTCTTCTTTTCAGCATCAAATCTAACTTGATGTCTTCCCTGAAACCTTCCCATTTTAGCCTCTGACTCTGGATTGGAGATCATCCTCCTTCCTTTCTTCAGGTTCTCACTATGCTTGCTTCCTCTGCCAAGAAGACACCATTGGTTAGCCATTCACTTAGTGCATTCATTTTTTTTTTTTTGGTTTCTACAACAAAAATAACACAAACTGGGCAACTTGAGGCAATAGAAATGTTTAAGAAGTGATAGTCCCTATTCAGGCTATGGAGGAAGAGTCCACCTGGTTCTTTCAGCTTCGTGTAGACCTTGGCATGCCTTAGAATGTGGTCCTAATTACACTGAATGAGATCAAGGCCTCAGCCAATAATGCCTTGATGCCAGTCAAGTAGATCTTGAGATAAGCCTGTTTTCCTAACCTGGAGAAAGATTGGACAATAAATATGTACAATCCTACGTCACAAAGCTCCAGGTCCCCTCACTCACAGAGCCAGGAAGATCAGTGGGGCACAGGGAAGGAATTACTCATCCATTCTCCATGGTCAATTGGTAAGTGTTCTCTCTCTCTCTCTCTCTCTCTCTCTCTCTCTCTCTCTCTCTCTCTCTCTCTCTCTCTCTCTCTCTCTCTCTCTCTCTCGGATGTGTGTGTGTGTGTGTGTGTGTGTGTGTGTGTGTGTGTGTGTGTGCATTTGGAGCATGTGGAATCCAGAGAACAATCTCAGACACTATCTTTTTTTAAAAATGAGACAGAATCACATACTGGCAGGGAATTTACCACGTAGGTCAGGCTGGCTGGGAGCCCCAGGGATCTATATGCCTCTACTTCCCATTGTTGGGTGTCTTAGTCACTGTTCTACTAATTTGAAGAGACACCATGGCCATGGTAACTCTTACTAAAGAAAGCATTTCATTGGAGCTTGCTTACAGTTTCAGAGGTTTAGAACATTGTCATCGTGATAGGGAACATGGTGACATGCAGGTAAACATGGTGTTGGAGAAGGAGCTGAGAGCTCTACATATCGGAAGGAAGCAAGACACTGGGCCTGGCTTGGGATTTTAAACCTCAAAGCCCATTTTCAGTGACACACTATCTCCAACTAGGATACAGTACTGTAACAAGGCCACACCTCCTAACCTTGTTAAGTAATGTCACCCCCTGATGACTAAGCACTCACATATATGAGCCTATGGGGGCCATTCTTATTCAAAACAACATGCTGCATTATAAGTGTATCCCACCATACTGTTTTTTTTTTTATATTGGATTTAGGAATTGAATAAAGTCCTCATGGTTGCAAGACAAGCACTTTGCCTACTGAGTCATTACCCTAGTCCTATTTTTCAGTTCTTTTTCCAATGACCACCCCATCCATCCCCTGAATTTTCCATAGCTGCATCTGCCCAGTTAAACTTGATTTCTTAGGCCAACATACGAAACTCAGTGAATTGCTGAAGGAGGTGACTTGTAAAGAGGAAATGAGGTGAGGTAAAAAAAAAATGTGCCTCACACAGACACTGCAATATAGTACTTCTGGAATTTCCTTAAACCATGAGATCCAATGTAAGTTTAGGGAAATTGGTAATCGAAGCAGTACAATAAAGCTGAGAGTTACCTGGCAGGCTCTTAGCCAATGTTCTAGTGCTGTGAAGAGATACCATGACCTAGGCCATTCTTATAAATGACAACATTTAATTGAGAATGGCTGTAAGGGTCAAAGGTTTAGTCCATCTTTGTTATGGTGGAAAGCATGGCAGCATGTAGGCAGATGTGGCATTGGAGTGTAGCTGACAGTTCTGCATCCAAATCTACAGCAGCAGGAACAGAGAGATCCTGAGCCTGGCTTGAACTTCTGAAACCTCAAAGCCAACCCCCAGTGACATACTTCCTCCAGCAACACCACACCTCCTAATCCTAGGTAGTGCCACTCCCTAATGACCAAGAATTTAAATATATGAGCCTATGGGGGCCTTTCAAACTACCACATAGACCAATTTAGTTCTTTCCTATGTGACCTAGAGTTTGCCTCTGATCTCCTTGGCCAAAATGCACAGACAGGTGACCCTGGCTCAAGTCACATGTTTTTCTCAGCTGAGATACAATGGAAGTCCACTGTCCTCATCATCATTAGTCACTCTTCCAGCCTCAGGGTTTCAGCTCAGCTAGAGATGAAAACCAGTTCTCAATCGTGAGGCCTCAGAGATTAAGTAAAGGCCATCAAACCCGGCCTCAGAAAATGCCATGGGGAGAAGAGAGGTTGTCGGGATTTCCAGTGTATCCGTCCCCAACAAACACACCCAGAAAGTTTCTTGGACAAGAAAATGAAAACAAGATGGCCACCAAGTTCATCAAAAGGTAAGGTAGGAGAGCCTTTGTAGAGCCTTGCAAAAGGGAAAGTTTTATGTCAAGAGAGACTGGTTGAGACTGGACTTCCACTGTGGCCAGTGGGAATCTTGTTAGGCTGTTTGGCTCTTTTGAAAAACTATGACAAAATATGTTACTTGACTTTTGGGGCCTCAAAGGAGTGTGAGGAAGTAGCAAATGATATATGCCTCCTTTGTGGCTGTATACTTAGTTACATGAACAAGATGGAGGTATTCTTAAGATTATTCTGGTAATGCCCCGCCCCAAGGCACCATCACCTACTGTTACCTGAAAGAGAGATGTGAAACAGACCCTGAAATCTCTTTCTCTTATAAGTTAACAACAGGACCTGTTCTCACTCTGATGGGGGAGAGGTGTTGGAGATGAACAAAGGAGATGATACTAGGCAATGTTCACTTTCATGAAGATCTTACCCCACAGGCTTTTCCTTTTCTCCATTATCCCAAGCAGCCCGCCTTTGGTTGCTAAATAATTTTTGGAGACCTCTTGTCCACATAAAGATTCCATGCCCAACTTTCTTAGCATAGAAGAGCCACTGCTGCTCCCCTGCCCCACACACCCCTCATTTCAGTGAACAAAAGAGGCATGAGCTAAGGTAACCCACAATTTGCACAGGGCCATGAAATTAGGAAGACGATCACATATTAAACTACAAGGTTTTATTCTAGATCACCTGTTTGTCAGAGATATTGATTTGAGCCCCAAGAAAAGAAGGTGGCTGACTTGGTCACAGTGAGCATAGCAGTTGCTGAGCACTTACACTGATTCAGAACCTCTGCATGACTTTTTTATACCAAGAACTGCTCCTATATGGATTTATGGAATTAATTAAAGCCCTGAAGATGTCTCTTTCTGTGACATGTTTGCTTACTAGTGGCACCATCTGCCTTTCTGGCTCTGTTGGTAAATTCCATATATCAAACTACAAGGGACTCTGCCTTTTATGAACACAGATTTCTGATTTTGTATCACCTATTTCATGGTGCAGAAACCCTGAGCAACGAGCAATGTGCATATGGTTTTCATTGTGATTTCATCTCCCATGTCAGATGAATAGTCTGCTGTTGCCATGGTGAATTGGTATTATACTGTGACCTTGATTCTGAACAGAAACGTCGTCTTGACCATGATTACACAAAATTTGTTGTCTAGGAAACAGCACAGTTCCGGGAACAAGAAGAGCCAGATAATTCTTAGCTATAACTGGAAGCCACACAGGGTTACCTTGTACTCAGTAGTGTGTCAGTTTTCCTCAGGGGTCTCTGGGCTTCATGTTTCCATGTGTGACACAAATTGAGAGGAAGGGGGGAATGGTAGAAAGAGAAAAGTGAAGGCAAGAATTGGGGGAGTGCCCAGCACCTCTCTCCATGGTGGAAATTCTGTGGCAGAACAAGATCTTACAGTTGTTAAAAGTATCCAGGCTTTACTGCACCCTCCCATTGCTTACTGGGATCTACTAGGGAGGTAGTGGACAATACTTCTCCAGGATGTTACATTATTCTAGTTTTATCTGTAGGAAACACACACAGACACACACACACACACACACACACACACACACACACACACACACACCACCTGAGCCAAGGGCATATTGACAGGACTGGAATCTATCAGTTTCCTTATACACAAACCACACATAACCTCAGGCGTCTGTACAAGTCACCTGAAGCAAACATAGAGGATGCTTAATGGTAGACAGTTTTAATCCATCCCATCAGACATAAGGTGGAGCCAAAGAGGCACTAGAAGAGGCTGCCTACAGGAGAAACAGTATAGATTTGTATGCATTAGGCTTCTAGGACAATGACTTCCTCTCCTCCTTCAACCCCAAGTCCTTTCCTCTCTTAGCATACCAGTTACTCAAGTTGGATGCCTTAGCCTCATCCACAATACCCACTTTTCCTCAAGCACAGGTTCTAACCAGTGCCCTGGACAGCCTATGAGGAACACCTATTATCTTCACCCCTCAGCAGTTCCTAACCACCCACCACTTCTCCCTATATTTCTTTGCCCCCTGGCCTAGACTTACCACTCCCAGTATGTATGTAGCACTGCACACAAGAGTACAGCAAATACTTCTTGAGTCAATAGCTGAAGTAGAGAGAGAAATCACCATGATATAAGTCTTAAGGAGAGGAGAAGAGAGAGCTCATGCCCACTGGAAGTAGTTATGAATTACAGAAATGTTTATGAGATGGTACAGAATTCACTCCAAAGCCTAGCATCCAGCAGTACCTGCCCTTAACATAAGCCCAAAGCCAAGCATGTGCAAATCAGAGAGTAGACAGAAGTAGGAGCAGGCAGGTGAGATTACTCTTGATGTAGTTATACAATATGCCAAATGAGTGCATGCAGACTCATGAGTATAGGATTCTAGTTCTATAAAACTTGAGAATAGATTAATCTAAAATCAGAGAGCAGATGGGTGGCTGCCAGTGGATAGGGCAAGAAGAATTGGAAAGTGATTTTCTGGTGGGGACATGGTCAAAGACTACTAAAGAAACAGAATTTCTCTTGGAGTGGTAAAAATATAAGTACGTTAATGATGGTAGTTTTAGAACTTTGTAAATATACTAACAACCATAAAATGGTACCAATTAAAATGGTGACCCATAGTGTTCTTTGAGTTACAACTCAGTAAACTATAATCGTTGTGTGCAAGTGTATGGCGGTGGGAGATATGTACTGTGTTTAACTGAAACTTTTATGCTTACTCATGTGTAAACAAAAAGAAACTTAAATACAACTGGAAGAATTGTTGACATACAAGAAGCACTAGTTCCTAAAAGATAAGGAATAAAACTGTGAAAATGTTACACTGTTTGAAATATTATGCTTTCTTGCATGTTCTGCAACAATATGTAAAAATATCTTCAATTACAGGTGAAGAAAAAAAATCCCACATACACTTCTCTTCCATAGCATCAGTCCTCTCCCTCTGATTTTTGTTACAGTACATTCCCATGGCATTTGATACACTCTGCCCTGCAGTAACATTAAGTGTATGGTTCCCCTGTTGCTGAATATTAGTCCAGAACATAAACACATCATATCTGTGACTTTTCCATTTCTGAGTTCTTTATTCTGATATCTCTTGCACTTGGATGGAATTGTTCCTTTGGCAATTTTTACTGTAGTTTTTAAACTTGAATGACAAACTAGACAGATTCGTAGTGTATTGCGGGATCCTGTACTTTTCTTTCTCTGCTTCCCAGCTCTTGTGAGATGCTTCCTCCACTATGTACTCATCTCCAGTATGATGCACTGCTGTACCACAGGCTCCAAAGTGATGAGTAATCAACCATGGCTGAAGTCTATGAAAGTGTAAGAAAAAAATAAGCCTGTTTTTTAAGTTGATTATATCAGATATTTTGTTATTGAGATAAAAGGCCACCTATCATGGCATTAATCTATCCATGGGTACTTTAGTTTATTCTGTGTCTTTGCTATTGTGAATAACACTGCATTAAACATAAGAGTTCAGGTGTTTCTTTAAAATAAGGATTCCTTTTCTTTAGGTATATACACAGTACTGGAATGAGTACATCATATGCTAGTTCTATTTGTAGATTTTTGAGGAGCTTCCCTGTTGTTTTCTCTAATGTCTATATAACTGACACTCCAACCAAGAGAGTTTGAGTTTCCCTTTCTCCCCATCCTCATTAGATTTTATATTTTTGTAATATTCATTCTATAATCTAATGATACCCCATAGACTAATGGAACAGAAAGAGAACTCCTAAATAAATGCACATATTTCTAGCTAAGTGATTTTTTTCTTTTTCTTTCTTTCTTTCTTCCTTTTTTTTCAGAAGCAACATAAACGTACTTTGGGGAAAGGGCAGCGTCTAATCAGTGATATTGGGAATTGAGTAGCCACATGCAGAGGAATGATGTTATACCCCTATAAACATTGATTCAAAATAAACCAAAAGCTTACATGTAACATCTGAAGCTCTAAAACCACTAGAAGAAAACACAGGGAAGATGCTTTAGGACATGATAACAAGCAAAGATTTGTTGGATAATAATCCAAAGGCATAGGCAATAGCAACAAAAAAAGCAGAAAGCATATAGTTTTACAAGCTCCATTGTACCAAAGTAACAATCAAGAGTGAAGTAACAACCTACAGAATGAAGGGAAGATATTTGTCAACTATTCATCTAACAAGACCTTACATTAAGAATATACAAAGAACCCAATAGCAAAAAGCAAATAGTCCAATTGAAAAACTGACAAGTGATCTGAATCACCACCCTCAAAAGAAGTTATAACAAGTGTCCAACAAGTTTAAGAAAAACATTCATCAGGGATATGTAAATCAAAATGACCCTGAGGTTCCACCTCACACCAGTCAGTTTGTGTAAGATAGCAGATGCTGACAAGGGTGTGGAGAAAGAGGAACACTCCTCCATTGCTGATGAGATTGCAAGGTGGTACAACCACTCTGGAAATCAATCTGTTGGTTTCCCAGAAAACTGGAAATAGACTTACCTGCAGACACTGCTATACCACTCTTGGGTATATACCCAAAAGATGCTCCAATGTGTAATAAGGACACATGCTCCACTATGTTCATAGTGGCTTTATTTGTAATAACCAGAAGCTGGAAACAACCCAGATGTCCTTCAACCAAAGAATGGATACAGAAAATGTGGTTCATTTACACAATGGAATACTACTCAGCTATTAATAACAAGAACATCATGAATTTTTCAGGCACATGGATGGAACTAGAAAATATCATCCTGAGTGAGGTAACCCAGATCCAAATGGACATGCATGTTATGTACTTATAAATGAATATTAGCCATAAAATACAGGGTACCCATGATATATCCACAGACCCAAAGAAGCTAAACAAGAAGGAAGACCCAAGGGAGGAAGCTTGAATCTCACTTAGAAGGGTCAGAATAAAATAGTCATAGGAGGAAGATGGAGGGAGGGAACTGGATGGAAAGGGGAATAGGGGCTCAGGATCAGGTGCGGGGAGAGACAGGAAAGAGGACCAAAAGGCCAGGAGAATGAATGGAAGTTTGCATCTCTAGGGGGCATCTCTAGGACGTGCCAGAGACCTCGGATGGGAAGACTCCAAGGAGTCAGTGTTGATGACCTTCGAAATGGAAACTTAAGGGTTCTTTGGAAAGTCAGTTGTGTTGGATGGTGTTTTGCTCAGTTGTGTTGGATGGTGTTTTGCTGGAGCAAACATGTGAAGGAGTGTTTTTCTGAAGCTGATACAGGTGAAAAGCTAAGGCAGACTCATGAAGGAATGGTTGGCTGAGGCAGACACAGGTGAAAGGATGTTCTGCTAAAGAAAATATATGAACACATGATGAAGGATTCTTCACTGATGACACACATGTATTGGTCCGCCTTATATTGGTAGTTGAGCTGCATTTGTCAGGACTCCAAGAAAGAAATGCACCAAAAAACTTCTGGTGGTGTGCTACAGTTTCTCGCCACTTCTTTGGACTCAGGTTGATTGGCAGAGTAACATCAGCTGAGATAGATGCTCATGCTGAGGCAAGACACATGGAGGACACATGCTGTTTGGAGATTATAAATAGGACTCTATGGTCAATAAGAGGCTAAGACTGACTTGCTTACAGAGCTAGCTGTGCAATGCTTCTTGGTCTCACATCTTTGCTGATCTTTGCTTCACTGAGAGAAGCACAGATGACAATATCTGGCATTCCTCCTGGTCCCTCCTGCTGACTCCTACTGAGGCTGAGGCCTGGCTGTCTCTGCTAGGTTGAGCCACCACTGCTGATTCATGTTTGCTATCCTGATACTACCTAACTGGACTGCTGGTACATCTGTGAAGTGTTTGCAAGTGGATTGAGTTGTCACTGCCAGAACTGCTGATTTTCTGACAATACAGAGGGGAGTTGCTCCAAAGAACCATTTCTAAACAAGTCCCCTTCCCCATATCCTTTCTTTTTCACTACCTCTGGTGGGTGGTGGGCTATAAAGGAGGTTAAAACGTTAAAAGTCGGCTTTGTAAAAATTAAAGTTATAGCTGGTGCCCTTATCCATTCATCTATAGGGCAGTGATTGGGATGTAAAAATGAATAAATAAATTAATAGAAAAAAAAACATTCGCCATCATCAATTCTCATTATTTTTGTAGTTGTGGCTACTGTTTCATGTATAAAACCTATGCTTGTTTGTGGTATCTTCAAATTATCGTTCACTTTCATATCATCTGCCTTGGGATGGTCTGCTACTCCCATGGCCTTCAATTTCATTAATTTAATTAAAGATTTGTTTTCCATTTTCTGTGACTTTTGGGACTTTGGCCCTTAACTCTAGAGCAATCTGATTTCTGCCCCAGTTCTGAAAATGCATTGTTGGCTCAGTTCACTTCTGCTCTGTCCATACTTAGGACAACTTGGCTAGGCTACTGGCTAATTTGTGGTTTAGGGGTGTAGCAGTCTCCAATGGTATTTTTTCCTCTTTGAAGTTGCCTTTGAAGCAACGCCAACCCAGCATTTCTCTGTTTAACTGAAAAGGAAAATAACCCAAGACCTTAAAGGAATTTCCTTTCTAAAAGTTGATATCTTTTGCAGACAGATAACATTATAGGCCCTGAGCATGGCATACCCTGGCTCTATAAACCCACAAACCAAATCAGTCACACATGAGGAGCTGGGCCTGGCAAGAGGGTACTTGTGGCCCCAACTTCAAGACTGCCCTAGACTGGGAAGCCTTTCCCTATCTAAGGTTTTATCAGTGAGTAAGGTGAGGTGTAACCACTTCCTCAACTCTTAACTGTGAGGGTCATATTCATTGTGTCAGTGAAATGTCACAATACAAATTCAGGATACGTCTGAAACTGGGCAGTAGTCACACTTCGGGCCAGTCCTCAGCTGATAGGCTCCAAGATGCCCCACAAGGTTGCATAAAGGAACTGTCTCCATGTTCCTAACTAGAGTTGGCTAAAAGTGACTAATGGGCAGGGCTTTCTGACACCTTGCTCTGGTCCCTTTACTGAGCAACATTAAGGCTTCTTTGGCAGTTCTGACGGTTCCTTTAGCCACAACCTGGACATTAGACAGGCATTTCTCACCCAGTTGGGAGGTTAATGAGAACAAACCTCAAAGGTTGAAGAAAGACAGCTCTCCAGATCCTTCTAGGGCAGGACAGAACAGAGCAGGGGAACCAGGAGCTCCTTGTCAAGTCAGGGGACAGGCAGGAATGGGCAGGAAATTCCTTGGGAGTCGAGTACACACAATTCTTGTGCCAGGAAGATACCTTAAGGGAATGGTATGCCACTTAGGGTTTATTAGTCAAAATCAGAGTTCTATATCTGAATGACAATTGATGTGTCATTGGATTGTAGCCACTGCAGGAGTGGGCAGAGATCTGTGCTAGGCTACTACCTTTGTGTCTGCAGCTGAAACTGAAGTCAGTTGGACTAGAAGCAGGGAGAGGAAGAAGGTGAAGATGCAGAAGCCACTTGGCCTCTTACTACCTTAAATCCTCACGATGGAAGAAGAGCTCTCTCATAAAGCAGCATTTGACCTTGCACAGCCAGAAGGTGATGAGGGAATAACAGACCAGATGAGGTGGCTGATCAGTAATTCCAAGTGGTCTGTAGTGATTCTGGACTACACTGAACTGAGCTAGGCATAAAACAAATGAACAACTTCTGGTTTATTTTTCCTTGTGGTCAACCATAACCTAGGATCATAAAGGACAGGTAATTGAGAAAATTAGCTCCAGGTTAGTGCCATGTGTTGCAGGAATTTCCTGTCACATTGTATTTGCAGTGGAGCTCGATGATTGGGCAGTAGAAGAGGAGGTGGAGCTGGGAGAAGGAAATAGGAAGGGGAGGAAAGAAGGAAGAGGAAGGAGGAGAGAGCTAGCAACCATGGAGGAAGACGGATGGGTCAAAAAGCAGTCCTGGGTATCAATTTATATCTAAAAGTTAGATATTAGGTAACAGTTCTAATTGTGTGAGCATCTTGTTAATTGAGCATTTCCAAATATACAAATCTATTGGATAATCTTTAAGTTTTAAGAGTCTTCATTCTACCAGGTATGAATATGAGCATGGCTGATATTATCAGGGGCTCAGTCAAGCTTTGTGGGGGCAGTGTGGTGGACTGGCAGAGCCAACCGCCACGCTGGCATCTTGTGGGTGCCAGGGCCACCACTTCTAGCTAGCTGGAGCTGCAGTCTGAGCAAGAACGGCGGGAACATGGCGGCTACCCCAGAACAAGTTATACCGAGCTCCATTTTATAACTATCTCCTGCTTCAGCCATGGGCACAGTATGCTTGACACTTGTTGTCCAAGGCAGGGGGCCATCTCCTTAATGCCTCTGTCCACCCCAGAACTATGTACCTATGACCATGTACCTTATGCTTCAGAGGTACATACTGCCTTCAGCTTCCCAAGATTCCCCAAGAACTCCTGGGCAGGCCATGTGGAACACCCACTTCCACATGTAATTTATGGCACCAGGAAACAGGGCTGCATTACTGACCCAATTAAAGAGACTCCAAGTTCCTAGGGAGTGACTGAGGGATAACTGTTCAGAAACTGGTTGCTGAAGAGCAAAGCCATCACCTCTGTACCAGATCTGGTATGTAGTTCACACCTGGCTTGGCATGGCCTTTCTGTAAACTGCATATGCCCCAGCCAAATTCCCAGTGTATCTAGGAACATGACAGTGGCTTAACTGCCAACAACTTAAACTGATTCTGGAACTTGTCTGTCCTCAGAAAGTGGCCCAAAAGTTTCAGAGGCAGGTTCTGAGGCCTGCAAGATAGCTACTGGAGACAGGTGCCAGCCCTCCCTGGACCCACCCTAAGCCCCTAGTTCCTCATGTGCCCCTAACCCTGAGTTCAGAAGTGTAGCCTCAGAGTAAATGCTATCACAGGTCATCAAGCAGCCTTTCTTTAATTGCTTGGGGCCTTTACACATCCAGTTCTATGGACATTTTGCTAAATATAATGCCCACACTTCATATCAGGGAGCTGGACTGGCATGAGGAAGGACATGGGTTTGAAAGACAGTCTGAGATTTACACCCTGAGCTACACACATCCTGACAGTCTATTCAAGCCTAAGCATTTGGCACTGTCAGTGAACAAGACAGAAGGCCTGAGGAAAGAAGTACTCAAACCACATCAGGTCACAGTGGGGCTCATACCTGGCAGAACAACAACAAAAAAAGTTAAAACTAGTATGATTTGTTTTGTCTTGAACTCCATGAATATAGCACCAGTGGTGCCTTCCCTAAACTGGGAAAACCAGCATCAACAACAATTTTGCCTATTTCACTAGATAGCCTAGTGGTTAAGAGCAGGACCACAGTTCAGTACCCAGCACCCACACTGGGCAACTCACAGGGACTTGCAACTCCAGCTTCAGGGTAGCTATGTCCTCTTCTGGTTTCTGCAAGCACCTGCACAAATGGCATATGCACACATGCATATAAATAAAAGATAGGGTCTTACTGTGTAGCTGTAGCCAAGCTGACCTGAAACTCCCTATGTAGGCCACAACTGCACATTTAAAAATTGAGAATAGTCACAAGCCATCTAGTCAGGCTGGCAAAACATTTTCAAAAGCCCAAATTAGACCAGTGAAACTGAACAACAAATCACCTTTGAAATAAAAGCTCTTCCCATCCTCAACTGCCCAAGGAAGTGGTAAGACACAGCTGGAACATCCAACAGTTTTATTAAACAAGAACATTTATTGAAACCGTTGTAAAAGGCAAAACACTAGTCAGGAATACACCATAGCCACTAGAAGCTGCAGTTCCAAGACTACACTCCTCCTGCAAGCACCTTGGGGGCCTCTTGTCATTTTTCCTCTTGTAAAGATCCAAGATATTCATCTTATCAAGACAATGGCTTTGGCAATATTTCTTTACTTTGGGGGATCACCTCAAGGGATCACATACTGTGAGGTGGCCCTGCCCTATTATTGACAAAGGCTAGTTACAGATCATTAGAAACCACAGCACAGAACACCCCACCAATTAGGAGTCATACATAACATAAATGGAACATCAAAACACAGTGTTAAATCCTCTCCCAGGGTCCATGTCTTTTTGCCCATGAATATCAATCAACTGACAGTCACAAGGTAAACACCAACCAGTCCCTTGTCTTCTGTTCTTCCCACTGGCTCCTGTTGCTGGATTTGGGATTTCTCTAAAAACAACTGCTCAAATAATGCACACATCTGGGTAAGAATCAGCCAGGTTCAGACTGAGAAAGCAGACAAGTAGCTTACATGGGCAGGAAAGGCTTGACTAGCACATCAACTCACTGTATATGCCTATGTTCATGCATATGCAGTTGTTTGAGTGGGTGGCCAGAACCTCTACTGGTCCAGGTTAGTTTACCTCATGGCTTGGTACAAAACCAATGGATGAGGGGAAGTGTCTGAAGATGAATGCCATGGATATGCTAGGTCACTATGAGGCAGATTTAAGAATGACCATTCCATGGCAGAGAGCAGTCTTTGTAGACTGCAAATGAGGGTGGGCTGCCTGTATTAGGAAAAAAGTACTGGAAAGGTTGGGATGGCCTCTTTCCCACATCATCCAGCTAGACACTAGGCCACAAACTTAACTCTGAAAATGGACTCTCAGCAATCTATTTTAGGCAAACCAAGCCATAACATTTTAGGATTAGATCTGAAGGTAACACTGTCACGATAAAGGGCACATGGATACCTAGGTAACGCCGCCGCCAGGACTCCTTGGGAAGTTGAGGGAGGAAGCTGGTTTAAAGTTTAAAGCTAAGCAAAACCTTTTACGGGCCCTGCTCTACTTTTAGGGTAAAGCAAAAGCCCTGGGCTTACCTTGCCTGCCTCTAGGACTTGGATGTCTGAGGTAGGAGGAAGCTCCTGGATGGACCTTCTGAGCCTATTTGCCAAGGAAGGATTTGGGGTGACTAGACTCCCATGCCCCATCCTCATTTTCTGACTCTTCCTTCAGCCCCTCTATTACAGGCTGCTCTGCTTCTTGCTCTCCTGCATGAGGCACACTTTCAATCACACTTAGGCACTCAGTGGGCACTGTCTGGCCTGAGCCAGCAGGGACTGGCACATTTTCATCTCTCTGGGTGACAGGGAAGGCCTTGGCCTCACCAGAATCAGGGTCTGCCTTTGTGGCACCATCACCATCAGGAGCAGCCCCAGCAGCTTGCTGAACAGCAGCAGCAGCCTGGCTGGCATCTTCACTGGCTGGGAAGGCCTCTCTAACAGCAGAGGCAGGCTCAGCAACCCCAACACTGACAAGGGCAGCCTGGACCACATCCAGCTCCCCACCTTGCACTTCCACCCCTTCCCCCTCCCGGACCTCTGCATTTTCAGACAGAGCAGCCTCCCATGCCTCAGTCTCCCGAATGAGCCTGAGCAGCCCCACAAAGCCAGGTGGCCTCCTCTCCAGCCGCATCCTCCTCAGGTTGTTCTGCAGCATTTGGTTGGGCCGGGCCCGCATCAGCACCTGCCGGGCCCTTGCCTGATCCACCATTGAAGGCTGGATTGCCCCCTTCTCCATGGCCATCTGCAGCAGACCTTCCAGGCGCATCACATAGGCAAACAGGGTCTCCTGAGGCCGCTGGGAGCAAGTCAGGAACTTGAGCCGTGCAGTCATCACCGTATCCTTGTTGCCAAACACCTGCACCAGTGCAGCCAGGCAGTCCTGAGCCGGGGTGTCTGGATGCTCTTCCAGAAGCTCACACAGGAGATCCAGGGCAGGGCCCTCCAAGCTCTCCACCAGCCGCCTCCTCCTCTCCCTCTCAGATATGTGGCGCCACAGGTATAGCATGTCATTGGCATGGTCCAGCCAGCTCTCAAAAGACTGACCCCCACAGCCAGGCTCTTCCATCCCAGAGAAGTGCCTCAACTCCTGGTAGGCCATGTTTTCCAGGATGGGCTGTAGGGCCTGGCTCCACTGCTGGGTCCAGGCTCCAGACCCGTGTGCCCCTCCTGCCACATCAAAGGCCCCTTCCTCACCTGAACCTCCTGCTTCACCTGCAGCACCTGCCAATCCTACAGCTCCTATGATCCCTGCAACTCCCATGTCCCCTGCAGCTCCCTCCTCATCTGATATTCTTGCCTCACCTGCAGCTCCTGCCTCATCCTCACCTATAGCTCCTGATTCACCCACAGCTCCTCCACCATCCACAGACCCTTCATCCCCTGCAGACCCCTCATCGCTTCCAGACTCCTCATCCCCTGCAGACCCTTCTTCACCTGCCCCTGCCTCTAAAACTCTTCCCTCTCCTGCAGCTCCCACCTCACCTGCAGCTCCTATCCAACCCATAGCTCCTATAACACCTGCAACCCCCATGTCACCTCCAGCCCCTTCCTCATCAGACATTCTTGCAGCTCCTACCTCAACCACATCATCTTCCTCATCCATAGCCGCCTCATCTGACAGTCTTGCTTCATCTAGAATTCCTGCCTCATATATAACTTGTGCCTCATCTATAACTCCTTCTTCATCTTCTGCTTCCTCCTCATCTGACAAGCTTGCCTCAGCTGCAGCTCCTCTCTCCACTGCTCTTCCTGCCTCATCTGCTCCTCCCTCCTCCTCTGCTCCTTCCTCATCTGACAGTCTTTCTTGGGCTTCTGCAGCTCCTTCACCCACAGCTCCTGTCTCATCTACATCTCCTACTTCAGCTGTACCCCCTGACCTACCTGAAACCCCTGCTCCACCTGAAGCCCCTGCCCCACCTGAAGCCCCTGCCCCACCTGAAGCCCCTTCCAAAGCTTGCCCACGAGCCTGTGCAGGGAAACTAAATGTATCCTGTGACTCGACTTCAGGAACCGGAGGCAGAAAGATCACACTCCAGGAACCCCTATTATTTGGTATCTGTTGGGGGATCAAACTTTGGTCTAAATTGTCAGCAAATTCAACCAAAGCGACCTTGGCCCCAATCTCCTGTCTGAAGACCTTGCCAAGCACTCGGTACCTGCCCAGGGGCCTGAGGGAAGCCTCCACTGCCTCCTGAAATTCTTCTTCATCACAGTCATCGGGGATGCCCAGGATAAGCAGTGAGCGCTGGGCACTGACACCCATCCACCCACACCAGTCCTGCAGAATCGCCAGTGCCAAAGCAGTGAACTTAGGAGGTAACATGACCAGACAGGGATGTGTCTGATTGTACTAGTGTCTTCCTCAGTCTGTGAGTGAAAAACAGAAACAAAAAACAGACATGTTAGTGTCAGGCAATCCAGACCCCCACCAAGCTTCCCCATAAAGTGTGGGACCAGTCCTAATCCTTGTCCATTTTGCTTGATTTTAAGAAATTCTTTGACAAAATAAATTTATTCATAATATACAGGGTTGGTTATATTTCATATTTTATCTGGTGGCAGATCTTAATATGTTCTATCTCTCCAAGAAACTTACAGTTTTCAAGTTCTGGTATAAATCTGCACTTAATATTCCATTCTCTTTTTTATGTCTGCATAGCCTGTAATAGTCTCTTCTTTTTCACTCCTGATACTACCTTTTGTTCATCTTGATTAGTAGTGTTTACCAATTTTACAACTCTTTTAAGAAACATTTGTATTGTTTGCATACATTTTCTGTAGCTGATTTCTACACTTATATACAACATTTCTTCATTTGACTATTTCTAAATTAGATTTGCTCTTGGTCCTGGCTCTAGCTTCTTTAAGTGGATGGATTCTTAGGTCACTATCTTAAGAATTGTTCTATACTTTTTATTGTACTTTTAAAACTTAGTGTATGTACACACTTTTATGTATGTGGGCATATGTGTCTCATCAAGTGCCCCATAGAGTTCAAAAAGAGAACTTTCAGGAATCAGTGCTAAAATTTCACCTAGTCAGCCTAGGGAATCAAACTCAATTTGTCAGGAGCCTTTGCCTTCTCAGTGATCTTGTTAGCCTATATCTGCAGTGGTGGCGCATGCCTTTAATCCCAGCACTTGGGAGGCAGAGGCAGGCAGATTTCTGAGTTCGAGGCCAGCCTGGTCTACAGAGTGAGTTCCAGGACAGCGAGAGCTATACAGAGAAACCCTGGCAAAAAAAAAAAAAAAAAAAAAGGAAAATAATTTTCTTCTGATCCTTCCTTTAGTTTTCCTCCTAATTTTGTTAAGTTGCAGATTTTGATGAATTTGAAATATTTTCTTCTAAATTTATCTACAACAAACAAAGCAAATCATACTTTCATTGACCCACAGAATTCCAAATATTTAACCAGTAAGACCTTGCCAGATGTTCTACTATCAACACTACAAAAAATTAGACATTATTAATTTCACATAGAATTGTCACCATGATCTAAAATAATTGCAGGCTCAAAGTAATCAGTTTAAATACTTAGTATTTTCCCAGGATAGAATTTCTAGCCTCAAGTGATCCTCTTGCCTCAGCCTGTTGAATACCTGAGTATAGGCCCACATTACTGCCTATAGCTTGTAAAGAATTTTTTAAAAAGTTTACTGCACAATACATGTATGATCTATCTAGGAAACTATACAATGTAATTCTATTCATGTAGTTGCTACCAACCACAAAAGAGATCTGTGGGATCGTCAAACCTTTCAAATCCCAAGTGCAAAGCACCAGCCTACAGCAGCATTTCCCCTCTCCACCCACCAGATAAAGTGTAACCAAGGGTCTCTGGTCTTCACATTCATCCCAAGATGTCAGTCAGCCTTGCCTTCTGCATCTCCTCCACCCCGACAGTAACCAGCTCTTCCAATCAGCTTTACCCGAATACACTACCACTAAACTCTGTCCACCTGTCAGCTACAGGACCTTGGCACATGGCGACACACAATCGCACTCAGCCTGCAGCAAGCTTCTTTAGGCCGCAAGGCAGGGCGCCCCCCTCCACAAAGTGCTTAAATATTATTGGTCTCCTCTCGCCTCCCAAAAGTTGTGGAAAAGCCGGCAGCCATTCATTTATTCACCACTCCACCTAAAACTAGGTGCCCTCTCCATCACTCCAAGAATTGAGGCACCCCTGTGCCAGGACCTTAACACCCAACTACCGAGAGTTGTCCCTCCCAGTGGGAAATAATACTTCATTTCCATGCTGGGCTGTTGCCCTGCACCTCTCCTTTTCCTCTATACGGAGGCTGGCCGCCATGTTGTGCGCCGAAGGCACCCCCACCGGCAAGGAACCACCAGTCGTTAGCCCGCCAAAGACAAGATGCGCATGCGCAAGCGTGCCTTCTCCACAGAGTCTTCTGGGCTCTGGGCAGTACCATTCACTCGGTGGCTTAGCCTCTCAATCCGCAGTCATACTGCATCCCTCCATCCACAGCTAAGCACCTAAAGGCAGGCAGACACACCAGGGCCCTGTCCCATAGGGCCCTCCCAAACGCCAGCATACGGAGGCCTAGGCTGCCTCGTCACGTCACTAGTCACTACGTCACTACTCTCCCAGGGAGGTTGCTCGTGCCTGAACACTCCCCTCTGACCCTCCTCACCACAGCCTGCAGTGATGACCACTCTGCAGCCTCTTGTGTCCCCTACCTCTTATCTTCCACCCTCTAGCCACAAGCGACCAGGCTAGGACAGACACACGAGGCCTCACTCGGGTGTGTCAGGCAGGGCCCTCAGCACGCCCTCTCTGTACCCCACCATGGCAGCTCCACAGCACCCTGCCTGGGTCCCAGAGACAACTAGGGCCTAGGTTAACCAATGTCCCTACCTGGCTGTTCACTTTCCTCCACTCTACTGTCCTCAGAAATCCCAAATGCAAACGTCTCAAATCGCCTCCGCGGAGCAGGCGACGAGACGTGTGACGCTCTCAATCTCCGGACAAGCTCCCAGAAACCCCTATTTCTCCCAGAAACCTCTTCTCCACGTCGAAGGAAATTCTGGAACTCTCTGTGGCAAGTGATTGGATTGAGAGCTCTCGGGGGCGGAACCAGTGTTAACGGGAACAAGTACACCAATGTGAAGGCTTGATATGGCAAAGCTTGAGATGTCCAGAAGCAATAAGGACATTCATTGGTCCTTGCTCTCCAGCCAGTCGTTTAGGTAAAGCAGTTTCTTTACACCCTGGCCGACTTTCATGTGATCGCTCTTGAAGCTTTCTTATTCTGTGGAAAAAACGTGAATTTTATGTGTCATCAATAAATCTGCCCACATATCATGATAATGTTTAATCAAAGCTGATAGTTTTTATCCTTTCTTTTCTGTTATTAACACCACATTTTGACGTGGCTTTCATGAAGACATAGGTTCGATCCTTAACTCAGCACAAACCTGAGAGTGGCAGTGGACACTAGTCATCCTGGCACTTGGGAAGTAGAGGAAGGAAGATTAGAAGTTCTGAGTCATCCCCAGCTACACAAAGACTTCTAGACCAGCTTTGGGTACACAACACTGTCTGGAAAAAACAAAAGAAAAATTTAAAAAGTTATTGATTGCCAGGCATGATGCTGCAAACCTACAGTTATACGTACTATAGAGTCTGGGTTAGATTAGTCAAAGCCAGATTGCACAATTTAGAAAGACTTTGATGAAATAAAAAGGGGAAAAAAAAGAAAATGACCTCATGAATACAGTGCTTACCTCCATGTCCTAGATTCAATTCTCATGAGTCCCACAAAAGTAAAAATAAAAAATAAAGCCATTTCCATTTTCTTAGCTTACTGTATGATTGTTTGCTTTTTGTATTACATCTCTTACTATTGCGCCATTGGAATCTTTTAATTGACTTTCGTAGAGACCAAAAGCTTTAGGGTTTTTTTTTTTTGGTTTTGGTTTTGGTTTCTACCCATACAGAACTTTGGATCCTTCCAGAGTAGTTGGATTTGCAGGCATGTGCCATCGGACCTGGCCTACTTTCCTTCAAGAATTTTATCCTCCTTGTGCTTTTTTTCTCTTCCCTGGAATTCCTTATACACATTAATTAGACCTTATTTCTTCCCACAGCACTTCATATGTCTGTTATTTTCATTTCTTTGTCTTTCACTTTTCTCTTCCTTCCTTTCTTTCCTTTTCTTTCTTTCTTTCTTTCTTTCTTTCTTTCTTTCTTTCTTTCTTTCTTTC
>JANHMN010000005.1:2052282-2080950 GCA_030674055.1 Rhabdomys pumilio | reverse complement strand
TTCTTTCTTTCTTTCTTTCTTTCTTTCTTTCTTTCTTTCTTTCTTTCACCTCTTGTTCTTTTAGCTTCCCAGAATGGATAATCATCTATGTTCAGCATTTTTTAGTCCTTTTTGTGAGATCTAGAATCTGCTAGAATGGTCTGGTGAAAATTACACTTTAGTCAATTTTTGTCAACTGTAGATTCATAATTATTTTATCTTTGGCAGGATGGATTGTTTTAGATAGACTCTTAGTTTACAACCCTAAGATGTCTTGTAACTCACTATGTAGCCCATCCTGACTACGAAATTGCAGCTACTCTTCCATCTTGACCTCTGGAGTACTGAGTTTACAGGCAAATACCATTATACCTAAGTCATAATTGTTTTTTCCAATACTTTTTCTGCTAAAAATCTTTTTTGAAAGTTGTTATAAACATGATATATGTCCTTAATGATATGTTTATATTTTCTTGTTTTGTAAACTAACACATAAAGTATTACATATCATTATGAAAATTTTGAACACAAGTGTGTTTTAGTATATTCTCCCTCCAAACAGTCAAGTCCACCCTTGGATTGTCTCTTTTCCTCTTTTATATCCCATACCTCATCCTTCTTGTAATCTATTTTTACCCTCTTATGGTCTTTTTTCTATTTGTTGCTGTTTTTAGGTTTTATCTACATTTAAACTACATTTAAGATGTTAGTTGTATGTGTATGATACAGGTTAGGTACTGAATATGAGAGAAAATATAGTTTTTAACTTTCTAAGTTTGCATTCCATAACTTATTATACTTTCCAACTTCAACTGCTTTCCTGAAATATTCAATTTTCTTTACAGTGGTAAAAAAAATTGTTGTGTATCCATTCATCTATTGATAGCCATCTAGACTGTTTCCTTTTCCTTGCTATGATGGCTAGAGCACCAGTAAATATGGATGTGCAAGTATCTTTATAGTATACATCCAGGAGAGGTATAGCTGTGTCATATGGTAATTATATTTTTAATGTTTTGGGAAAAGCATCATACTGAGTTCCATAATAGCTCTACTAGTTTGCACATCCACCAGCAGTGAATAAGGTTTGCCTTCCCACCCCTTCATCCTCACAAACATTCATTGTCAGATTTTTTTTTATGATAGCCATTCTGACTGTGGTGAGGTGAAATTTCAAAGCAGTTTTCATTTCTATATCACTAATGACTAGGGATGTTGAACACTTAAAAACACTTAATGGCCACTTTTTTGAGAACTGTTTATTCATTTCCCTAGCCAATTTCTTAATTGCCAGGAGATTTGTTTGTATATTTAACTTTTGCCATTCATTTTTAATTCTGTATATTAGCTCCCTGTCTGAAATATAGCTGCTGAAGTTTCCTTTGCTATGGAGAAGCTTTTAAATTTCATTTTTCTCATACTTTGTTTATTTTTTGTATTTTTGACATTTTGACTATGATGTGTCATAGAGTTTCTTTTTTGATTATGTCTGTTGGGGTTATGAATGTCTCTTGTGTTTGTATTTCTACTTTACTCTCTAGACTTGGGGAGTTTTGTGCTGCAATTCTCCTAGATGATCTGTCTATTCCTTTAGACTTTATCTCTGAGCATCTTCTACAGCACGAATTTGCCCTCTTGAATATATCCCAGACTTCTTGGAAATATTGTTCCTTAACTTTTATCCTTATATGCGTCTGTTTGTATTATGTCTTCACTATGTCCTTCATCTAAAAATGTGTTCTTCTCCATGATCTTGTGTTTCCACATTTTCCAGTGTGGTTCTATTTGGTTAACCATTTATTTCATTTTCAGTATTTCTGTTTGGACAATTTTAAATGTTTCTAATTCCTTGTTGAAATTTTCCTTTAAAAGTTCTCCTTAAATATATTAACTACTTAATTCACTCTCAAGACAGTCTCACTGGGAGATACCTAGATAGATTACCTTGGTTCATGCATGCATTTTTCCTGTTTGAATTTTCTATATGGTCCTTAATTCTTTTTTAAAGGGCTGAATTCTTTCTTGGACATTTCAGCTATCTCTGTGGTTATTTGATTATATTGGGAGATAGGGACTGAGCCACTGGAGCAAAACTCCTGGTCCCTCTGTGAACTCTGAGAGCACTTGAGTCAAAGGCTATGTCCCACAGTGGCCTCTGAAAATACTGGAGTCAAAGACCTGATCTACAGTGAATGCTGGGAGCATTGGAATCAAAACTCTATTCCATGGTGAACTAGTATTCAAAGCTAGTATTCCATGGAATACTAGGGCCAAATGCTTGAACCTATGGGATCAGCCAGATACTCAGACAGACTTTATATACCAAATTCTGTGCTCTCTATTTCTTTCTTTTCTGTGATCACTTTTCTGCCATGTCACCCTAAAGTCAGCCCTCTGAGTTTTAGCCATACAGTCTGGTATCCTCTGAGTGCACAAAAGCAAGAAACTCAATTACCTGCCCCTTCATAAAATAATATCAACACCACTGTGATTTCTGTCTCTTTTGCTTTGTCTTTTGTACTATCAGGAAGTTTAATTTTTAGTATATGTTATAATTGTTGCCTACAGAAGGTTAGTGTGACAAGGACTATTCCACCATAGCTGAAGGCAAAGGCTATATCTTAGGTTTCTATTACTATAACAAAATACCATGACTGGCTTATAAAAGAAGGAGTTGAATTGGGCATACAGTTTCAGAGTGTTTGAGTCTACAATGGCAGAGTGAAGACATGGAAACAAGTGGCTAAAGAAGCAGCTGAAACTCACATACTGGTCAACAAGCAGGAGGTAGAGAGCACACTATGGATGGTGTGAGCTTTTCTACCTCCAGTGACACACCTCCTCCAACAAGGCCACACCTCTTCATTTTTCCCAAACAGTTCCACTAACTGGGAACCAAATACTCACACACATGAGCCTATTGATACCATTCTCATTCAAACCACCACATTCCACTCCCTGGGCTCAATAGACTTGTTGCCACATTATAATGTAAAGCACATTTAGTCCAGCTTCAAAAGTTCTTACAGTCTTTCAGTCTCAACACTGTTTAAAGGTTTAAAGCTCAAAATCTAAGACTCAAAGCAATCTTTTAACTGTAAACCCCTGTTAAATCAAAATGTAAATGATATATTTGCATCATGCAATGTTGTTGCGGCTCGAGCTGCCAAAAGCCTTGGGGGATAAATTGTTAGAGCCCGCACTGCCCCAAGCTGCTCCAGTCTGCGGGTCAGGGTTCAGCAAGAGAGAGAGAGAGGACGGATGCGAAGAATGGAGGCCAGACAGAGTGTGATTCAATCCCGTTTATTCTTCAGTCTCTCTTCCTAGTCCAAGTCCCAAGTCTTGAGTTCCTAGTCCCTAGTTCCTAGTCCCTAGTACCTCCAAGTTCCAAGTTACTTCTGCTAAGTGCCTAATGTCTAATGATCTTCCAAGTGCCTAATAACTAACTAACTCTAAGTTGTACTGCCTAATTCCAAGTTCTTCCTCCAAGTGCCAAGTGCCTAATACCTAATTCTCTGTTCCAAGTTGTACTGTGTCAAGTAATCTGTTGTCTGGTTCTTTGATCTCTCTTCTGTCTGCCTCTCGCCTTTTATATGTCTCACTTCTAAGCCACGCCTCTAAGTCACGCCCTTAAGTCATACCCTTAGGCCTTGTCTCTAAATCTAATCTTAAGTCTCAGCTCTAAATCACACCTTTAAGTCTCACACACCCAAGGGAAGATCCTGGGTATCTAAAGCAAGATGTTATCAAAGTGTGCTCAGCTGTTGTAGGCTAATGTAATCAAGTCTCTTGTCAGGCTATACAGCTCAAGATGGCTGCAAGGGTGATAGCCGCCTTCTGTCGGCTCCCCACACAATGTCATATAATATACATTTCCAAAAAAGAGGAATTGGAGCATACTGAGGAAATATTTGACCAAAGCAAAATCAAAAACTAACAGGGCAAAGTCTAAATCTTGTAGTTCCCTGACTGATAGATGGCTTAAGTGGTTCCACTCTTCCAGCATTGCTGCCTGCAGCATACTTCTCTTTCTTGGGCTGCTTCCACTCCCTGTCTGTAACTCTCTATGGCAGATGTCTCATGGTTCTGGAATCTCCAACTTCTTGGGGTCTCTAACACAATCTAGGCTTTGCTTTCACAGGTTCATGATATGGTCCCTCATGAACCTCATGTAGAGACTCCTCTGCCTTCAGTTGCTTTCCTTAACCATAAAGGAAGATTCCACAACCTCTTTAATGCATGCATCCTTCATACTCTAAAGCCAGAACAACGAGCCACATGGCAAATGCTGCTAAGGTCGGCTGCTTGTTTGGGATGGATCTTTGATACCCTTCTTGAATTATGTTTGAATAAGCTTTGATTTGTTGTTGCTTTTTAGGAATGAAAAAATCTTCAAGCTTTTTTTTTCATAAGTTGGAAACTTAGCAGAATGGGATCTTGCCCTAAGGTCACCATCCCCTTTATTCCATTTGGATCAGAACTCTCCTTAACTTTGTCAGAACAGGCCTTAGTTCCAACATTAAATTTCCTTATATTCTTTTTCTCTTCAATCTCTACATTTTGTGAGTTGGGTTTTTTTTTGTCTGTTTGTTTTGTTTGTTTGTTTGTTTTTTCCCCAATTGCTCTTTTTTTATGTAGAACTCTGCAAGAGTCGTTACTAATAACCAGGCAACAGAGTCAATATTAGGCTGTCTTGAAATCTCCTCTGCCAACAAAGTGAGTCCAAAACTTTTCAATTTAGTCTAAGGCATACTTTTAGGACAAGGATAAAAAGCAGCCACACTCTTTGCCAAAACATCATGAGAATTGTCTCTAGTTCAGTTGCTCATATTGTTCCCTTCTAAAACGTCTTAAACTAGACCTCTATAATTTACATTGTTCTCAGCATTATTGTCTTCCAAGCTTCTATTAGGATGGCCCATTAAGCTCCACTTACTGCATTTAACCATTTTCCTAATCCAAAGTCCCAAAGTCTTCCACATGCCTGCCCAAAACATCATGGTTAGGTCTATTACAGCACTAGCCCGCACCCTGGTGCCAACTTCTGTCTTAGGTTTGTATTGCTGTGAGAAAATACCATGGCCAAGGCAACTTATAAATGAAAGAGTTTAATTGAGCTTATAGTTCCAGAGGTCTATGGTCTATGATGGCAGATTAAGGTATGACAACAGGTGGCTGGAACAGCAGCTGAGAGCTCACATACTAATACACAATTAGGAAATAGAGAGCAAATGGAAAAGTGTGGGCTTTTGAAACCTCAAAGCACACCCCCAGCGACACACCTCCTCCAAGAAGGCCACACCTCATAATTCTTCTGAAACAGTTCCACCAAATGACCAAGCATTCAAACACATGAAGCTATGGAAACAATTCTCCTGAAGAAGAAAACCAACACAAGCTGGCTTAATAAGTTTCCTTTATTATATGGTTGGTTGGTTGCCATTGATGTTGTCAACAGTCTTGCTTTAAAGCCCCGAATGGCCTGTAACTCACTATATAGCCCATGATGACCATGAACTCAGAGCTATTGTCTCCTTCCTCTCCCTCCCAAGTATTAAGATTACCAGCCTGTACCACCATGCTCAGCTGTGATTTAAGTTTAACAATAACACTTGGGACTATACAATTGAAAGAGACCACAAACTGGCTGTGATGATTTGAGTGAAAAAAAAAATGTTCCCCATGGTCTCTAGTATTGAATTGGTTCCAAATTGGTGATGCTGTTTGTGGAGGTTTAGGTGGTACAGTATTGCTAAAGGACATATGTTGTGAGCTTTGAAATTTAAAGTGTTATGCTGCTTCCAGTTCATTCTTTCTGCTTCATGTTTGCTGTTGAGGATGTGAGCTCTCAGTTTTCTGCTCCTATCACTATATTTTCCCAATATGATGAACTCTCACCCCTCTGGAACCATAAGCTATAATAAACTCTTTTCTTCCATCAGTTGTTTTTGGTCATAGTGTTTTTATCACAGTGTCTTAGTGCTATACTGCTTTGAAGAGACACCATAACCATGGATCATCTATAAAATAAAGCATTTAATTGGAACTTCTTTATACTTTTAGAAGCTTAGTCCATTTTGATCATGGTGGGGAAAAGGTGGCACACAGGCAGACATGGTGCTGGAGAGTTAGCTGAGAGTTCTACATCCAGATGCACAAGCAGCAGGAAGAGAGTGATATTGGACCTGGCTTGAGCTTTTGAAACATCACAGCCCACATCCAGTGACACACTTGTTCCAAAAGGCCATACCTACTCAGAAAATCCTTCCCTGATGACTAAGCATTCAAATATACAAGCCTATGGGGCCATTTTTATTCAAACCAACACACAGCAACAAAAAAGAAACTAATGCATTGGCTTCAAGTATTATTTATTTAAATAACTCATGCCAGCTAATACAGAAGATTCACACATGTCTAAAAGTATAATTTTAGGGGCCAGCAAGATGACTCAGCAAGTTAAGATGTTTTCTGACAAGCCTGATGATCTGAGTTTGGTGCCTGGAATATACCTTGTAGGAGAGAACCAACTCACACAAGTTTCAAGAGCTGTAGCTTAATTCTGCTCTCTGAAATGGAGGCTGGACTTTATGACCCACTTGTAATAGAATAAACCAGAATGGCTGGCTGCCCAGGCTCCTTGGAATGGCCAAAGACAAAGGGAGGGGCATTGCCAAGGTGGTCTCCACACCAGTTTAGTGGCCCTAACAGTGTGGTCACAAAGAGCACCAGCCTCCAGATCAAATAGTCCTTAAAACACTTTAGATTCCCCTGATTGC
Organism: Rhabdomys pumilio; assembly: GCA_030674055.1. Lineage (NCBI taxonomy): Eukaryota > Metazoa > Chordata > Mammalia > Rodentia > Muridae > Rhabdomys > Rhabdomys pumilio. The sequence continues at coordinate 2,074,192 of JANHMN010000005.1, read as the reverse complement.
CTCAGGATGAGTATCTTGGGGTGGCCACAGCAAATGAGCAGAGCCTGGAAGGGACCTGACTCCCACAGCTCTAGAGTCTAGAGTCTAGAGTCTAAAGTGAGTTATACCCCTTCAGAGTGGCTGAGGGAGGACCCTTCCCACTTGTTCTAGCTGTTCCAGCTGTCCCTTGGCTGTGGCCACACACCCCTACCACCTTGCCTTTTCCTTCTGTGTGTCTCTGGACCTCTGTCACTAGACTTGGGGCCACCTGGATGATCAGGGTGATCTCATCTCCCCATCTTTAGTGGGACAACATCCTCAAAGATCTGTCTCTTGCGTGTGATCACATTCACAGACACTGGGAGTCAGGGGGTGCACACATTACTCTGGCGCTCAGACCTGGGTTTGCCTGTCCAGCAGCCCCAGTGAGCAGGCATCTTTTCATTGAAACCCACAGCTGATCACATGGAGTAACCTGAGAAAAAGACCTTGTATTCAGTAGGTCACCACCAGTTCTTGCACTTTCTCTTTTCTCTCCTTCTCTACCTTGCCATCTCCTAGATCCCTATGCTTCCTTTCTGATCCTTGCCCTTCTTGTTCACAGGAACTGTCCTTTATTAGGAGACCATGGCCTGGCCACTTGATGCTAGAGAAATACATGGATGGATGGATGGATGGATGGATGGATGGATGGATGGATGGATGGATGGATGGATGGATAGATTGCTCAGTGGTCTGATTCATGGGAGGTGCTTCATCAATGATGTGGAGTCAGCAGGGGCCTCTCTTGTTGCTTCAAGACTGCCATACGGTGACCACTGCAATCAGATTGCTTCAGAGCAGCCCAGACAGAAAATGGAAGTGTTCAGAGTGCGTGGGGAGCAAGACTAGGCGCCAAAGTGGGGCGGGAGTGGGCTGAGCCGCCCTCCTGCAGCTCCGCGCATGCTCCGTGTAGCCCCCTTTGCGCCCCGTTCCCACGCTGCTGCCGTCGCCCCCGCCCCAGCCACGCCTGCTCGCACACTGCTCCTCTGCAGCAGCAAAGGACCTGACCAAGGGTCAGCTACGCAGGACGAACCTCCTGAACAGAGGTGAGGTCGGTAGCTGTCTGAGTGCTCAGAACCTCCCTGGAGAGCTTCTTGGAGGCAGCATCCTTGGCTTAGGGTTTTGCCTGATGTAGTGGTGCAGAGAGGAAGCCAAAGCTGCCTAGCATGCAGGCAGACAAGCAGGCGGTGGGAGAAAGGAAGCACTTAAGGATCATTGGCTTATCTCAGCAGGAGTGCTGAAGGGAGGACACAGGTGGCCAGAAGATGGAAGGAGGAGCTGTGTTGGCGACTTTGGGGAAGCCCTGGGCAATGGGACAGTGGTGAAAGAGCTGGGCAGGATCTTTAAGGGATTCCCTTTTCTAGTGCCAGAGGAAGAGGAGCTGGGCTGTGCTGGGAGCTGGACAGGCTGGGGGGCAGGGGAACTGAAACCTTGTTTTTGTATTTCTCTCCTGATTTTCAGAGCTGGGGCTGGCACAAGAGCATTGCACAGCTGATCTACCCAGGTAATTTAGATTTTTATACCTCTGGGGGGGGGGAAGTCTGGGCAAGCTCCAATTATGAGGACATGACACTGTTACCCAGGAGCACCTGGCAAACAACCCACAAGCACAAGCCCTGAGAGCCCCCAGACCTGTGGCTCTCAGGAGTAGAGAGTTGTGCCTTTCCACTGTGTGTGTTGACCAGTGTCCACTGTGCTTCCCCCATTCCAGGGAAGAGCATAAAGTTTAGCCAAGCCAATGCCTAGGAAGGTAAGGCAGAGGGAATGGTGTGAAAGCAGGTGAGAGAGGGAATAGAGCTGAGCTGAACAGCAAATTGTGTCTAGTGTTTCCCTGCAGTACTAGTTATGACTAGTTCCATCTAACAAGGATCTGTCAAGAACCATTATGAACCAGGTTGTTACAAACTTGTCTGAGCTCTACCAAAGGAGATGGCAAAAATCCTCACCTCTATGGTTGGAGTTCTAGAGACAGCAAGACCATTTTAAAATAGTAACTGCATGGGTTGAATGAAAGATAGTAAGAGCTGATAAAAGGAGGCCCAGTTGCAAATGTAGGTGCTGGCACTAGAAAATTTCTGCCCAAACTTGAAGGTGATAAAAAAAATAAGGAACATGCTTCTGTTTGGGAGGAATATTCTAGGCAGAAAGAATAGCTGGTACAAAGGCCCTGAGGCAAGCATGCTCTGACTCATGACTGCAGATGAGGGAGGAACTGGCAAATGGGCTGTGTGGGTTTACTCTGAGTGACAGTCTTGGTTAAGACTGTGGGCAGAAAAGGTCAAGATCTGACCCACCTGTTCAGAGGATCCCTCAGCAAACATGCATGGTTGATGGCCTTCTAATGGCCCCTTCCTCCTAGAACTTAGCCTGGGGCCAGTAGTTACAAGAAGCTCCATCAGAGCTTTGGCAGGCAAGGCTCCTTAGCTGTCCCTCTCTGGCCATTCTAGCAGGTGGGAGTAGGGCAGATAAGTAGAGCCTCACCTTGGGAGCAACAAGCAGAGTGGAAAGATGTACTTCGGTCTAGAGCTACTAGACTCCAAGTAAAGTTCTACCCTAATTAACTTAGATATCCCTCCTTCTGGATTAAAAGGCCAAAATTCCCCTTGTGATGTAACTAAAGAGGATTCTGAGTGTTTTTCTTGCTGTTTATTTGGTGGGTTTCTAGTTTCTACTTTCTAGTTTCTTTAACTGGGGAAAGTACCCCACCTCGTGGTAGCATGTAGGATGGGTCTCTGAGCACTACAGGTACTTTTCTCTGCCAGGCTTACGCTGCCTGCAGTAGATAGCCCTTTCCTTCTCACCCTCCTCCTTTCTTCGTCCATGCAAGCAAGGCTCGGGGAAGCCACTGCTGGCCAGTGGCTAAGACCCTTAGCAGGACCAAAGCCTAGGGTAAGGTGTTGCTGAATTTACAGGATGATTTTCTGTTGACTAGGTGCTTGTCCTGAGACCCAAGCCTTTCTGGTATGCCTCAGGCAGGCCCAACTTTATATGGGAACAAAGCTGAGCTCCAGGCTTATTTTGTGTTCTGGAGGTCCCCAATAGTAGCCAGTTCAATGGGAAGATGTTCTTCAGTTCTACCAAGCTTCTTCAGATTCAAACACACACACACACACACACACACACACACACACACACACACACACAATGAGGGCACACCACCCAGAAGACTGGAGCTACCTAGGAGTTACCTGGGATCTTCATGAGGACAGGGTTTGCTGTGTCTTTGCAAGAGCTGGAATCATGACTGAGTTTTAAGGAGTAGGTCTCAAGAGCTGCTGTGTGTCGCCCTTGTGTGACACTTCCAATGAGTCTATCCTTCCATAGGTACAATCCTGAACATGGACCTAGCTCTAGAGCAACGTGACAGCAAATATGAGGGATAAGATGCCACTTGCTTCCGACTTCTCTGATATGGATAGTACCATTGTGGTACCCTTATAGTAGTGAACAGGTACATTTATGTTATTTCTGTTTGGTATATCTGTGAAAGAGAATGCAACAGGATGCATACAAGATCAGAGGACAATTTTGGGAAGTCAGTTTCACCTACCATCTTGTTGAAGGTGGAATCTCTCTTGTCTCTGTTGAGCCGCATACTCAAGGCTAGTCTGATCCACATGCTATCAGACAATTCTTTGGTCTCTATCTTCCATCTTACCTTATGAGCTCTGAAATTACAGAGTCACACCATCATATGTTTTGTTTGTTTAAAATGTGGGTTCCAGGAATCAAATCCAGGTTGTCACGCTTGCATGGCTAGTGAGTTTACCTGCTGAGCCATCTCCTTGGATCATGTTGTTTTGTTTTGCTTTAAAAAAACAATCATTTTAATCCAAAACACTTGTAAATTTGGGTCATCTCTTTCACATCTTTTAAGTGTTGCAGAGTGTCCATAATGAAATGAAAATGTAGCCTGTGGGCATCCAAGTAATCGAAAGAACCCCTCTCCTTCCTTATTTGTATGTGTGTACATTTTCATTGAGTTCGAATGCATGTCTATGCAGGGAGGCCAGAAGTCAATGTGGGTCTTGATTGTTGGCTACCTCAGATTCTCCTACTAGCTAAGTAAGCATTGAGCCACCTCCCCTGACTCCTTTCCCTCCTTTAAAAAAAATAATAAAGCAAGAGCCATTTAAAATAAAGGACACAATTTGCAGGGCTGAAGAGATGGCTCTAAGGTTAAATGTACTTGTTGCTCTTCCAGATGACCCGAATTCAATTTCCAGCACCTACATGGCAGGTCAACAACCATCTGTAACTGCAATTCCAGGAAATCCAGTACACACTTCTGGTTTCTGTGGGCACCAGGAATGCACTAATGCATAGCCATGCGTGCAGGCAAAACACCTGTACACACAAAATAATAACATAATTGTCTTAATTAAAGGCACAATTTTAAAGGACATTATTCAGTGACATTCAGTGCTTTCACTGTACTGCTCAGGCTTTGTATCTAGTACTAGAGCATTTTCATTGCCCCATGAGAAAACCCCTGAATCCACTAAGTTTATTTTTTTATATCTAGTCTCTCAGCCCAGCTTTCTGGCTATGAATTTGTCTCTTTTGGACTCATTATGCTTTATAAAGATTTGGGGATTGGTGACATTGTGGTAAATTAAATGCAGCAAGAATTCTCATAATTGCTCAGTGAATGAGAGAAAAAAGCCATGTGGGGCTACATGAAGGGGGCATTTAGGGACAAGGAAACTGTTAAGATATCTTGTGCATAACAGGAATTGGGTCAGTTCCCTGTGGGTTGGCTAGTAGGACCCCCCTAGTTTTCTGGGATCTAATCCTTGACTGAGAATCTGATTGGAAGCAGACAGGAGTGAGTATTTAGTGGCCCAAGAGACTGGGACCTTAATATAGGACACAGCAAGAATGGGGGGTTGGCAAACTGCCTACAAAAGACAAAGATCTACAACTAAAAGCTAGGTCAAAGCAGCTCTTATGAAACGTCATGTTACATCATATAAATGGAATCATACAATATGTGGCCCTTTGTGTCCAGGTCTGACATTTTTAACTTAGCAAAATGTCCTCAGGGTTCATCTATGTTATAGCATACATCAGAATTTCCTTCCTTTTTATGGCCAAATAATACTCCACTGTTTATATATACTACATTTTGTTTATCTCTTTATTTCTTGATAGATGTTTAAACTGTTTCTGCCTTTTGGATAGTGTGACTGCTATGAATGTGGGTATATAGGTTTTTATGTAGATGCCTGTTTTGTGTTTGTTTTTTAAATTATTTTGAGTTTATATTCAGGAGTGAATTGCCTGGTCATGTAGTAACTGTATTTAACTCATTGAGTAACCATCCAAATGGACTTGTTTTGCTTGTGTTGGGGGAGAGTAGGGATTGTGTGTATGTGTGTTTCTATATGTTAGGACAAACATGCATGGTAGTGAACAGGTACATGTGTATACATATATGTGGAGGCTAGCAGACATAAAGTGTCCACATCAACCACTCTCCATTTCATACATGGAGAGACAGTTTCTCACTCGAACCTACAGCTGGTCAGTTGGGTAGTTACTTACACTAAGTAGTTAGTGTAGCTACTTAGCTTGCTCCAAGGATCCCCTGTCTGTTTCCTGTGTACCTGGATTACAGATGGGCCACCACACCTACTTACATAGGTACTAGAAATCCAGTCTTTAGTCTTGACACTTGAAATATCTCCCCATGGTGTGTGTGTGTGTATTCTTGTGTGTTCAGGCACACATGTCCATGTGCATGTGAAGGCCAGAAGACCACCTCAGATGTCATTCCTCAGGATCCATCCACTTTGGGTTTGTTTGTTTGTTTGTTTGTTTGTTTTGAGACATCTCTCATTTAGCTCACCTGGAATTACAAAATGTGCTATCAGGCCCAGCTTTTTTATTTTAAATTTTTATTTATTTTGTATGTATAAATGTTTTATATGCATTTATATACTATGTGAATGCCTGATGCCCTCAGAGGTCAAAAGATGATGCTAGTTCTCCTGGATCTGGAGGTACAGATGGTTGTAAGCCAACATGTGGGTGCTGGAAACTAACCTTGGGTTCTCTGGAAGAGCAATGTTCTCTTAACATTTGACCCATCTCTCTAGTCCTAGGCCTAGCTTTTTACGTGAGTTTTAGATATCAAACTCACATCTAAGCATATTCTCCTGCTTAGAAGACAAATATATTACTGATGAATCATTTTCCAGCCCTATGCAATTAGTTTCTATAGTTATTTTTCTTTGCTTTTTATCATTGTTATTCAGCTTCCTATTACAGTAATAAAATGCTTGATACAACCAGGTTATACAGAGAGAAGGTTTGCTTTGGCTCACAGGTTTGGATCTTTGAGCTTGCCAATTGGCCATGGCTTTGGGATTGTGGCATAGTACGTCAATATGATACAGCAAAATCACTCTCAGTATCACAAAGAAGAAAGAAGAGAACAGGATCCTTCTATCCACTTTGAGAGCACACTGACAATGGTATAGAGACTTCTAGGACACAGAATAAACAGGGAGATTCTAAGCCTGGAGCTCAGCTTTGTTCCCATATAAAGTTGGGTCTGCCTGAGGCATGTCAGGAAGGCTTGGGTCTCAGGACAAGTACCTAGGAAACAGAAAATCATCCTGTAAATCCAGCATCACTTTCCCCTAGGTTCCATTAACACTTGGGCTCATTCATCTTCATTGTCAAGTGGACTGGATTTGGAATCACCTAACAAATTTTGGGGTATATCTGTGAGAATATTTCCAGAGAGATTTAACTAAGGAGGGAGGACTCACCCTAAATTAAAGTGGCATTATCCTATAGGCTGGAGTACTGAACTGGATAAAAAGGGAGAAAGGAGCTAGAAAGATGACTCAGCACTTAAGAGTGCTTCTTCTTTGCTCAGAGGACCCAAGGTCAGTTCCCAGCACCCAGATCTGGTACTTCCCAACTGCCTGTAACACTAGCTCCATGAATCCAAAGTCCCTTACATTTGTAGGCAACTGCACTCAGGTACACATTCCCTCACATAAACACACACACACACACACACACACACACACACACACACACACAATTACACAATTTAAATTCTAAAATATATTTTTTTAAATGAAAAAAGAGAAACAGAACTCAGCACTAGAATTCATCTGTCTCTGTGCCTTGTCTCCTGGGTGTGGACACAATAATTAACTGCCTTATGCACCTGCCACTGTGCCTTCCCCTCTGTGATGGACAGTATACCCTCAAGTTGTGGGTGAAAATAGACTCTTAAGTTGCACTCATCAGCTATTTTGTCACAGCAATGAAAAGAGCAACACATGCTGACAATGTTTCATTCTTTGTTGGTGGTGGTTCATAGCTATTTTAAACTTAACATACCATTTTCTCAACTGTTTCAATAAACGAATTTGTTTAAAAGAATATTTTTCCTCTGTGCCTCAGTGCTGTTATACACCCAACACATGAACATTAGTGATTCCTCCTGGCCTATCCTCTGGTAGCCACCTCGCAGTCTCCACCAGCTTCAGTGACTTTGATGACTCTGTTCTTCATACCAACATCTTAAGACTAAATCTCGTATCATTTATAAAAAAGTCTTCCTCCAAGCTTCCTTCCACAAATGATACTAATTTGCAGAGACTGTGCTGGTTGCCTTGTGAAAAAATGTAGTTGGATTAGCCCATTTGCACCTCTGGCTTCATGATCCTCTTAACACTGGACATTGAGCCTAAAGGCTCAACTCAGTTCAAAAGCTACCTTAGCTTGCAGTTAGAGGGCTGTGGCCAGAGTACTTCTCTGCTCATCCTGGGAGCATATTTGTCCCGGCCTCTGCTCCACATTTAACTTACGATTAAAATTTTGATGTCCTGGTCTCCTCCAATCTTTCACTTAATGATTCTACCATCTGTTGCATCTTTAAAAGGCCAGTCTTTTAAAAATACATCCTTTTTTTTAGTTTTAGTTCTCTCTCTCTCTCTTTCTCTCTCTCTCTCTCCCTCTGTGTGTGTGTGTGTGTGTGTGTGTGTGTGTGTGTAATGTAGGTATGTGCTTAAAAATATAGGTGTCTGGCTGGAGAGATGGTTCAGAGGGTAAAAGGTTCTGAGTTCAATTCCCAGCAACCACACAGTGGCTCACAATTATCTATAGTGAGATCTGGTGCCTCTTCTGGCCTGGAGGCATACATGCAGTACTGGACACTATGCATAACACATATTTTTAAGAATATTCATGTCTATAAAGACCAGAAGCATATGATCCCCCAGAGCTGGAGTTACAGATGCATATGAGACCCCTGATACGGGTACTAGGCATTGAACTCAAAGTCCTCTGGAAAATCAGCAAATGCTCCAAAACATTGAGCCATCTCTCTATTCCTTTAAATGATCTTTTTTTGTCTGATTCATAGAAACTGCATCAGAAACATGACTTTATAATTGGTCAGTGTTGACTTACAGGGCAACTTAAATGCTGGGTAAATGTGTTTCTTAGGCTCCATCTCCTTTTTCTCTCCTGTGGTCCTATCATTGCCAAAGAAACAAGCTGTAGTCACCCACCAGGGCATAATGAAAACTCTTTTGACCCATTACCTTTCTGGGCTTCCTCCTGGTTTCCCTGCTATTCTACTCAGGACTTACATGTTGTCAGTCTCAAGTCTATTAGAACAGCATTCTTGAAGCAAATGGTTCTAACTAGCTTCTACATTAATTGAAGTTCAGAAGTCTGAGGCTAAGTTAGCTTTGTCTACTCTGTCAAGCCTTTGGCATGAGAACCAACTCCTTGCAGTCCTCACTTAGTCTTATTGCTTATGTCCATTGTCTCAGTTCTTACAAACAACGAACGCCAGAGGGAGAGGCATGTGTCCTGGGCATTATATTGCCTGTATTCCCTTGCAACCACATGGCCACTCTCAGTCTGACATCACGTCTTCAGAGAGACCCTATCCATCTCCTGTAGATCCCACTTCACTGTGCTTTTTTCTGCTCACTAGAAACTCTCATTCTCTGCAGCTGGAGGGTGTGTGTGTGTGTGTGTGTGTGTGTGTGTGTGTGTGTGTGTGTTTGTTGTTTTTTTTTTTAACATGGACCTAGACACTAAAGAAAGAGGAACCATAAATGGAACATCCATGAGTACCTAGAAAGCACCTTGGAGGGATGAATAGCATGAAGGACAGAGAAAGAAATTAAGAAAAGAAGGAAGTGAGAGGGGTTGGAGGGATGACTCATCAGTTTAGAATACTTTGTTGCAGTGGCTCCATCAAGTTATAAGGAATATGGTGATCAGTGGCCTAGGTGAAACTTCCAGAGGTTGCAGGAACTGAGCCTATGGCATCTGGAGAAGAGGTTGACCTCTCTCATTCACACACACACCACAGCCTTGCCTTGCTATTTGGCAAGAAAAATAAACCAGATTTTGAAGCAAGCTGGGGTTGGCTTTGAAGCAGCCACAGGCTGCACCTCCAGGCCAGCCTGATCTTATTCTTTACATGTCTCTCAGCCTTTCAGCTGTGCTGTTGTTGGAGCCCTGACTATGGCGGCCATTCTTCTGAGGGCAAAGCCAAAGGTAAGTGGTTAGCCTCTCCCTCACTGTCCCAGAATTTGCCCTGAGCAGTTTCCAAGTGCTTCCACTTCATGGATCTTAGACCTCTCATTCCAGGAGAGAGCTTTGTTGATCCCATCCCCAGTGCAGCATGCTGCTTTCCTGAGTTTCCTTTGCTAGGTCTTCTCCTTCTGTCTGTTCCTCTTTCCTGAGACAGGACGCTTGCTGCTGAGTTTCCTGGGACAGGGATTCCATGTTTCATTGTTTGCATCTAGGATTAACCTGGAATTTAATTCCCTACCACATAAATGACTTGTTTTAGGTGACAGTATCTTTTGAAGATGTGTCTGTGTACTTTACAAAGACAGAATGGAATCTTCTGGATCTCACACAGAGGACCCTCTACAAGCAGGTGATGCTGGAGAACTACAGCCATTTGGTGTCATTGGGTAAGGGACTCCAGTTCGGAATTGTCTTGTTTGTTGATTGATTGCTATGAACCAAGAATAAGTACATTTCTTTATCTGACCTATACCTTGTAGGTCAACTGTGCTGTTAAAAATAAAGTGTTCTTCAATATCTTGGACTTTTAAATGCTGAGGATATAATCAATAACAACCTTCCAGACCAATTTTCCGCACAAAATTATAGATTCCCAAAACATTTTTCTATTGAGAAACATACAGCAATTACACTGGAATATTTATTTGCAGCATTTTAGACTCATTTTTTACAGCAGATGTACTTGACATTCAACCTGCTTTATAGAAGTTAGCAACATCTTCCACTTACACACTCTAAGGCCAGGCAGTGCACTTGATTTCCAACCTTGGAGAAAACTAGGCAGGACCAACTTCTTTCCAGCTGCTTCAACACTCTTCATTCTCCTGTCTTTGTGCATCTGCAAGAGGCTTTCCATCTTGCCAATTCCAGACAAAACCAACATTCATTTGGCTGTATGGATGAACACTGTCTAAGGTTGGACCATACTATTTGCTGCCATCTTCCTAGCTGAAATGGCTCCCTGACTGCCTTTGGGCTGGGTAGGGATTTGTGAGAATGAGCAGCACTCTTCCATTTTTCTGACTCTACAGACCACACTCCTTGGGAAACTGGTTCATTCTCTGAGTTCTCTCTGACTATCAAGAGCAAGTTGTGGACACATCTTCCTAGAAGATTTCAGGAATTCTCACTTGAGTTTAGTGGAGAAATGTGCTAGCTCCAAGCACATGACTAGGGGTGATCTTTCTTGGGTATACTGTCTGGGGAATTATTTGCACTCTAAAGACACAGGCTAAGCTCTGTTCAAAAATTATTCTATCCTTAGCTAGAAAGGTGCTGATTTCCTTCATTTCTTTGAATAGGATTTGTTTTCTCCAAGCCTAACCTGGTTTTCCAGCTGGAGCGAGGCCGGAAGCCCTGGATTAGGGATGGTGGAATGGAGAGTGCAGCAGGATCCTGTGCTGGTAAGGCACCTTCAGCTAACTTAATAGTGTTAGGGATAAAAAGGGCTGGTCTAAGGAAGGTGATGTGGACTGAAACTTTAGGTGAGAAGTCCTGTTTAGTGATGGTGTCAGTCTTCCCAATGTTCCCCTCCCACGCTGTGACTAGGTGGAAAACACCTATCTGCCTTGGTGTTACCAGTTCTGCCCACTTTCCAGCATACCCTCTTTCTGCAATCTCTTATGCCCACTTGAAGGTTTTTTACTCCCCGGTTCCCTGATGGGAAGATGAAAAGAGGGGAAATGCTCCACAGAAGTTCAAGGAAGTGACAGGTGGCTCTGTCCTTACAGGGAATAGAATAAAGAGCAAGACTCTGATTTCAAAGCCGAAACTTTTTGGAAGAGGTCTCCTCAGAGACACTTCGGGATCCTCATTGCAGAGATGCCGTCGCGATTTCAGGCCAAATCCCATTGTAAGGTACCAACACTCCAGAATAGCGGATAAGCGGTATCTATGTCAGCAATGCGGAAAATCCTTCAGCCGCAGCTTCAATCTCATCAAGCACCGGATCGTCCACAGCGGTGAGAAACCATATGAGTGCAGCGAGTGTGGGAAGCTGTTCAGGCGCAGATTGGCGCTGCTGGAGCATCAGCGCATCCACAGCAGAGACAAGCCCTATGAATGTGGAGAGTGTGGCAAAACCTTCACGCGCAGCTCCAACCTCGTCAAGCACCAGATCATCCACAGCACTGAGATGCCCTTCATGTGCTGCCTGTGTGGGAAGGTGTTTAGGAGCAGCTTCACACTGCTTGAGCATGCATGTACCCACAGAGGCGAGTGGCCCTACGAGTGCGACGAGTGTGGTAAAGCATTCATCCGAAGCGCTAACCTCATCGAGCATCAGCGCACCCACAGTGGGCAGAAGCCCTACATCTGCCAGGAGTGTGGAAAGGCCTTCAAGGGCATCTCGCACCTCATCCACCACCAGCGCAGCCACCGCAGCGACAGGCCTTTTGCATGCTGTGAGTGTGGCAAGGCCTTCCGAGGCCTCTTGGGGCTCAACCAACACCAGCGGGTCCACAGCAGCGAGAAGTCCCATGAGAGTAGTGAATGCGGCCGGGCCTTTACTCGCCGCCGGGCCAACCTTTTCAAGCACCAGGTGGTGCATGGCAGGGTGCAGCTCCAGTGCTGCACTCGAGGGAAGGGCTTCCCGCGTGGCTGCATGCTCCTGGAGCATTGGCAGGGCCTCCATGGGCAGCGGCCCCAGGAGACTGGAGAAGGTAGCTCAGCGGAGCCCCAGCCCATCAACACCAATGAGAAGCCCCAAGTGTGTGAGTGCTGCGGCCAGGTCTTCGACAACAAGTTGCTGTTGTGTCGCCACTTGCACATTCATGACACCGAAGATGACAAGAAACAGAAGCCTGTTACTTCGAGCACCTCAACTTTAGAGGATGAGTCAATGCTCAGCCAACATCTGGAAGACCAGCCCACAGAAGAAAGCGACAGTGAAAGCAGTGTAGTTTTTGTGTGTGCTGAGAAGCCCCAGGGCTCATCCTCACCTTGAGGCCAGAAACAATGGCCGGGATGGCCCCTTCCCCAGTGTGAAACAGAGAAGCAATTCAGAATGACAGAGTGCCCCCCCTTCCAATGTAGTCTTCCCCGCTCCTTCCCTGATGGGTCAGAAAAGGAAAGCTCCCTCCCTAGTCCTTGATGATACAATTGATGCCTAGAGAATGTACAGGAAGGCTCCTCAAGTTGCCTAGGCAGGGTTCTCCTATGTGTGCTTGGGTGTTTGAGTAGGGTCTCCAGGTGAGCAGATTTGTATTATACAGAGTTGGTTTTTCCCATCTACATGAGAATTGCCTGATGTGGTTAGGAGGGAAGCAGCTATGTCCAGTCAACTCTAGGCACAGTTACCTTGAAGTTTACAGACAGATGACCCATGTCCTTTCCCTTGTTTAATGTGGGGTGGTTCTCTTCCCTTAAGAGTTGTGTTTCTAGGGAAAATATACTAAAGGCACTTTATTCCATTAAAAGTTTATAAATTGAAGGGTCTAAAATTGACTTGATGCTTTCCAGGAAAGCACAGGGCACCTGCTGGCCTGTGTGTGAAAGCTTGGACCCTATATGTGTGCTCCCCTGCCACTGCTTGGAGCATCTGTGCCAAACCTGGCATCTTGCAGAGAGGTTAAAGCCCAGAGACCTGAAAGTCTCTATTTTGGGAAAGGAGCCCCTTTCCTCTGGTGCCTCATAGGAGAAGGGTCTACATAAGACATGGCTTCTTTGTGCTACTCCTACCCACTGTCCTAATACCTATAGTTTGTCTGCTAATCCCTTTCGTGGAACCCATTGTATGCTGATGACAGGTTAGGAATTTGCACTTAGAATGCCCATGAAATGAGTCTGGCCAGACAATTATCTTTCAGATAGACGACATTTCTTAGATTAAAATTGCCATTATTTTAATATGCTTTTATTTGCAGGTGACAGTTGGAAAATTGAGATGTTTGTCATATGAGAGTATTGAGGAATTGATCCTTTATGAAAATTCCTCAGGCAGAGGGTGTAGCTCAGAGGTGGAGTATATGCCTAGCAGACCACAGACAGGCCCTGTGTTTCATCCCTGGCCCCTGCCCAAGCTCAGACAGGAGAAAGGGGCCTTCCCATGACTGGTGAGTATGGTGGCAAGTCTGGCCCTCCAAGTGATGATATGACACCACACCCCACCACACACACACACACATTCTTTATGTATATAAAATGCTTTGTGTAAAGTTCCAGTTTATAGCTTGCTCTTATCTCTGTGACCTCCAGTCTTGTCCTGTGATTGCTTTTTCCTGAGCCTGCAGTTGTGTGTTGTGCTGAGCACTAATGAATATTCACTTCCATGGCTCTAGGAAGGGAATGCATGATACCTATCCTCCAAGCCTGTCACCAGCTTCTATACCCAAAGATAAGTCTCCATAAAAAGGGTCATGTGTAGTCATTTTCAGGGAGAGATGTAGAGCTCCAGGGTCCCAAGTGTTTGCTACATATATAGCAACACATCTCAGTTTTCCACTTTAGTTCCTGTTCCTAGATGTTTTCAGCAAGGTGGTTAGGAGTAGTAAGTTCTCTCAGGTATGGTAATCAGGTATGTAAAATAAACAGAACAGATTTCTCCTGGAATAAAGTCAGAGTAACCAGAGGGACACTTGTGCTTTTCCTTGTTGTGTGCCTGAAAATTGTGCTCCAGCCCTTGTGCTAGATGAGGAATGGGACTAATCGTTCATTTGTGTGTCTTGAGGGGCAACTAGATTATAAACGCTTAAACTATCAAAAACTCCTGCTGTTTTCTAGTCCCTCCTCTTCCTGTCCTCCCTCCATACTTTACCTTTAGACCATTTGTCTTTTAAGACTTTGGGTGCTTTTCAGGTGCTGTGTGAATACCCTGGCATTGTCTCCAGGAAACTGACAGATGGTCCTTTCTGAATTTATCATGAGGTGAAAGTTTTCAACATTTCTGTTGGTTAAAAAAAAAGACAGCTACTTGGAAAGGGCTTCCCCTGTGTGGAGAGGAACTGTTCCCAAGATTAAAGTAACAGACAGATAGTGGGTTCAAAGTCAGAAGCAAAAGTCAGCTCTGAGCCTAAAGTGATGCTAGGATTATTGGAAAGGGTTGTTTGCCATGTGGGAGGGCCTGCCTTAGTCTGCCCAGGGTGCAGGCTTTGCACAGGGCCCCATACTGCAACTGTGAGACCAGGCCTACAGGTTCCTAAACAGAAAGTTCCATCAAGAGGAACTACTATGCCTGTCTTATGTTTCTGGTTTTTTGTTTGTTTGTTTGTTTGTGCTACCAAGTTTCAAGCAGCATAGAAGCACCTATCCTTACAGCTTTCCAAACAGGAAGTAGAATATAGGGACTTCAGGTTTGGGAAGTGGGGGCATTGCTGAAAAGTGCCTTGGTTGGGAGTGAGAAGGATATAGTATATTGGGGAACCCTGGAATGCACACAGGTTTCTCTAGAACAAGAGTCTCAGAGCCATTATTTTGTGAAACAACAGATAAATTGGGTCTAATAAAAACATGAAGCCAGCTGGATTTTCTTTGGAGGGTGGTGTTATTTTAAGCCTGTGTAACTCAGGCTGGCCTTTGACTCTTAATTCTCCTGCCTCTGCCTCCTAAGTGCTAGAATGACAGGATTGAGCTATCTTGCCTGGGTTCTGAAGATTCTTACGTTCTAATGTTGAAGGTAACACCAGTTCAAGCCCTTGCACATGTATGAGAGAAACAGTGCCTCCTTTTGTGTTCAGTAGGACTAAGCCTGAACCCTCTCCATCACCTAGGAATAATAAGAGCAGAAATGAAGGACTACTGTGGATTTGGAGGCTAGTGATGCATTAACATTCTTTGACATATTGATGGGGGTATAGGTTATACAGCTTAAAGTGTACAACTGTGGATGAGTTATGATGGGTGTCTGTACCCTTAAAATCATCCCTACTGTCAAGTCAATGAAAATTCAGCATCTTAGCCAATAACTCCTCCTTTCTTCTCCTCTCTATCCCATCCTTACAACTACTGCTTTCTATCACTAGTGATTAATTTCTGTGTAAATGGATTCCCACAATGTGTGTCTGGCTTCTCAGTGCCATTTTTAGATGTTTCCAGGTGTCTGTGTGTATATCCACACTTCATATTTATCCCAGTGTATAAATGTCCTCCAATACCTGTTGATGCCTGTTAATTAATATTTACATTCTTTCCAGTTTGAGCCAAATAAAGCTGCTATGAGTATTTGTATGCACATTCCAGCATGAACGTGTTTTTATTTCCCTTGAGTATGTAGCTAGGAGTGGAATAGCTGGTTCATATGGTGACACATTGTTTAACTTGGGAAAGAACTGCTAAACTTATTCAAAGTGGTTGTATTATATCCGCAGTAGCTGTTATATGAGAGTTCCAGTTTCCTCCACCCTCACCAACACTAGTCTGTCTTAGTGTAGCCATCCTAGTGTATGGAAAGTTTTAGCTCTTTGTGCTTTTGATTTGCATTTCCTTCATGACCATCTTTGCATGAACTTGTTGGTCATTCACACTTCCTTTGAGAAACATGCTGATCTCTTGCCCATTTCAATTAAATTGTTTGTCTTCTTACAAAGCATTGGAGTTCTAGACATCAGTTCATTATCAAATACTTTTTTAACAAATGTTTTTGTTCAAACTATGTATTTAAAATTTTTAGTTTGTATTTTTAGGGAGTGCAATGAAGAACTCTTGTAAAAAAATGTCACTAAGACATTATATTATGTTTGCCTGTAGAATTTTTTTTGAGATTTGGATTTTGTTGTTGATAGTCTTAGGGTTTTGTTTTGATTGGGTTGGGTTGGGTTTTGATTTATTTTTCAGGCAGTGTCTCCCTATGATGCCTGGGCTAGGCATTTGCCAACCACAGTCAGCTTTGAACTGTTACTGCAGAACATTCTCCCCTCCTTCCTTCACACAGACTTAAATAACTTTTAAGTCAAATGGTGCTGGGACTGAAAACAAAAAGCCTAGGTAAAAGGTCCAATCATACTGGGAGCAGTGTGGCCATAGCATGTTACTAACCTGCTCCTGTTTCCTATCAAGACAAAGTTTTAGTAATCACTTTTAAGAGAAATTGGGAGACTTAAAAGATGGTTTCCCTTTAACATCAAACAGTCCACACTGTAAAATTAAAATGAAACCTGTATAATACTTTGTTTCTGGACTTTCACTGTTAATTTCAAGGTGCTTCGCGCGGGAAACCTAACAAAATTTAATGAATCTCCTGAAGCCCTGCTGCCCCAAGAAGTTATTATGAGAGCATCTCTTTGGCCTCTGTAAACACAAGTAGAACTCTGTCTGTAGAAGCTAGGGGGAAATAGCAGCCCTTAGGTCCTAATGCTAGCCAAGGCTACTCACCGCACAGCGGAGCAAAGTAGAAACTTGGGGAGTATGCACAAGAAGCAAAGCTGCAAGACAAAGACATCAGAGAGGATGCCAAATGTCCCACCTGGCAGAGTATCCAGCTCTGTAAGATCGCTCTAGCTTTGTGGATAATAGGCAGTAAGCTAAAGTCAGGGGATAATTTTATATACC
This sequence comes from Rhabdomys pumilio, assembly GCA_030674055.1. Lineage (NCBI taxonomy): Eukaryota > Metazoa > Chordata > Mammalia > Rodentia > Muridae > Rhabdomys > Rhabdomys pumilio. The sequence continues at coordinate 2,057,104 of JANHMN010000005.1, read as the reverse complement.
AACTTGGCCAGGCTGTAGAAATCAGGTTTTGGTAAAACAACAATCTAGATGAGGCTGCGAAAATAATTTTTAGATAAGATTGATATTTAAATTGGTGGACTTTGAACAAAAGTCCATTTTCCCTTGTTGTAGGTAGGTCTTGTGCAATCAGCTGTAGGCTTTATTTAAAAAGACTGACATTACCCAGAGGAAAGGATCCTGTTCCTGATGGCCCCTGGACTTAACCATAGCTTCACCCTCAGTTGCTAGTTGGCTCAATTGCCATTCAGCCTCTACATTATGTGAGCCAGTGCTTTGAAGTCTCCCATAGACTAAGAGATGATAAATTCCAAGATACTATGAGAATTCTGACTAATAAAGCCATAAAGGCATAAGCACAAGCATATAGCAATTAAATTTACACTGGAAAAACTATTTAGCATTAAGAAATACTTCAATAAAACATAACTATGATGGAGTAGCACTGTCATGTAACTGGGCAGATGTAATAAATAAGCAAGAACAGAATTGTACAGCAGTACAATTGTTAAGCTATATTTTAGAACTATGGATAAATGTCAAAATTTCTTAAGGAGACACATTTTCTAGGATCTACAATACTTTTCAAAGTTATTTATGAGCAGGCATGCGACATCTGCACTAGAAAGGCTAAGGCAGGATGATTGCAAGTTTGGAGATGAAGTATGTAGCTCAAGTTAAGTGCTTAAGAGAAGGTCATGAGGGTGGGATCCAACCCTGTATGGCTGAGAAGCAATAGAAAGGGGACTTCTCAGGCAGAGATAGGCACATAGGGAGAATGCCATATGAAGCTGAGAGCAGAAATGAGAGACCTACCTGTACAGATAAGTCACAAAATGGCCAAGTTTACAGAAACTGCTAAGAGCCATTGGAATGGGAGTGGACCAGGCTTCCTTAAAAAAACTTAGAAGGGACTCACTTTCATGACAACTTGATCTTGGACTTCTAGCACTGAGGTATACTTTGTTATGGCAGCCCTAGAAAACATAAGACCTACTTTAAATCCCATTTAAAGGTGATCTTGGTGGGTGAGATGGTTCAGGAGGTGAAAGCTACATAAGCCTGACTTGCTGAGTTTGATCCCTGAAACATATAGTGGAAGGAAAGAATGAATCCTTGAAAGTTGACCACTGATAGAACCCAGAGGAAGCAAGCCTCCCAGGAGCTCTAACCCGGGCAGTATCTTAAGTAAGCAGACAGCAACACCTGCCCCAAACAGGTAGTAACTGGGACCCACTAGGACCCAGGAAGTCACTCCTGGCCCGGAGCACTGGTTCCTTCTTGTCTGTGCCTGAGCACTGAGCAGATTTTGGGCCCCAGCTCTAACCCCAGTAGTAACACCCACCCAACACAGTTCTGATACAACCAAGATAATAGGAAAGACAGGCTCCAGTCAGAGACAGGGCAGATAGCACTATGGAGATCCAGATGGTGAAAGGCAAGCACAAGAACATAAGCATCAGCAACCCAGGGTACTTGGCGTCATTAGAACCTAGTTCTCCCACACAAAAAAGTACTGAATTCCCCATATCACTAGGAAAGCAAGATTCAGATTTAAAATCACTTCTAATGATGATGATAGAGGACTTTAAGAAGGACATAAATAACACCTCAAAGAAATTGAGAACACAGGTAAACAGGTAGAAGCCCTTAAAGAGGAAACACAAAAAATCCCTTAAAGAATTACAAGAGAACACAACCAAACAGGTGAGGGAATTGAACAAAACCATCTAGGACATAAAAATGGAAGTAGAGACAATAAAGAAATCACAAAGGGAGACTACCTTAGAGATAGAAAACCTAGGAAAGAAATCAGGAGTCATAGATACAAGCATCACCAACAGAATACAAGAGATAGAAGAGAGAATCTCAGGTGCAGAAGATAGCATAGAAAATATTGACACAACTGTCAAAGAAAATGCAAAATGCAAAAAGCTCCTAACCCAAAACATCCAGGAAATCCAGGACACAATGAGAAGACCAAACCTAAGGATAATAGGTATAGATGAGAGTGAAGCTTCCCAACTTAAAGGGCCAGTAAACATCTTCAACAAAATTATAACCTAAAGAAGTAGATGCCCATAAACATACAAGAAGCCTACAGAACTCTAAATAGACTAGACCAGAAAAGAAATACCTCCTGTCACAAAATAATCAAAACACTAAGTGCACAAAACAAAGAAAGAATATTAAATGCAGCAAGGGAAAAATGCCAAGTAACATATAAAGGCAGACCTATCAGAATTACACCAGACTTCTCACTAGATACTATAAAAGCTAGAAGATGCTAGACAGATGTCATACAGACCCTAAGAGAACACAAATGCCAGCCCAGGCTACTATACCCAGCAAAACTCTCAATTACCATAGATGGAGAAACCAAGATATTCCACGACAAAACCAAATTTACACAATATCTTTCAGCAAACCCAGTATTACAAATGATAATAGCAGGAAAGCTCCAATACAAGGAGCGAAATTATACCCTAGAAAGAGCAAGAAGGTAATCCTCTTCCAACAATTCCAAAAGAAGATAGCCACACAAAGATAATGCCACATCTAATAACAAAAATAACAGGAAGCAACAATCATTGTTCCTTAATATCTCTTAACATCAATGGACTCAATTCACAAATTAAAAGACATAGGCTAACGGTCTGGATACATAAACAGGACCCAGCATTTTGCTGCATACAGGAAACCCACCTCAGTGACAAAGACAGACTCTACCTTAGAGTAAAAGGCTGGAAAACAATTTTTCAAGCAAATGGTCCTAAGAAACAAGCTGGAGTAGCCATTCTAAAATCTCCAGCCCGAGAACACATGGCTCCACCTGTATATGTAGTTGAGGGTGGCCTTGCCAGGCATCAGTGGAAGTGGACAGCCTTTGGTGCCTGGAAGTTTGAATTCCCTAGTGTTGGGGAATTTCCAGAGCAGGGAGGTGGGAATGGGAGAATGATGGGAGCACACCCTTATAGTAATTGGAGGAGTAGGGATGGGGTAAGGAGTTAGGCATCAGTGGAAGTGGAGGCTCTTAGTGCCTGAAAGTTTGGGTTCCCTAGTGTTGGGGAATTTGAGAGCAGGGAGGTGGAAATGAGAGGATGGTGGTAGCACACTCTCATAGAAACTCCCAGAATTATATGGATTAGACATGACAGAGGCAGGCCGCCAGAAGACTAGATTCTAAAATTCAAACAAAAAATTATCTTGATACTAAAATTTGTTTTGAGAATTGTATATTGCAGAATACACAGCCTTGGTATATCTACTTATCAAGCAAGCTGAGCAGACCTGCTCACACCTCTGATGTCCTGGAATTCCAGCTGGATGCAGTGAAGACACAGCATCAGAGGCTTATCAATTTACTCTTCCACCTGCCCCTCTTCTAATATCTCAACGCCCATAATCAGCTTGAAGAAGTTAATGAAGAGTTGGTGCCCCTATGGGCTTGGGGACTGAGGTGGTTAATATTGGGCTGTCTTTCTAGGGAAAAGTAGTGGTTTTGTTGGAACATGGAGGATTTGCTAGGATTTATTGCATAGCCATAACCTATTGGTAGAAATTTGTATAATTGTTATTAAGATGAAGTTATAATTTCTTAAGTGGTACAAAATTTTGATTTCAAATTTAAGGTTTTCATTGGTATGAGCTTCTTACTGATACAAAAGTGAGATGAATATTGTTACTCTCATAGGCATTGTGCCTGTATAACACATTTAGGAATACAAGGCTTAGACCCAGTCCTTCTTTAACTTTTAAAAACTGATCTGATATGTTTCAGCCTGTGAATTAAGGGCCTATAGCAAATTCATGGTTTGAGTTTATTGTTAGGGTGTTTTCTATATTTTATTTAGAAATAGCTGAGAGGAGTTAACAGACAACAGTCCAGGTTACCTTACATGGATAGTTGGTTTTCAAAACATCAGAAGTCCACAGAATTGACGTTACAAACATTTCTGTATTAAGGTTCATTTTGATTAGAGACCTGTTTGCTCCTGACAGCTTCCTGTCTTGGATTCTAAAAAGAAATTGAACTCCTTTGGAGTTACTCCAGTTGTGGTGAGACAGCCACTAGGCAAGAATTGCCTCTTTTCATCTACAGACAAATTTGTGTCCAGAAAAGGACACACTTACAGAATAGTCGACTGATTATATCTGCCAAGACAGAGTAACCAGCCCTTAATAATTCTGCATCACTATGGTCTGTCAGATGATCCTGGGCCAGAAGGCTGAAGATCTGAGGTTCCAACATTTTGTAGTATAGGGACTGTTCAGGTGTTCAGCAGTCTCTATAAATTGGCTAAGTTTTAGAAGCTATGCTTTGTGCTTCCCATAATTTCAGTTAACTCAGTCATTCTGGATTTCTGACGAGGTTGCAAACTTATAGTCTCATAGCCAATCCTGGCTATTTACTTTGAGAGAAAAGATTTGAGAGGATGGTTTTCAGCTGACATTCATTCTAAAGCCAAGAAAAAAAGTCAGGTTCAGAACTAAGTCTTTTAGTTAGGAGAGATGACAGAGGTTCTGGTTAGTCAACAAAATGATGGACTGGGTATTAGATCTATCTTGTACCTTACCGACACAAATTGGTATAGTTATGCTCTAATTGTATTTTGAGAGTAAATTTTATTTTAACAGAAAGGGTGATATGTAGGAGAAGCTAAGGTGGGATGTGTATGGAGAGGAAGAGGAGGAGTAAGGAGATAAGGAGCAGAAGGAGAAGAGGAGCTAGGAGCTAGGTGACCAGAGAGAGAGAACAAGGGAGAGGGAGAGGGAGAGGGAGAGGGAGAGGGAGAGGGAGAGG
>JANHMN010000005.1:2037279-2052182 GCA_030674055.1 Rhabdomys pumilio | reverse complement strand
GAGAGGGAGAGGGAGAGGGAGAGGGAGAGGGAGAGGGAGAGGGAGAGAGAGAAACATGTAGGCAGATGTTTGCTTGTCCCCACCAGTCAAAGATAGTTGATATATCTAGGTTGGGTATTGGGTTACACTTCTGATTGATATTGAGCATTAGCAAATTTATAAAGCCTTTGATTAACATTAAAAAATTGTATAAAAGCAAAAAGGAGAAGGGGACATGGGATAGGAGTTTTCTAGGGAGGGCCAGTGGGGAAAGGGGATGGCATCTCAAATGTAAATAAAATATCAAAACTTAAAAAAAGAAAGTTGTCCTCTGGCTTCAACAGGTGCAATATGGCATGTGCACATCACACACACACACACACACACACACACACACACACACACACACACAATGATAAAGGAAAGATTTTTTAAAAACTCTTCAATATTGAGAAGTTAGGACAATCTATAAAAGCATTACATTGTGAAAGAAATGAAAACTGAAACCACAAGCTATCTCTAATATCAAGGTAATGAGATGTGTAATAGCAAACCTTTGGGCTGTGGTCTGATCCTTGAGATTAAACTATTAATTTTGAGGATCTCAGTTATTCAATAAGGAAGATGGTTGAGGAGGTTAGTCTTCCTCTCAAAAAATTAGAAAATAATCTAAAGTTAAACAAGAGATGGAAATAATCAAGATGAAAAAAACCCTGAATTTAATGAAGTAAAAAAAAAAAATAAAGTGAAACAGTAAATCAAAGCTCTAGCTTTGTTTTCTTTTAAAAGGGCCAATGAGGACTATGGCTCAGTGGTACAAGCACCTGTCTCACAAACATAAGAACCTGAGTTTTTATCCCTATCACCCATATAAAAACTGATCAAGTCAACATACATTTGTAACCCTAGCACTGACTAGGGGGAAATAGAAGAATCCTCAGGCTTCTCTGGCCAGCCTGTCTAGCCAATTGATGAACTCAAGTTTTAGTGAGAGAGACCCCGACTCAAAAAAGTCAGGTGGAAAGTGACCTCCTTGGTCCCATGAAGGCTGGATGCCCCAGTGTAGGGGAATTTGAGGGTGGGGAGGTGGGAGTGGGTGAGAGAGTGGGGGCACATCCTCATAAAAGCAGGAGGAGGGGGCATAGGATAGGGGGTTTCTGGGTGGGGGAAAATGGAGAAAGGGGATCACATCTGAAATGTAAATAAAATATCCAATTTAAAAAGAGAGAGAGAAAGTGACCTCCAGTATCTACATGCACATAGGCACACACAAACACACATATACACAAATGCAAATGAAAGAGCCAATGAAACAGATAATCTGCCACAATCTTTGTTAAGATATGTGTAGGAATAAGAAAGGAGACATCAGCATAGATGCTAAAAAAAAAATCTTATGTTAATAAATTAAAATCTATTGAGGAAACTGACTAAAATGATTCAAAGAAGGCATTTATGACTTTTAAGAAACAGCATCTCATCAAGTGCTATTTTTGCAAATTTATGAGTGTGCAGGAGAAAGATGCAAGGAAGAATATGAGGGAAAGTGTGTGTGTGTGTGTGTGTGAGAGAGAGAGAGAGAGAGAGAGAGAGAGAGAGAGAAGGAAAGAGAGAGAGAGAGAGAGAGAGAGAGAGAGAGAGAGAGAGAGAGAGAAGAGCATGTGCAAGCAGGCGTGCTATGTTCTGAGTACCGGCACTGAAATTCATGTGTTAAAATCTGATCACCAAGGTATGAGGCATGACCTTTGGGAGGGAAATAGCCATGATGGCAAAGTTCCTATGAATAATAACATTAGCACTGTTAGAAGAAATCCCAAGGGCTGAGCCAGTCTCTTCCACCATGTATGTGAGAATACAGCAAGAAAGTCCCATTTATGAAAAATGAAATTCTCAGCCAACAATGACCTGCTTGCACCTGGATCTTTGACATTCAGGCACCAGAATTATGATCAATGAATTTCTGCTGCTTATAAGTCATACAATCTATGGTGCTTTTGCTACAGCAGATGCAGCAGAGTAAGAGAAGATGCAAACAATGATTCTTAAGTTTTCATTCCTTAGCAGATTCACATACTCAAGGAAACCTTTTAATTTTTTAAGATAAAGTTTCATGAGTCCCAGGTTAGCCTTGTGGCTTAGGATGACCTTGAATTCCTGATCCTCCTGTCTCTATTCTTTAAGTGCTGGGATTATAGGCCTACACCATAATACCTGTTTTTTGTTTGTTGTTTGTTTGTTCGGTGCTGGGCATGGGACCCAGGGCTTTATACATACCATGTAAGTGCTCTGCCAACTGAGTGACATCTCCAGCACCACAAAAGAATTTTAAAAGGCAAATTAAAGGGCTAAGGGAAATCAAGTCCCTAATAAAAAAGAGAGTAGGGAGAGGGTATGCTTAAACTGTACAATCCATGGAACTTTAGCTTGGTAATGGAAATGAGGAAGGCACCCCTTACTGCCTTGCCTAGCTTCCTGTCAGGCCTAATGCATACTTTATCTGCCACATCACTGCTCCATGTTGCATCCAGACTGTAGTCTCAGGAGCATAATATATTCATTGTTGAGGAGCATCCTCAGGTGTACATGTGACATGGGTTGTACAGTCAGTCGGCCTACTGGGGAACATCTAGTTGGGGGCCCTTTAAGATACAAGCTGTCCTGAATATATTCTGAATTTCTCTTGAGGAAAAATATGAGTAAAACCTTGGCTCTCATGATGGTTGCTCAGTTAACCCTTTTAGATACTGCTCAGTCAGTGACACCTATAGTGTCACTAAAAGCACAGGAGCTGTCCATCCTCCCTCACCTGCAACAGAGCATGTGATGGTCAGTCTTTTGTTGTTGCTGATCTAGTTATTCAAATGGATGTTAAATGTTTGGAAAATTTGCAAGGTAACTGTTAAATGTTAACACCTATTAGAAATTCAGTTATGTAAACAAGCAAGATATGGCAGCATCAGCTTGTCATCCCAACACTTATGAGGTAGAGGCTTGAGGATCAGGAGTCCAAGGTCAGCCTTGGCTATATAGGGAGTATAAGAACTGTCTAAAATATATGAGACCCTGTCTCCAAAAATCAAGAAAAAATGAATAATATAAATGAAAACTTATCCAAGTTATACTTAAAAAAAAAAAAAAAGAAGGCAGGAGCTATCCAGATCTATCACATCTTAACTAACCACATTTTACTGTTACTCTGTATTGATACACATCTAGCAGACCACAGTAGAAATCAGTGCTGTAGTGTGATGCTACAAATCTATTCCTGTATAACTTTGTGCATACTCCATTCTCCTCCTATTTGGCAAATTGACAGAGCTATCCCACAGACATCAATGGTCCAGGACACGGCAGTGCTCAGTTTATTCCTGTTTTGTTGACTGCCCTGACATGAGAAAATAATGGGGAACATGTTAATACTGCAGATTAAATCAGGGTGCTACCTTTGTGGTCACATCATTGTTGGTAGTGTGAACATGTGAAGTTTTAAGGTATATCTCTGCTTATTTACTTTCAACTTACTCAACAGAAAGGAAATTGTGAGCCGACCAGTGCTCATCATGGGTGGGAAACACATACACATGCACACACAGACATTTACTTTCCTGGAAAGCCAGTTGGAATGAATTCATTAGCACATCACTACTTTAGAGGCAGGTCTCAGGTTGTCTGTGCCATGTGGAAAGATGCTTAATGCTTTACCTGATTAGTCTAAGTGGGCAGGGAAGACTTAGGCACAAACACCCAAGACCATTAGGCCAAAGGTACTTGGATAGCTAAGGCAGAAACCTCAGCCTCAGGGAGGGAAAAACACAAAACAAGACCACTGTGGAGGTGTCATAAGGTACAGAGTGGGCAGCCAGCTGATCGTGGAGTTGAGCCTTTCTAACCTATCATTATGTAGTACCAGGGACAGTATTGTAAGGGCACCACTTTCTTGTATAGGCTGCCCACATGAGCCTGGCCAGAAGGTAAAGAGATCAGGCCTGAAAGATACAACAAACATACAAATAAGATTTTGCCTCTCTTCTAGACACAACCCTTTGTAACCTCCACTGCCCTCAGGCTCAGCCAGGTCATGTGATTATTCTCACACAGTCATCACCAGTGTTCTGGCCTTCTTACTCTGCCACCACACACACTAAAGCCTCTCTAGTCATTTTGACCTACTTAGGGGTACCCAAACAGGCCAGGCTGGCTTGAGGCTGGAGGCTTTGCTCATGTGAGTCACTCTGGGGTGTGGCCACCCCACCTCTTCTTACCTGCCCCAACATTTGGTGACACAGCTCTCACCTGGTCTGACTTCCCACAAGACAGGAGCACCTCAGAGTGGGGCACCACAGGCAGGTCACCAGAAACCTGAAGTCCAGCTGAAGCAGCTGGTAAGAAGTCCAAATAAATCATTCTGTGAAGGTCTGAGAGCTGGCATGAGTGCCATTCTCATCTATGCCTCAGGTCAGCTTGGCCTGGATGGCCCCTCCTGTGGTATTAGTGTGCCATGTCCACAAATGATTAGAGATGCCTGTCTTTTCCTGGTGCCCAATTAATCAATTCACCGCTGCTACTTTGCTGAGCAGGATCAGAGAAGGATGAAAGGTTGGAGCTGGGCATTGAATAAGGAAGGTATGGACTAGCTCTTGGAAGGCTCAGTTACTGCTTTCAGTTCCCTTCCTGGAGGATTTGGCCTGATTATCTCAAGGGCCTAGCAAAGAGGAGCAACATTCAAGAGGACCATGAGACATACCAGAGAAATAACCAGGGCTAAGGATCCAGCACTCCTATCTATTGCAAGCCCCTTTTGAAAATCTTTCCTTCTACATACTCACAGAGCTCACCACAGGTCAGCCAGCATGGGGCCCATCTGTGCCTTGGTGGGATAATTTTGGGTATGGACAGAGAGAAGTCTGGCCAGTAAATCAGCTGGTAAATAGTTGGTGATATTTATTGAGAAATGGGATGAAAGATGGAATCCCTGAAGGAGCAACTTGTAGGAACTCACAGCCTGGCCAGAGGGTGCCCAACTGGAAGTGGAGCACAGAGAAGGCTCTAGGATCCTGTGACCAGGTAGTCCAGGGCTGAGGAAGGCCACAAAGGTGCGACAGAAGACAAAGACGAAGCTCAGAGACTGGATGAATGGATGGTTCAGGCACTCAGGCCTCGAAGCTTGGACCATCTGGTGGAACATACATGGGCTCAATATGAGCCCAGCTGCGGGCCTGCTCATCTGCCCAGGTGAGCAGCTCAGGAGCACGGTGTAGGAAGATCAGAAGCAAGGTGTTCACATCACCCTCTGCTGAATGGGCAGCACTAGGTTCAGCCTGGAAGTAGCGGTGGAAGAGACTGGCCAGGCTGTAGCTTTTGTGACCTTGAGCCCTGGTGCCATGGCTGTGACCACGGTCCAGGCCCCGCAATGCAGGCAGTGTGTCCAGGCAGACAGTGTCTTGGGGCAGATGGGCACCCAGACGTTGTAGCTCCGTGCATAACAGTGGGAAGTCATAATCGAAGCCATTGTGGGCCACAAGGCAGATGGGGCCCTCCTGACGGCTCAGGAAGCCCTGCAGTGTCCTCACCACAGCGCCATTGAAACCAGCCTTCCTGCAGTGCATCAGGCTTTCGCTGCTCAAACCAGTAATCTCACTGGCCTTGGCAGTAAAGGGGCGCTTCGGGCACATGCACAATGTGAGCTTGTCCAGAACACGAGGCAGCACCAAGGAGCCAGAATCATCCCGTTCTGGGTTCTCTAGGGAAGATCGGTGAACAGCAAAAAGGGATATCTCTGCAATCTCAGGATCCATGTTTGGGAGCCCAGTGGCTTCCAGGTCCAAGAATACAAAGGTCTCAGCCCGCGGTGGCTCAGACATGCTGATGTTTTCTCACAGGAACACTGAGGCCTAAAGCTGCCAGAACAAGTGGCATAAACCAGAGGGCTAAAGACATGGGAGCAAGGCCCTGCTGCCTATAGCCACCTCAAGTCAAAGCTCTACCACACAGAGCTTTACTTCCTGCTGCTCCACCCCACCTCATGAGGCCTTTGGTGCTAGTAGTAGCTTCTGATGCATATTCATATCTAGGGACACTTTGAAGGGGGGAAGTCCATGGGGCTAGGATCAAGTGACCAGGATCTGTTACTGCTGTCCATCCTTCCTCCTCCCTTTCCTGGGTCTCTCTCCAACCTAACCTTAGTTCTATTACCTAGCCAAACAGGCACAAAAGAAAGTGCCTAGACTTTAACCCACGGCCCTCTTCCTTTTGCTGCCAGGCCCAGATCTAGCCATTGACCCCATCAAGGAGGGGCACAGATATAATCCACAACTGGTGCTTTGGCCCAGCCCCTTGGTGGAAATACCTTGGCTGGGAGCCTCAGGCATTGTGCCCTGCTTGCTATCTTTAGGTTTCAGGCACCAGAGGAATCTGACATGGGAACCCAGGTCTCCCCAACTTTTTCTCTGAAAAACAAGTGCTGCCTCAAGTTAGCTTCTACCTACCTCTAGGCTCGTGGCTTTATCCACCTATCCCCACCGCACTGGCTTACCTGGGGAGGGCTTCAGCTGGCTTCCTGGGATGCTGGGCACCTGTCTCTGCATAGGCTACTCCAGGCAGCCTTTAATCAGAGGGCACAGCCCGCCCCCAGCCGCCAGTTGGGCAACCAGGAGGCCAGAGGCTGCAGGTCCTGTGCAGCCGGCTTGCTTGCCACCCCCTTGTGAGCTTGCAGCCAGCAAGACACACGCCCCATGTTTACAGACCAAGAAGTAGGCTCTGACTGCACACAGGCTTCTGATGAGTAATGAGCACTGTCATGAGCCAGAGGAATGTGTCCTCAAAGGCAGGAGGAAGTCAGAGGGTGGTGGAAGACTGTGGCTTCTGCTAAGCCCTACCCACAAGTCTCATCAGATCTGGGTTGTGGTTGGCAGACCAGGATAAACCAGGTGTAATGTTTAGCCCTACGCCTGGACACATTACATACAGACAACAGGTCCTCTTCTCCAGGTCTTGGTTTCTTCCATCAGTGGGAACCTGGCTGCCCTTTATGAGGTTGCTACAACCTCAGGAATGACAGAAGCACCTACTTGTGCTTTCTTTAGCCTTTGAATGGGAAGACATGCTGAGGATAAGGCCTCAGTCTTGCTTCAGTGAACAGGGAGTGTCTTCAGGAACATCTCCAATGTGAACACTGCCTGGTTGCAGCTTACCACCTTCTGGCCCCATCTTCCAACAGCAAAAGAGGATTGTGATCGATGCTCTAGGGGTATGACATCCAAGGATTTGACACTTCTGGGTCTGACACCCAATGTGTTCCAAGCATTTATTTAGTAGAGTTGTGGAGAAGGCAGGGAGGAAAGGCAGGAAAAGTGAGGCCATGAAGCAGTGAGGCCTGACCCACATAGCCCTGAGGGTATAGCTGATCCAATTCTTTCAATTTCAGAAATGTAAAGAGGTGACTGGGAGACCTCCAGGACTCTAAGACAGTGGTTCTCAACCTTCCCAGTGCTGCAACTCTGTAATACAATTTTTCATGTTGTACTGACACCCAACCATAAAATTATTTTCATTGCTACTTCGTAAGTGTAATCTTGTCATTAATTGTAATGTAAATATCTGATATGCAGGATATGTGACTCCTTAAGGGGTAGCAACCCACAGGTTAAGAACCACTGCTCTAGTCTTCCTGTCTTGCTCAGCCAAGACAGGAAGTGATGCTCGAGTGATTGACAGGCGTCCTACCTTGATTTGTTTTTGTCTTTTAATCAAAAGTTTGGTCACCTGGATTTCTTTTTTCCATGCTTCTGTAGGTCCCCAAGTCTACGATAAGGTGACTCTGTCACTTCTTGGTATCATGGTCTGCACTAATCTCACTGATACTGGCTGCTCACTGTGCTGCTATGAGACTAGGAGTGGGTGCCGTGCCTTCTAGTTCTTTATATCCCCAAAGCCAACACATAGTAGGTATTTTCAGTACAGGTTTACTTTAAGAATGAACACAGAAGTGTACTTTCTGTCTCTCCATGCTGAAACCCTTTTGGAAGCCATGCCTAATTTGGGCAGCATGTAGCAGTATTTATCTCAGACTGTCTTTCTTGTCCATGGACTCCTCCAAACAGCATGGTCAGTTGGAAGAATTGTCCTATGTTTTAAGATTATCTTGGAATTGAAGTGATTGCCCTGGAAAGATGAAATACCAACCACATGGAAATGATAGATGCTATACATTGTTAAATACCAAATAAAGGGGCAGGTTGGGAGATTAAAAAAAAAAAGAAGAAGAACCACTGCTCTAAGGCCTTTTCTGCTTCATCTGAGAGGCACCATCAAGATGTCAGAGTGGCCAGAAGGCTAGAAGGTTATCCATGGCCTCTAAGAATATGGTTGATGTTGTACCCACCCACTGCAGCCACTCCTGGGTTTTTCCATAGAGCAGTTGGTTCAGCTGGACAGTAGAAAATAAGGACCTGTTTGCCCGTCAACTTTTCCCAGCAGTGTCTAAGCAAGAAGGGCCTGGTACCCAGCTGTCCAAAAGTACTCAGGGAACCTGGAGGAGAAAGATGCAGTTACAGGAGCAGGGTGGGGCAGGCAGCCATGGGTGTCATAATGGGCCTCACCAAGTTGTGCTTGTTCTGGTGCTTGAAGGGAGGGAGGTGACTATGACAGGCACACTACTCAAAAAGATACTGGGTCACTGCGGGGAATACCAGAGAGCAGTTTCCTGGATAACCAGCCAGGCCATGTTGAGAATTCCCCAGTGGGTGCTAGCACCCTAGAAACAAAGGAAGAGACAGGCTTCCAAGGACATGATGCAAGGGGCCTTTGTGGAACCCTGAAAAAGATAGGAGGTGAAGGATACATGAGCAGGGAGAGGGGTCATGTCAGGGTGCAGGGGAGACCTCTGGGACTGCATAGGTCAAAGTAACCAGGCAGTATCTGGAAGGAACAGAAGCAGCAGAAAGAGGAAAGGCCAAGCCCCACTGGGGTAGTAGAGGGCATGCAACCAGGCTAACCTAGAATAGTAAGGATGAGGATAAGAAGGGAGGTTGAGCATCCCAGGCCAAAGAAGAGTATGATATATAGAAACAAACAGTAGTCCAAAGGCAAAGTCTCAGGATATGAGTTCCTTTTATTTCTAGCTTCCCTGTCCTACCTATCTCTGCCTACCTTCTCTACCTCCCTCTTCTTCCTTCCCTTCAAACTGCAAGCACCAGGCAAGTAGAAATCCATGCAGGTTATGAATAGGACTGGAACTGCTCCTCCTGACAACTCCAGGGAGGGCTTTATACCCCCACATTATCTTGTGCCTCTGTGAAATCTGTCCGTGAGGATCTTGTACTTCTGTGTTACTTCATCAATCCTGGCAGCTGTACAGAGAAAGAAATATCAACAGTCAAGTGAGTAAAGGGCTAGTAGGCTTGAAAGAGGCAGAAGTTGGCAGTCTATACAAAACCCATTCCTTTCTGCCTTCCTACCAGAGCCTCTGTCCTCCCTATTCTGCTCAGGCTCTCACTAGGCATGACCAGGTGGTAGAAAGGAAAACTCACACCTGGTCCTCAAGGGACTGGGGGTGGGGTGGGGCACAACTTCTTCTATGACACAGAAACACTGATAGGGGAGCTGCTAACTTCTAACAGGACCTCTTGGCTGGTGGTACTAACTAGGCCAGCATCTTGGAGTCCCTGACTGGCTCACACTGACCATAATGCATGTTGAAGTTCAGGCTAGGCTGGGTCCCTACCACCTCAAAGCCCAGGAGTTGTTTCGATGGTGAGTTGTTTTAAATATGATACCAGTATGTACACACAGTAGCAAAGCCAGCAACACAGAACTGTTCTAAGGCTTTTAGAGCAGTTGTTCTCAACCTTCCTAACACTGCAACTCTTTAATACAGTCCCTCATGTTATAGTGACTTCTAACCATAACATTTTCATAGCTATTTCACAACTATAATTTTGCTACTGCTATGAATTGTAATGTAAGTATCTGATATCTGACCTCCAAAGGGGTCACAACCCACAATTTAAGAACCACTGCTTTGGGAGACATATCCTGTAAAAGTATCCACCTCCAGGACCCAGACCAGACAATTACTAGGTACTCAGTAATTAAATTTCTGCCCAATTTAAGTTCTTCCTTTGTTTGTTTTTAACATGTATTTCTGTTTTAAGGATTTCTTTTTATTTTATGTGCATTAATATTTTGACTGCATATATTTATGTACACTATGTACATACTTGGTGCCTGAGGAAACCAGAAGAAGATGCTGAAAATCAAACCCAGGTGTTCTGAAGAGTAACCAGTGCTTTTAACTGCTCAAATAAATCCTTAAAACAGAAATACATGTTAAAAACAAACAAGGAAAGAGCTTGAATTGGGCAGAAATTTAATTACTGAGTACTTAGTAATTGTCTGGTCAGGGTCCTGGAGGTGGATGCTTGTACAGTATATATCCCCCAAAGCAGTGGTATCCAAACTGTGGGTTCTGACTCCTTTGGGGGTAAACTCTAACCCTAACCTTTCTAGCTTCACATATTTCTTTCATGTATGTGTATGTGCATACACACACATACATGCCCTTAGCACATGTGTGGAAGTCAAACAACAACTTTCATTTTTTTTTCTTTCAAGCTAACTACTTTTTTTTTAAGATTTATTTTATGTATGAGTGCTCTATCTGCATGTACACCAGCATGCCAGAAGAGGACATTGGATCCCATTACAGATGGTTGTAAGCCACCATGTGATTGTTGGGAATTGAACTCAGGACCTCTGGAAGAGCAGTGTTCTTCTTAACTGTGGAGCCATGTCTCCAACTCTAAAGAACAACTTTCAAGAGCTGATTCTTTCCTTCCACCTTGCGGATTCTGGGGATCAAACACAGGTTGTCAGGCTTGGCAGCAAGTGCCTTTACCAAATGATCTATCATACCCCACCACATTTTTCTAATTCCACATTAGACCAGACTGGCCTAGAACTTGACTTCCTGACTCAGCCTCCAGAATAATGAGATCACAGGCATGTCAGGCCTGGTATTCCCAACAAAAGTACAGGCCATTACTTTTCCTACCAGTTTGTCTACACTTTCTGCCTTTTGATAAGGAAAGAAAGAAAGCTCATAACCTATCCCACCTGTCCCCTCTCTTCCATAGTCCCATTGTTAGCTATACTTTCCCTTTTGTATGTCAAAGTTATCAACATTGACATTATTTTCCCATCACAAGGATGGCTCTGGAGCTTGAGACCCATGAGTTAAGCCCATTCTAAACAGCACCCAAAGGATTCTTCCCCCTTTGTTGTTAACGTTTCCAGTGGTATCCTAGTTAAAGAGTTACCATATGGCAAACTGTGTCCCTCTAAAGATGACAGTTTGCTGGGTTCTGCTCTGCCCTTCTTTCATGATATCTACCTTTATCAATCCCTGAGTGTTGCTAGACTCTAGACCCTAGACCTCACCCTATCCTGAGCTATCAGCCCAATGGCTCACACTTTACTACCTGGAAGAAGGCCTGCTTTGCCCTCACATGTGAACTTTAGCAGTTTTCAGTCTCTGGGGCTGTTCCTGAGGCCACATACTGGCTTTCTGTCTTAAAGTTTTGGTCTTCTACCCTAGTCATGCTATAGCAGGGGTGGGTTCTAGACTAATTATTTTGGGTTCCACCTGCTCTGGACTTGAAATAAGGAGCCCCCTGCTTTATTTCTGTTTCTGTGGATTCAGCTTCTGTGTCCTATAGCTTGTGCTTACTCTCCCATCCTGGAGGCTCACTACCTCAGGTATCACTGTCTTCTGTCACTTTCCTCTCAGCTGGGCTTTCATAGTTACCTAAGCACATTTGTCTGTCATGTTGCTTGGAAGTTTTCCAAAAACAATTTCCTGTGTTCCCAGGTCTTCTCTCTTCACCATACTGGTTCTCTATACCCTGGTCTGGCCCTGGAGCTGGAGTGTGGAGCCTGAGCAAAAGGTATTCCTCCTATGCTGTTCAGAGGTTTGTACCCTTTCCTGTGAAGGGGTCTTGAAGAAAAGGTCCATGGAAAGCAGTAATGATTGACAGGATGATTCAGCTTCAGAAAGAAGCTGAAAGGTCAGCCCTCATCATATGGCCCCTCAAGGCTTAACATTACAAGCTTGTTTGCTTATTCACTGCCATTGTTTTCTCCACAGGCCATCGATGAATTCTATTCTTTTCTGGGGCAGCTGCTAGGCCTTGAGACCATAGTGGTTATTAGTTAGCTAGATCTACTATCAGAGCATCTGCCTCCAATATTCTCTGGGGCTGTTATATCACTTAGCTATTCTGTACATCTAAAAATTTGTTCCCATTTGCTATCTACCTTCCACACTTATGAATCTCTCTCCTATCATTTGTGCCCTCTCCTATTCTCAGCTCTGGCAGGGCCACTTTGTCTCCTAAATGTGTATGTACTGCTACAATAGTATCCATTCACACAATGCCATAAGCCAGGAGACAAACAACCTTTACATGAGCCTCTTGCTTAATACTCTGGGACATAGCACTAACAGGGCTCAGCTACAACATCTGGAACAGTAGGAGGGAAAATGATACAGAAACAGACTTCCCCCAGATAAGGGGAAGGTTGTTTCTCATAGAGGCCAAAGCCCATAATAGGTCAGGTAGAAAATAGGCAGTGAAAGGCTCAAGTAGCTTTGGAGTGGATATGGACACTGGTCCTTTTCTCTGGGCATGTCTAGTGTCCAAGAATTTGTCTCAAAGCAAATCAGGAATTCATACTGACAAGAGCCGAGTCCTGCTCTACTCACTGAGCCATTGGGAACCAAAGGATGGGATAGGAGTGCCCAGCTAATACTGCCAAGCTTACTACCAGTACTAATATGCCCTAGTCACCAGTGAGCAGGCACACTGTTAAGGCTATAATGATCATGATTATAGAAATGATAGCATAGATTATGAATAATTTATTAATATAATTATATGGACTGCAACGAGAGCCACAGTGACAGTGGTGATTAGGGTAAATGCTACTGTAATAAATTTTAAGATGGAGGACCCTCTTGCAGCTCAATAAGCAAAAAGAGATTCCCAAGTATCTAGTATACATGTGGCAGGTGGATACCAGAGCACAACACAGAAAGAAAGCCATCAGCCAGAGAGAATCCCAATCAAGGCCGAGTTGTACAGGCCTATAGTCCCAGGTATATAATCTCAGCTACTATAGATGAAGGAGGAGTATCACAAGTTCAAGGCCAGCCTGAACAACTTAGTGAGACCCTGTCTCAAATTAAAAATGAAAGAAAGAAAGAAAGAAAGAAAGAAAGAGAGAGAGAAAGAGAGAGAGAAAGAAAGAAAGAAAGAAAGAAAGACAGACAGACAGACAGACAGACAGAGATGGGAAGAGGGGGAGAAAGAGGGCTGAGAATATGTTCAATAGCAAAATACATGGGGGGGGGGAGTTCCCAAAGGAGACAGCATAAAGGCTGTGATCTAATATAACTACTTGGGGGAAAATTAGTAAAAACAATTATAGTCAATTGCTTTACTTGTTGTTTACTGAAACAGCCAAGAAAAACAATACACAAATTCAAAAACTTGGAAGGAAAGACTAGGGAATAAAGGCTGGGGAGTACTGTTGCAGTACTGTGAAAATGCCCAGAAGGAGGCTCCAAGTCCTCCTCCTGGCTGACCCTGAGACTCTGAGACAACAAGAAGTAGAAGAGAAAGATCTGCCAACTGCTTAAGTGGTTGATGAACAAAAGGAATCTAGAAAATCCAGAGACCTCCAAAATGGGCAAACTTACAGGTGTTAAATTTATAGGAGTTCACAGAAAGACACATAACCAAACTGGCAAAAGTCAGAAGCTATCAGAAAAAGGGGAAGTGAAGAGACCTGTTACATTATAAGAGCCTTCAATAAGAACAAAAATTTGTTTCACACCAGAAGCTATGAAGGTCAAACGACAGTGGGATGATATATTCAAAGTATGGAAGAACTGCCATCCAAGAGCAAAGAGCAAAATGAAGGAGAATAAAAGATGTCCATGAAAAGTTTTTTGGGCAGTGGGTGGTGGTTAAAATACAAATACAACTAGGCAAAGTGTTGTAGAGTGCTAACTCACAAATGGGAAATATGTATCATACCTCCAACCCCCTAGACTCAGGAAACATCAGGAAGGAAGAAGTAGAAAAACTGTAAGAGCCAGAGGTTAGAGAGGACTTAAGCAAAATAGTGTCTTCTGGACATAACAGAGGTACTGCACTCTTGGCTGTAATTGCTTACACAAGATCAAACTTGCCAACATTCTAGCATGAAGTTGGCGCAGCTCACAAGCCCACAGCCTAATGAAGGAGCTCTTCACAGTTGATGGATGCTGGGGTAAGGAGAGTCAGTTTTCTTTAAGAATGTGTCCCCTTCATATGAGAGTTTGTGCCCAGTCTTATTGCAACAAGTTATGCTTATGTTCAGTTGATATTCCTAGGAGGCCTGCTCTTTTCTGAAGGGAAATGGAGGTGGAGTGGATCTGGGGGAGAGGAGAGGTAGGGAACACTGGAAGAAGTGGGAGAGGGAAACCTATAATCAGAATGTGTTCTATGAGAGAATAAATAAAAAGAAAAAAATAGAATGTGCCCCCCTGATAAATCAACCATGTTCTCTCTAATGAATGGCCTCACACCCCAAAAGCACATACAAGGACAGCACAAATTAGCCTTGGTGAGATTTTTTTTTAAAAAAAAGAGGACATTAAGCTAGGAGAAGGGTAGAGATGAATCTGAAAGACATTGGGGGAAGAGTGAGGAAAAGGACATATTCTATTCAATTCCATTATAAGAAAAATGTCTAGAAGAGGCAAAGCTATAGAGAAAGACAATAGAGCAGTGTATATCAAACAGGCATTTTTGTTTTTCCTCTTTCCTTCTTTCTTCTCTCTCTCTCTCTCTCCCTCTCCCTCTCTCCCTCTCCCTCTCTCC
>JANHMN010000005.1:2008347-2037179 GCA_030674055.1 Rhabdomys pumilio | reverse complement strand
CTCTCTCTCTCTCTCTCTCTCTCTCTCTCTCTCTTTCTCTCTCACTTCTTTTTGAAACACAGTCTCACTATGTATCACTGGCTGTCCTGGCACTCACTCCCAGAGATCTACCTGCCTCTGTCTCTCAAGTGCTCGAACATGCACCACCACACCTGGCTTCTGGTATAGAACTTCTTTGGGGAATAATAAAATTTTCTAGGGGCTGGAGAGATGGCTCAGAGGTTAAGAGCACTTGTTGCTCTCCCAGAGGACCTATGTTTGATTTCCAGCACTCACATGGTAGCTCCAGTTCCAGAGGATCTGATGGCTTCAGTGGATACTGGAACCATATTGTGCACAGACATACATGCAGGCAAAACACTCACATACATAAAATAAAAATAAATACATATTTAAAAATATTCTGGACTTAGTTATGATGGTTAGCAAGTATATGAAAACCCTTCCCCCAAAAAAACTAGATGGTTCACTGTTAGAAAGGGTAAGTTTTATATTATGTGAATTATAGCTCAGTAAGACTGCTATTAAAATAGGACTTGAGTGTATCTCACTTGTGCAGCACATATGAAGCCCAGATTTAATCTCTAGTGAAGGGAGGGAGGAGGAAAAACAACTTTTATCTCATGGGTTTATTTTGCCATTTTTTATGATCTCTTAGACATAATAAAAGAGAGAGAAACAGACTAGAATAGAGAACTAAGAGACCTGATAACTAACAAAGGTGATAGCTTTACAGCCAATGGAGAAAAGAATGAATTTCCATTAAGTGGTACTAGGACAAATGTGTATCCATATAGAATAGAATGAAACTGAACTCCTGTCTCATACTATACAAAAATCAACTCTGGAAAGATTTTTAACCTAACCACAGAAATGAATGCTAAAAAGCCTTGGGAGATAATGTGTCAGAGTAGGAATGCTATCTACAATAAATACAAAAGATTCTATCCATAAAGAAATTATGGCTACATTTGACTACGTGTAAATTATACAACCAATGACCACACACAAAAGTTATGCAAAGATAACACACATTTTGGGGGGAAAATATGCATGCTACATTAAGCATCCCAGGACCTGTGTGTACCATATATAAAACAAGCTGAAAATTAATGAGAAAACAAGTCTTTACAAGCAAGATTTCGACAGGCACTTCATAGAAAGGAAAGCTTTAATGATCAATAAACTTATGCAAATATGCAACTCTGTAAGTACTCACTAAGATACAGAATAAACATGCAGCAAAATGCTGTTACACATGCCTTAAATATCATCAACCAAGCCATGTCATAGTTAGAGCTGATGAGGACATGCAGCTATGATACATCACACTGGGGCCAGGCAGTGTGTCAGGATGGAGTAATTCTCCTCCCAGGAAGACATCCTGGAAAAACTGTCACATGTCTACACAGGGAGATAGGTTCAAAAATGCTCAGAGCAGTAGTATCTATAAGACTCTCAAACTGACTGAGTGTGGAAGCTGACACTGTTATCTCAACACTGTTGAGGTTGAGAATTGCTATGAGTCTGAAGCTAATCTAGGCTAGACAATGGGTTCTAGGTAAGCATGAGCTACAGTATCAGGCCTTATTTCAAAATCAAACAAACAAAAGAATCCTCAATTGGAACAAACCCTAAGGTCCAGAAAGAGTTGGATGAAGAATATTTATAGCATTGACAGCACAGTGTGACACAGGGTCTGCTGGCTAGTTTTATGTCAACTTGACACAAACTAGAGTCACTTGGGAAAAAGTTGTAACCTAATCTGAGAAAACATCCCCACCAGATTGATTGATTGATAATTGATATGGGAGGGCCTGGCTCACTGGGTGGTGCCACTCCTGGGTTGGTAGTCTTGGATGCTCTAAGAAAGCATGCTGACTAAATCAGTAAGTATCACACCTCCATGGCCTCTGTATCAGTTCCTGCATCTAGCTTCCTGCCTGGAGTTACTGCCCTGACTTCCCTTAGAGATGAACTGTGGTATAGAACTGTTAGATAAAATAAACCCTTTTTCCCCAAGTTACTTATGGTCATGGTGTTTTATCACAGGAATAGAAACTCTAATACATTGAGTAAGATGTAGCACTATACAACAGGATCAACAAACCAGGGTCAACTGCCTATTTTCATAGATGAAATTTTACTGAAACATAGCCACACCCATTAATGGAGGTACTGCAGGCCTTTCATCCCAGTACTCAGAAGGCTGAAGCAAGAGAATAACCATGAATTCAAGGCAAACCTGGACTATATAGAGAGACCTCAACTAAAAAACCAACAGTACAAAAACAAACTTAGAGAGGGGGAGATAGGTTGAAAATAAAATTGATATAATTTTGCTTCTATCTAATAACAATAATATAAAAAGGAAATGATAATAAGGAAAAGAATAGCAAGAAACTGATGAAAATTCTCACACCCAGGACCTATGGTTGCCAGAGTGTGATTCATTTTTACATCTACACATTTCTGAGTTATACCACTTTTCAGCCAAGAATGCTGGAAGCATTTTTTTCCAAGGGAAAGAAAACAAACATTAAAAGAAAAAACTAAGTGGCCAGTCTTCTAAAGGTTGGCCCAATTCAGAAAAAAGAGGCCCTGTGTGATGGTTTGAATATGCTTGGCCCAGGGAATAGCACTATTAGGAGGTGTGGCCTTGTTGGGAGTAGGTGTGTCAATGTGGGCATGGGCTTAAGACTCTAGCTGCCTGGAAGTCAGTGTTCTTCTAGAAGCCTTCAGATGAAGATGTAGAACTCTCAGCTCCTCCTGCACCATGTCTGCCTCTATGCTGCCATACTCCCACCTTGATGATAATGGACTGAAACTCTGAACCTGTAAGCCAGCCTCAATTAAATGTTGTCCTTATAAGACTTGCCTTGATCATGGTATCTATTCACAGCAGTAAAACTCTAACTAAGACACCCTGCCATGGAGAAGACCTGGGTTAAGTAGGCAAGGAAAGTGGCCTCTCAGCCCCAGGCACTTACCTAGGCTTATCCCAGAGTTGTTGCTACTCCAATAGTTCGGCTCTCCTTCCTGCCTCCTTGCTGCTTCCATAGCTTCAGCAGAGGTGTCTGCAATCTCCATGACTGCTCTCAACAACTGTCAAGACCAAGAGGGCATGCAAGCCTTAGTGAGGCTAGTCTGACATAGAGATGGTATCTGTTGCTTTCTACCCAAGCTTATACTGAAGCCCCCAAAGATAGCCAGCCAACAGAAAGAGGCAGAACTCTCATCTGGAGAGTTGCCCTTTAGACCTAAGTCTCCTTTTTCCTCATTCAGTGGGGATTCTACACTATTGTGTTACTTTGGCAGCCTTCAGTTCTTAGTGACATGCTAGCACTTCACATTCTACCACCTGAGCAAAGCAAACGGCAGATGGGAAAAGAGATATCCTACAAAAAAGTGCCTTTGTGATAAGAGCTTCCCTCTACTGGCAGAGTCTCATGAGAAACTGGGAAGGCTTGAGTTTTCTTGTTATAACCTAAAATCAACATCATGGCACTGTGAATCAAAGCCAGAGTTATACACATTGTAGCTACAGTAATGAGAATTAGTTCAGCTACTAAGCCTGACCTCTGAGAACCTGAAATATAGAAGAGCCAAGTGAGCCACCTTCACTCAGTAGCTTAACCACAAACCCATCTTGTTTGTCTACCATCTTGTTTGTCTAGCTGGCCTAGTGCCCAGTCAGACAAAAGATCAGAGGCAGTTTGGCATGTTTGGGCATATGAAAACAGTAAACTAACTTCAGCATAGATGCTAGGACCAGGACATCATACTGAGTCAAGTAGAATCCAATGCAAGCAATATATAAGCTTCCCTAGGGATAAGAGAAGTAAGAATAGAAACTGCCTAGGGGGGGGGGGAATCTCTTGGAGAAAATGTCCATATCAGCTTTCATCACCTCCCCAAGGTACCAGAAATGTTTGTCCTCATCTGACAAAGGTCTCATCACACCCAGAGTTCTACCATGTGACTGGTTGAGGAACCCAGGCTAAGCCCTCTCAAGCTCTTCCCCAGTCTGTACACTTGACATCAAGGGTTGCTAAGGTCCTGAGCCTATGCCTGGTGGGCATGTGCTCTTGAGGTACTGGGCAGCACAGAGTTGGAAGAGGGAAGTATCTTACTTGGCCACAGGAAACCAGACTCTGATAGACAGCATGAATGATGGGGCCACTTGGGTGCAGGCTGGGTACTGGGCGTTGGCAGCATTCACCTAGCTCATCATCATAGACTTGCAGGAAGGCCAAGATGAGCTGGTAGAAGTCAGAGATGACCAGACGGAGTTTCTGGTCTATAGTGCTGGTGTCAGTCCCTGCTTTATGCTGTGCAAAGCACTGCAAAACGAAGGGTGATAGTCACTTGAGGATGCCCTGTCCATCCATCCTAGGCTGTCACCAGCCCACATAACATAGCACAAGTTGATATAACATGGCACAAACTGACAGGAAGAAAAATCTCCATACAGAAAGAGATGGGGAGGGTATGAATGGGGCCTCAGCCATGAGGCTAATGTTTGCACAGACCTCAGACTCCATAGCTAAATATCTAGCCTGGCCAACAGATGCTAGTAGGGCTGAATTTGAGACAGTATGTGAAGGCATGCAGTTCGGGCCTGCTGCATGGCTGCCATCTGAAGTATATTCTTTCCTTTCATGCTCAGAGCCTTAGCACCTATCTCCACATTCCTGTTGCATCTCACTGAAGCCTTACTGCACACCAAGCTTAAGGGTACACCACTTTCCCTAGAACTCAGCAGAGCCTGTTCCCCAAGTCCCACAACCCCCAGAGCTGGTACCCTTCACCTGGTCTCGTAGTGTCTGAAGCTTAGTAGTACTCTCCTCCAGCTGCCTGGCCAGATCTGCCACTTTCTCTCCCTCTGACTGGGCAGAGGGGCCAGCCCTACAGAGGATAAAAGGAGGACACTGTCAGCTCTCTTCTACTGCTGCTATAGGCAGTAGGCCACTATGGTGTCCATCTTACTGAACAGAAGCAAGAAGGGGTGGTATTAGGACTAGAGCCCTCCGGGACACCTACTTTGGCAGGTCATCACATTGCTTGTTGAGAGAGGACTGCATGTCCAGGGGCCATGGGTCACTTTCAGGTTTCAAAATTGCCCACAGGTTAGGGCTAGAGAAGAGCTCCCCAAGCAAGGCCTCATTCTTCTCTGTGGTATCTTCAAGATGTTCCTTCAGGCTGCAAAATCAGGACAGGCCCTGAGTACACTGTTACCAACAGGAATACTGGCCCAGCAGTCCCAAGGATGGAGAATTCCGCTGCCTACATCCTTCCCAGTCTCTGCCTGCTTTGGCCTCTCTAGTACCCTCTTGTCTACAGAGATCCAGGTGCTAATTCCCTTCCTATATGCCTAGGTTAGTTCCCCCAAGGCCTATAGTGCATGGATCTCGGGCCATGATCCAGCATCCTAGAAATACAACTACCCTTCACTGAGACACTGCCTGGCCTCTGAGCAGCTAGCCTAAACCCCATAATGGTGACTAGGGGGAGCTGTCTCAATTTATCAGTCCTGTAATTCCTAGATCAGCACATGGCTACTGTCACCAGAGGGGGACACATTCCCTCACCACCCTACCATCTCCACAGGTAAGACTAAGACTAGCTGTCAGGGAATCTGCCTGTGCCACTGACATCTTTACCTAGAACTACTGAAGCATCCAGTGGCCAGGCTCCGCATCATATCCAGTAACTTGTCCATGAACTGTAGCTGCTTCTGGGGACACTCACAGCCCTGGCAGGAAAAGCCACACACATTTGCCACTAGACCCAGCAAGGCCTCGCCAGCTGTTCCAGGTACCCGATTCTACGCTGCCCTTGCTGTGGCTAGCGGCAAGGGAGCTGGCCAGACAGTTCCTCTTCCCTGTCCCTGACCCCTGCTGGTAGCCTCTTGAAGTGGCTCAGCAATAGCATCCTCAGATTTCTGCCACATTTCAGGCTGCAATGATACCTGGAAGACCACTGCAAATGCAAAATGCAAACTGTTGTCAAAACATATTACAGTGTGATTTCATCACATAGCCAGAGGGGAAAGCTTATTCAGTGGGTGGGTGGCATGCAACAGGGATCTGATGGTGGCCTAATCCTCACGGACACCTCCAAGTAAAGATCTGGTATCCTCAGTCAGTCAATCTCTCCTGGCCAAGAATGGCAGAGGCCAATACGCACAGCCATGAGGCCTAGGGTGGCCTGTTCTCCAGCAGGGCCTAGACTTTCTACTACAAAGGCCACAGGCTTCTGTGCAGCAACTCATGCAGGACTGACCAGGTCTCCTGCCTGCCCATCTGCCCAGGTGATGCAGGGAGTTGCCCAGTAAAGAGTCCAAGGCTTGCCTTCTTCTAGAAAGTTGATGATCCCCAGGAGCAGATACTATCTTAGAGGCCATAACCCCACCAAAAATTCCTGTACAAATAAGGCACCAAGCAAGGCCTATCCCTTACCACCCAGGGCTGGCACACACTGTTCTGAGGAAGAAAAATCAAAGAGTCACTCAATCACCACTCCCAGCACCTCAGAAAAATCCCCTTCAAGAAAAACAAGCATAGAAAGCTGGTGCTGAATGCAGATGCTGAAGGGAAAGGGCCATGTTGTCCCTGGTGAGGAGTAGATTTGGGGGCAGTACAGTCCCAAGAATTGCAGTTCCAAAGAGACCCAAATGCCACCTCCATGACTGAGTTAATAAGACCCACTCCAAAGCTCCCAACTCATGTCCTTAACCTGACAGTGACTTCTGAGACCCTTTTACTCTTTCTTGTTGACTCAATTTCACCATTTTTTTTTAAAAGAAAAACATCTGCAGGGCAGCCTTGGCTAGAGGGTCAATACACTGTTTAAACTGGAATCAGTCCAGACACAAGAATGGTTCCACAAAGTCACTTACAACCCTTCTGGATAACCACGATCCAGGCCATACAAAACTCAGAGTGCTACAAGACTGGCCCTAGAGCTAGCCTCCAGCAGGCTGGTCTGTGGCCACCTTACCATTATACCATACCCTATCTGTCTCCTCTCTATTCTCCAGCAAAGGGCTAGACTAATAATCACTCTGAAAAGGTCTAGAGATATGGTGAGGTATAAGTCTTTGTGAACTCATTCTCCAGATCTTTCTAGAGTGCAACTGTTGGGTCTTGCCCCTGCCTATACCTTACTACATCAGTAAATCCAGTGGACTTGGCTGACTCCAACTTCCCCACTACCACTGGCATTCAAGATATCTGCTTACATGCCTGGCCACTGTTGTAACATGCCAACAGGTCCCTGACAATCCACTTCACACATTAGCCATAGCCATCACTGTCAGAAATAAAAAATAGAAATAGAAATTTATGTCTCTCAGCTCCAAGCTCCCCAGTTCACCATCCTGTATGTCCTAAAGCCTCCTCTGGCCTATAGAGGCTATCACATCTGCCCACTCTGTTCTATCCCATCTCCTTGTTTGCATTCCGCTCTACCCTAACCAGTATGCTGACAGTTTTCTGAACACATCAAGCACAGACTACTGTAGGTCTCTTATACTTGCTGTTCTCCTAGATGTTCTTTTTCCATTTGGTTACAGTGTTTGTTGTTTGTTAAATTTTAATTTACTGTGTTAAATTCTGTTAAATCAAATGTTAAAAATTTTAAATGTATAGTGCAGTTGTTGTTGGAATAGTCAAAGAGCCAGGAGGTCATTATCATAGTCAAATTTTTAAAATTTACTTATGTTATATGTCTGAGTGTTTTCCTGCACGGATATCTGTGTACCACATGACTGAAGTTCCCAAGGAGGTCAAAAGAAGCCACTATATATCGCTTGGAACTGGAGTTACAAGTGGTTGTGAGATACCATATAGGTGCTAGGAATCTGACCCACTCCTCTGGAAGAGCAGCAAGTTCTTTTAACCACTGAATCATCTTTCCAGTCTCATGGCCACATTTTATAAACACCTCTAGCACACCCAAAACAAACTCTAAACCCACTGATAGTCATTTCTTATTGACCTCTGCCTGAGCCCCTAACAATCACTATATTCCTATCTTTCTTTATGGACTCGCCTTTTCTGAACAGTCCACAAACAAGAAATCTTGCAATATGTGACCATTTATTATGACCCTATACTACATTTTATTATCTGCTTTTCACTTAGTGTAACATCCTCAAACATCATCTATGTTATCACATGTAGCAACAATGTCTTCTTTCTTAAAAATTACCTAACCAGTTGATGAGCATCTATGAACATTCATAGTGAATTCTGGTACATGTGTGCTGTCTTCCACAGTAGCTGCATCATTTGTGTCCCTACTAGAATATATGAGGGTTCCTATGTCTATTTTCCTGTGCTATTTTCCTTCTAACTCTAGATATCATGGTATGAGTGGAACACACCATTGCAGTTCTAATTTTCATTGGTCTTGTGATTACTGATAAAAAGTATCTTTCCTACGATACTTGGAACTTCTTGCTGGTTTTTCCGTTCTGCCCTATTGCTAGTAAATCAGTCATGTAAGTGGATTGTAGCTGGAGGATAGAAAAGGACAGTTCTGGGGAAAATTAAAAGCTTATAGAAAGGCAGAGAGGAAAGAGATGAAGCAAATGACTCCAAAAATCAGTTTTGGAAAAGTCTGAACCAGACCTGACTATTCACAGATGACTGATTAGTAAGCTAGGGGTGAAGCCAGGCTCAAGCCTTAGGGTGACCACTGGGTGGCGCACGTAGGACAGATGGAAAGAAGGTGAGCTGACAGTGAAAGTTCAGGCCAGAGAGGAGGGGTGGACCTGGCTGCATAAACTAAAGCAAGCCTAGAGCCTACTGGAACATATGAATCTTTTCTCTCCATGAAATTTAACAAGATCCAAGTAACAGCCAACATGAGCAGGACAAAGCCACAATCATCCAACACATGAAAAACCACAAAGACCTCAACGTGCACAAGAAAAGATGCTCATTAGATGCCAATATGGGGATTATAGAAAGGCAGATGAACTGACAGTTTTAAATAGTCATTAGAAAAGTGCTTGAATGAACAATCTGAACAAGAAACAGAAAGGATAAAGTATTAGCAAAGAACCATGTAACAACTTCCAACCAGAAAACAACAAGAGAAGGATAGTCCACTGGATACATACTTGGGAGAGAAAGTTATCCTTCTCTGTGTTGGCTTACTGAGGTAACAAATATTCCCAAGTGAGGGAGGACGACATGGGGCCAGTGGCAGGAAGGAGATGGGAATTCTTTGTTCTTGCTGCTCACAATCTTTGTGAACCAGCTCTACTTAAAAGCAAACACTAATTGGAGAAAGACAGCACAATGGAATATAATCCCACCAAAAATGGTTCATTCACTGGCTCTCTCAATTGTCTCCCAGAAAGATTTTTTGCAATGCTTAACCTAGGGATTCCTAGAAAAGCAGTCTTACCAGCCACGTAGGCTCTGGAGCCGGAAGCCTCACCTATCCTTTCACCAGCCCAGGACAAAAAAACGTGCATCTTCTGCAGGGACAGAAGAGGGTCCTTTCTTACCATTAGAAGATCCTGGTCATCTGGTGCACACAACATCAGCTCATGGCCTAGCTTCACCATCTCTGTTAGAATACAAAGACCTTGTCACTGTAGACCCACCCAAACAGAGAAGGATACAAGACATCCTAGCACTTAGAGCATATAGGATACTGAGGCTTTTTTCCCCATGGCAGGGGTGTGGAGCACAAAAGACCAGATGGACCAAATGTCTCTCGTGGCCTATTCTCCTGCCATGCTATCTTGAAGGTGAATGAGACTAGGCTATATTTTACATATAAGGAGTCTGAGGCCCCTCAAGGAACACGGAATACCTAGCCACATCTTTGGGGATATCCAGCACATCTTTACATGGCCATCTAGTATATAAACAAAGGTCAGAAAGTTTTGGACTAGCACCAGTGTTAGAGCAGTATCTTCACCCCTTCTCAGGCCAGGCTATATGCCTCAGCAGGAGCAAAGCAGGTACAAACCTATATAGGACATGCTGGAAAAGACCCACTGGAAGTAGTGTCAGAGCATCTATGTAACAACTCTGTGGCCCTGGGAATAATCTTCAGTTCCTAATATGCCTCCAAGCCAGCCTGCTTCAACCACAGCCATTAAACCCTTCTGATCCTTTTGATCTCCTCTCAACAAATCCAGTAGAGCACAACTTTTTACCTATTTATTCCCCAATATCTTGCCTCAGTTACTGTAAGAGCTGTGTTGCTGCCTGGGTATTCACATTTTCACTACAGTATCCCCAGGGAGCCTGATGAACCCAAAAAAGGGCAAAGCCTTCTTTGGAAGAAAAGCCAATTGCCCTCTATGACCTATAAGGCCTGGCAGGACCTATCTGTGTCCCTTCCTGATTTCCCATACCTCATTACCCCCTCTACCTCAGCCATCTTTATTCCTTACCCTTCCTCAAAGCTGCCAAGCATAGCCCACTTCAGTCCCTTTGCATTGGTTGTTCCCTTGCTATGGCTATTACTCTCAGCCGAGCTTAGTTCTGCCCTTCTTGCCATCTTCTGTCAATAAAATCACCTTTATTCCAACTCTCTTTAAGTATCACCTTTCCCTTAACTGGTAGCTTGCAGCCTTCTTTCTTCATCATCTATGTTTCTCATCATCTAACATATAAGTTCCATGAGGGTGACACAGTTCACTACTGTAACCTAGCACATCAAACACTGTCTCACACATCAATGAAACTAATGATTCTCTGTCCTTATGTCTCCTACTTCCACTCAGAAAAGTACCCAACACACTCTGAGGAGGTGAACAAGGCAAAGGTCTTCATCTTCAAAGAGGGAAGTGAGGCTGGGTCCAGGGGATTCTCCAAACTGTGGATGAACAAGGACAGCTTATAGGCCAGGGCTTTCCCTATGAGTACCAGAGAACTCAGATCTCAATTCCAAGCCTATGAGGGAAACCTTGTCAGCAGGAAACACAGGTATGATAGGATGCAGGCCTGGTTGTTCTGAGACCAACAAGTAGTAGTAGTAGGCTACTACACCCAAGAAAACAGCTCTCCTCAGATAATTAATTTGGCAATGCTGTTTGGTGCACAGTTCCGTGCCTAAGTCCAGCTTACTCACACTGCAGTGGTTAGAATATACACAAGCTTCTGAAAAACTTAGCATTTTTAAATTTTATCAATGTTTGGCCATACTATAAGGACGGAAAACCTAGCCACTAAAACAGATAGCAATTTTTGCTCATCAACATTCACGCCAGGTTAAGGACAGTTTCTACCAAAACAAAACCAAACCGTCAAACTAACATGGTGACAAGGCAAACCACATTAAAGAGCAATCAGGAGGCTCCTAGGATTGTCATATAAACATAATATTAACACTGAGAGACCTCTAATGACACCAGAAATAACAAAGCTCTCTACCTTTCAGTAGTGTGGTAGAACAACTATTGGTCCTGTAAAAAGCTTCCCATTCACTACATCACAGAAGGCCCTGATTCTAGAAGGCTCTAATAATATCCACAGAGTATACACCATACAAAGTAAAACATTAATTAATGGAAATTTCACAACTCAGTGAGACACTGTGACCAAGCTCAGAATTGCCCAGAATTTACCATCAAATGCCACACTTCCATAAAGAGACCTACCCTGTATCTTCAAATCCACTGCATTTCCTTTCAGTGAGCTGAACTTGTCTTGCAAGGAGGGACAGACCCTGTAGGAAAATAGTAAAGTCAGTCATGTGCCTAATTCCTCACCACACCTCCATACCTACTCCCTAAATAGAATTACTTGTACAATTGCTAAATGCCAGTGAAAAGCCACTTTAAAATAGTTTATTTGATATCATGTGACTCTTACCATCAATTACTATGGGAAAATACTTGAGAAAAAATTCCCTCAGAAATAGAAATACTCAAAGTTCTCACACACACACACACACACACACACACACACACACACACACACAAAAGTGATAGGTTCACAAGAAAGAAAGAGTGTGGCCATTTGCAGAGGAGTCTGACACCTAACTATTTGGCCTGAGTGTGCACCTGCTGGAGCACTGGCTTCCGGTTTAGCCCCTCAACTCACTTCTTCTCAGCCTGGACAGTCCTGATTATAAGGATTGCCAAGGAACTCTACAGCCTCTTTGGCCAAGGTGTCCTAACCTTTTATAAGACTCTATCCTCTTGGAATGAAAGCTGACTGGGGCCACAAGCTGACTTTCCTTTGGGTACTTCTTAAGCCTGGCACATTTCTAGGCAGTGATCTACACAAAAACAGAGGTCAGTGAGTATATAATAAAGGAGCAATGGTTGCGTCTACCATTGCTACACTCTTTTCAGAAAAGGTCATTTTATACTTTTTTCTTTTATTTGTTTGGTTTTGGTTTTGGAGATAAGGTCTCACTATTCAGCCCTGGCTGTCCTGGAACTCCCTATGTAGACCAAGCTAGCCTGGAACTCACAGATATCCACCTGCCTCTGCCTCTTTCATGCTGGGATTAAAGGTGTGAGCAATGGAGTCCTGCTTCATTATACACTTTTCAAAAATCACAATTTAATACACAGTTTAAAGGAAAGATGTTACAGGATATTTGATCACACTTTGAATCCTGAGATTGTATTAGTTATTGAAAAAAACCTGTTTCTAGTTGTGGTGTGGCTCAGCCTTAGCACACACTTTTAATCTCTCTGGCTGGAATACAGAGATGCCCTTAGCATACATCTTTAATTCCAAACAATGAAGGTAAAATTAGTTTGTAGAAGGAAGCATTCATGTTTGAAAGTGATGTCTAATTGAGTGGCAGACAAAGTGATGAATCAGAAAGATTTAACAGAATAGGATACGCCCAACTCTCACAAGGATAGGAAAGGGAAGCTACTTCAGAAAGGGCAGCATGTGCAGAGAGAGGAGGAGACTTTTCTGAACAGTTGTACAGAGGCAGGTTGCAGAGAGAGAACAAGCTAGACAGAGGTGAAGACAGAATGAGCCAGAGAAGGAATAAGGAGTCAGAAGATTAAAACATATTGTCAAAGTTAGTATGAGGCCAAGCAGAGCGATTCAGGAGAGGCTGAGAGAGAGAGAAGCCAGATTGACTCAGTCAGCTGGGAGAGGAGTTTGAGCCAGAGCAGCTGAGTTGATCCAACCAGCTACAGCTCAGTAAGAACAAGAAAGGATGGGCTTATTCAGCACTAAGTCTCAGAGGCAGAAAACATCCGAGGCCTAGATAAGATTGTATGGAGCCTAGAAGCTTCCAGGACTAGGCCTAGGTTAGCAGACATAAGCAATAAGCCTTGAAGAGGGAAATTAAATCAGGTGAATAAAAGTTGCTTTTACAGAGAAATGAACCCATGCATAGGCTCCCAGTTTTATTTTTTAAAAAAGGTTTATTGCTATACCACCCATCCATTCCTGTACATGCTGTTGTTTTGTGCTACCTTGGCAAGACTGAGCTGGAATAGTGCCTGTCCCTTCATATAAAATGCCTTGCTGAGCTCTGCTTTAAGATACTAGAAGGCCTCTGTTGTGAAAGAGGCTCTGAGGACTTGGCTGTGCAGCCCTGGCCTTCAGGGGAAGCACACAGATAAGCTTAACAATGAGGCTCTTCAGTAAGCATCTGGCCTTGAGAGCTCCTAGCTGGACAGAACTGGTTCTACAGACAACAGCAAGGAAAAAGTCCTCCAACACCTTCCATTCCACTGAAAAGGCCTATCCAGCCCAGGCTGTCCTAGAAGCACTGTCCTTAGATGGACCAAGAAAAACCTTTGTTCTTTGCAAGTTGGAGTGGAGAAGAAGGGAAACATCTAGAAGGCTCATTTCTGTCATTGGGTTTCTGGGAAATGTTCCTCTCTTATCATCAGGTGCCCACCAAGCTGACAGTAATCACAGCTCAGTGACATGAACCACATCAAATGCCTCAACACAATCAAAAACCCAGATGTCCTGGTGCAGAAAGGGCTTTCATTAAAGTCCATCTTGTACTGCCAGGGGCACCTCCCCACCATCTTGGTCATGGCTCAGTTAACTAACCAGCTGCTTTCCTGGAGATGGCTTAAAGGACCCTCTAAAAGGACACATTCCCATCTCCCCCAGGAGACAATCCATGGAAAGGAAAGAACAGAGAACATTACCGTATACATATCCACTCCAGTATGTCCAACCGGTACTTTGAGGGCCTACACAGCAGTTCCATAATTGTCTTTGGTTCTGTAATATACAGACCGTCGAGGAAGGGGCAGTTTACACCCTAAGCAAAGAAAAGGCAAATCAGAAGTAAGCCTGTTACAGTAGGGTGGCAAAGCACTTCTATCAGTTTGTGCCCCTTTCTGGTCTTGTCAAAAGTTTCAAGTCCTTCATCTTCACCCCACATTTGCTCCTGTGACTTGCTGCCCGATCACCGTTAAGTGTGTTTCCTCTGGGCTCCACGGCCACAAAACTAGGAACGTGCCTAAAAGTGTAAGAAGACTAAGATTAAATCTGAGGGGCAGTGGAGGAAGACGGAAAGTGATCACTGAGTCAGTAGCAAGAGGAGACTGGAGGGAGGTTAGCAAGGGGGGCCAAAGGGCCTGGGATAGCTTCCTAACTTTATAGGGTCATGTTCCTCACTGCTTCATGTACTTTAAACCCACCTGGAGTCCCTGTCTCTGACCCAACAAAACGGCAAGGTTTTCAGCCCACCTGTCCCCCAAACCCACTCCATCCACTTTCAGCTCTTTGAGATTGGAGCCTGCGTCTTCCGTTTTTTGCACGTACTCCAAGTTCCTAGCCTCAATCTTGCAAAATTCTGTTGGAACAGCATGAGCAGAGATCCGAGAACCCCAAAGACCTAAGATAGATGGTTCCCAATTCGCCCCCAAGGCTTTGGGAGGGCCTGCCACTGTGGACTCCTGTGGCGCGGTCAATGTCCACAGGAAGCTCCAAAAGGTGCTGGGACAAGGCCCCGCCTGGTCCCCTATCATGGAGCGGTTCCCCTGGCTCACAATACCTTCAGCTTCTCGAACACCTCCACAGCTACCTTGACCACGCAGTCATCACCCACATCTTCATAGTAGCTGTCATCAGACCCGCCACCAGCACCCTTCGCCGCCATGTTTCGCGCTCTGAACTACAACTGGTTCACGCCCCCAAGCTTACAGGCCGAAGTCGCACTGCTAAAAGCTCACCAATTTCACCGCGCGGCAGGGGCGGAGTCAACCGTCAGGACTGGAGTCACAAAGGCCCACCCTCTTTCTCAAAGAGCCTTTCCATTGGGCTGCCGCTCGGTCACTGCCTGCGCGCGCCTCAGGGAGCAGAGTGCAGAGAAGAGGGTTGGGCGAGAATAGTACAGAGGCGGGCTAAAGGCGGGGCTGGAGAGGAGGGATGGAGGGGAGGAGGCGGGGCGAGTAGGACTTAGCCGAAACCCTAGTGGCTCCTTTTAGAGGCAGAAGTGAGGTCACAGAAGTAAGGCTCATCCAGGAGGGGGCGCTCCTACCTTGTTCGGGTTGTTTTTGTGAGTAGCTGATGGATCCTGACTGATGAAGGCAAGCTTTTAATAGAAAAACTAAGACCATTTGTCAGCCCTCAGTTCTGTCCTGTCACCTTTGC
The DNA here is from genome assembly GCA_030674055.1 of Rhabdomys pumilio. Lineage (NCBI taxonomy): Eukaryota > Metazoa > Chordata > Mammalia > Rodentia > Muridae > Rhabdomys > Rhabdomys pumilio. Next base: position 2,021,607 of record JANHMN010000005.1, on the reverse strand, counting down.
ACTTGAAGTCAGAAGAAAAGTTCTTAAATTCAAATCTGGCTCTGCCAATCACAGGATGTGTAACTTTTGTTTTGGTTTGTGTGGTCTGTTTTGTTTGGGGGATTTTGAACCAGGATTTGGCTTTGTAGCCTAGACTGGCTTCAAACTTGTGATTCTCCTGCCTCACCATTCAATGGACTGTGATGACAGGTAAGCATCATCACACCCAGAAAACTTTGGACCAGTTACCTAACCTCTCTGTGCTTTCCTTGCCCTCAGATAAATGTATGAGAGCACCTACTTCATTGGTTTACAAATGAGGATGAAAAGAGGCAATCATTTCTGTGAAATTCCTAAGGTGAAGTCTGACAGGTAAATGTTCCTTGTTATCACTATGCTGGCTGGACCCCACATCTCCATCCTACCTTTGGCTTTCATGGATGCTCTTGTGCCTCATTCCTGCCCAGTCCACTCAAAAATCTCTCTGTATCTCAGGCTTCTCAAACTCGCTACATTTGAACAAATATTAGTCAGACTCCCTCCTTCCTAGAATGCCAAAGCCCCAGTATGCTATCATTCCAACCCTAGGATCAGCTGATTGGATACGGTAAGAAGGAATTGAAGGGTGATTGTTCAGGAGCCAAGAGCCAGTAGCAATCTATTGCACTCAATCTGTACACCCTCTGTGCATTGCACTGCCATCTCTACAAAGAGAGATCATGGAGACAGATCAAGAGGCAAGGAAAAGCCAGTAGTTGTGAAGCACATGTCTGTGATCCCAGCACTTACAAATTTGAGGCCAACCTCAACTACATAGTGAATTCCAAGACAACTTGGGCCACTTGAGACCCAGATTGAGAGCGAGCGAGAGAGAGAGAGAGAGAGAGAGAGGAAAGAGAGAAGAAGGAGGAGGAGGAGGAGTGTTTGTTTGTCTTAAGGTTAGATTTAGGAGCATACCTGTAAGCCCAGTGCTGAGATAATTCTACCCAGCTGAGAAGCTTCGAAGCTTCAGTGTAAGGCCCTGTTTCAAAAAGTAAGGTAGAGGGCTGGAGAGATGTCTCAGCCATTAAGAACACTTGCTGCTCTTGCAGAGGAGCCAGGTTTAGTTCCCAGCACCCACATGGCAGCTCACAACTAGCTATAACTCCTGTTCTAGAAGGCCCTCTTCTAAACTCCTTGAATACTACATGCATATGGTGCATAGACATAAATGTAAGTAAAGGCACATGCACATAAAAATAAACATTAAAAAGAATGTAGAGAACAACTGAAAAAGATACCCAACAATGACCTTTGGCCTGTATACTCGCACATACTCCTCCCATATATATGTGTGTGTGCATACATGTGCTTGGTGCACACACACACACACACAAACACACACACACACACACACACACACACACACACACACACTCACACGGGTAGGGAGAGTTGTTGCTAGCAGGCAACTGAAGTCCTCTAACTGAAGAGGTCTCTCAGTGGAATCCTGGAAGGAGGGAACAGGCAAGAGCTTGGAGCTAGCAGAAAAGGGCCCCTAGACTGACCCTGCTGAGGGGCCAGGGCCTAATTCCTTAGTAAGAACTTGGAATATCAAGCTCTTTAGACAAGAAGCCACCCAATTTGAGCTGAAAACATCTGAGAAGAGTAAGGCCCAGCAACTTGGCTCAGGGACTCAGTTCTTTGTAAAGTACTTAGTGGCCCCTTTCTCTACCCTCTACAAGGTTGCTGTAGCCTCAGATACTTTCTGGAATACAAGGGGAGAAGGGGCTTTTGGCTGTTTGCTTTTCATTTTACTTTTTGTTTGGTCAGTTTTTACTTTTTCCTGCCATTTTCTGTTTTTGTTTTTTCTTCCTTTAAAAAAAAAAAAAAAGAAAATTTCATTTAAATCATGACCCTAGCCCAGACATTCAAATTCTTGTGGGTTTTTCCTGTGGATCTTTCCTAGGACTGGGGAATTTGGCGGGAGAAACCACTGTAGTGTGGCTGCCTCCCTCCACCCTTCCCGTAGCCTCTACTCCTGAGGAATGGAAAAGAAACCAACCCCTGTGTATTCTGGAAGAAAGTCCTCCTTCTCCACCCAGTTCCAGGGAGCCAAAGCACTGAGCAGGTCTTTCCCCAACTCAGCAACTTTGTCTACAGCTCCAGGTGGGGCCTGGAGAAGCAAAGTCTATCCACAGAAACCATGGAGGCTAGCCTCCTGCACCAAGGCCACAGCAGTAGGAGGCAGCCTACCTTCCTATTCAGTCATGGCAACACCACTGGAGACTGAGGTGGAGATGTAGAGAGTCATAGGACTGCTCAGTAACAGGAAAGAAGAGGCTCAGTCACAGACTCTTCAACACAGACTCAAGTTCAACATAAGGAAGTATATCTCCAAGAAAGCCCTGTCTAAACATTAGCTGGCTGGAGAGAAAGGATGCTACATGGCTTGGAAGGTGTGTTTGCCAGAGAAGTGTGTAGAGACATGGAAGAGGGTTCCTACAATGGAATAGGGAGGAGTAGGAAGACACCTACAGACAATCCTGCCCAGAGGATGTAAGTTCTACAAGGGAGATAGGATGGAGATGAAGCATCAAGAGCACATTGTGATGGGGCTAAAAGATCCTGAGGCCTGCAGGGTTGAGGGCCTTGAACATATAGGAAGTAAGAGCCAGCCCATTATCTTGAGGAAAAAAACTTGGCAGTGTATTGCAGCATGGCATAAGCCACGTGTTAGTGCTTGGCACATAGGTTGGAAAAGGAGAACAGTTGACAGGCACTAATCCCACAGTGCCAGGGATGGGCTGGCAGGCTGTGGAAACATGTGAGGAGAGAGACCCTTCTACTTGTGAAGTTGGGCTCCTGAAAAGGAGACATCCTTCCCTCAGAGCATTGGGCTGCCCCTGGACGATATCAGGATAATAAAATGTCATGAAGCACTCATGTTGCTTCTAGTATTAGACCCAGTCTTCTATGGGGTCCTTAGCTGGGATTCTCAGTGGAACACTACTAATAAAAGAGACTGAAGGGAATAGTAGAGATAGGCCTTCCCAAGGCAAAGCTTCTCTACAAAGGGGCTGACTTGTTAGGCTGGTTCAGGGCCAGGAGTAGTCACAGGAAGCCTTCAAGGGATCAAGGCAACCTCCATTCCAAGATATTCTACCTCTGAAGGTCTCCAAGAAGGACCATGGACACCAAATTCAGACTCAAACAAACAGCAAGCTGGATGGCACGTGCCTTTAATTTTAGAACTTGGGAGGCAGAGGCAAGCAGATCTCTGTGAGTTTCAGGTCAGCCTGATTTAGAGTGTGTTTCAGGTCAGAGAAACCTGGGCTACACAGGGAGATCCTGTCTCAGAGTGAGAAAGAGTGAGCAAGCAAGAGAGTGAGGGCAGGGAGCAAGAGCGAGCATGTGAGAGAGAGCAAGTAGAGTCCATGTGCTTTCTTTCAGCGAAGGAAGTGAATCCCCAGCAATGAGGACAGGCTGAGGATAGCCCAATTTGGGACTCCAATGAGATCCCAGCCTAGTCTCTAGGGTGGGCCCAGCATTTGCCCAGGTGCCCATGAGCTGGTAGTAGGAGTAGCCTGTGTTTTCTCCTTCCCCAGGACTAACAATTTAGGGCAGGGTCTGGACCTCCTGTGAACTGTTGTGCTCAAGTACAGACCTCCAAATACCCCTCACCCTTGCTGTGCCTGTAAATGGACAAAACAGGGAATGAAGTGTACAGCTGCATATGCTCAGGGCTCAGCCAAGGCCGGTGAGGAAACGGCGGCAGGATCACCCCCTTCATAGGGAGACTCTTGGGTCTAGACTTCTTGGCAAGGCCAGCAGAGCTGAGTCACATGTGTCTGGAGCTAGAGTCTCTGGCGCCAGGACTGGAACACAAACGTGCCCACTCAGAGGGCCGCCAGGGAGGGGGTGCTCGACTTTGCATTCTTATCATAAATCCCTATTTTCCCTAAGCCAAGCCCCAATTTCTACCCAGCATCTGTCCCATGCTTGAGGCCCACCTAGTGGGGTCAGACAGCTTTCATGGAGAGTCAAATGGAGCCCACATTTTTGGCAGGAGTCAACTGGAATTTCAGACTAGGAAGGAGGATAGAAAAGTAGTCCCAACGTCCTCCTTGCTGCATGATGCCCTCTCTAGCCCTCCTTCCACTGGCATCTTCCCCAAGAACACCCACACTCCAGCCAGAGAAGGCCTTGGACCCTGCCTGTCAATGCCTTGCATCTTCCATTCACTCTCCAGCTATCTTCCCCACAACACTTGTGTTTCATCCCTCCCCATCTCCCAGTCTCATCTCTGGCAAGGCAGCCTACAGGATGGTGTAAGTGTGAATGTGAATGGTCTTCTGTCTACAGTGCTCACAAAAGCCTCTGCAAGACTACACTTCTTTAATTGGGAGCAGATCCTCTGAGGTTTCAATGGCATTAAAATAAGCTGAGTTTCCTCTAGGGAAGGGTCGCTGGCAGCAGGAGGAGAGCATGGAAAGTTTTACTTTTCTCTTCTGAAACCTTTAAGTGGGAAAGGCCCCTGTATCTTTACTGGCTTACAATAGCTGCCTTGCCTGCATGTGCCCTAAGGCCTGCCCATATGTGCAGACTCAGTATGCTTGTGTACTTGTGCACATTCATTCGTGTGTGCATGCACACACATGCATGCACACACAGACACACACACACACCAAACAACTGTTCTGTCCCACACCCTGGAAGGAGCGAGGGTACAAAGGAGAGACTCCATGCACTGGACAAAAGCCAGAATTCCCCATATAGGGTGACAGAGTAGCAATGCTATCCTGAGCTCCAGATACTTTCCTGATACCAGCTTAGATGTTTGCTAAACCCCTTAGAGTCCAGCTCCTGAGCTTACAAAGGTATGAAATTGATACTTATTTCACCCAGGGCAAGGTAAGATCAACTTCTCCCCTAGACAGCTCAGTCACCTTCACACCTGTTCCCACTTCTGTCTTTGTGACCCCAGTGAATCTTTGTTTCAGCCAAGGACTATATTTACACGTTGAATTGTGCAATTCTTTTGCTGAGAAGCCCACAGTGGCTGTTTTCTTTGAGGACAAAGGTAATTTTTCCTGATCACCTTTGGCATCTTCCTCAAACAGACCCTCCTGTCCTTTCCCAGTTTCAGTCCCTCCCTCAAATTACTTCACTATCCCTCCTGTTTCTGAATTTAAGTCAAACTACCCCAACTCAGGGTCTTTGCACTGGCCAGCCCCATTTTTGAAAGTCTCTTTACTGGAGTGCTTTTTACATGGATATCTCATTTTCATTAATATCTCTGCCCAAGTCAATTTCTCAAGGCCTTTGTCGGGTCATCTGTCAAAAACTGCTGCTTCTTCTAGCTACAATATTCAGACTCTTTGTTTCTGATGAGACCTCTGTGCCTGCACTTGCGGTGGCTCACAGGTGTGTGGTGAGAAAAAAAATCTGTTCTCCAACCCTTACCTGAAGGGAGAAGAGTCCTAAGGTTGTACAGCTTTGACAAGACTTGAGGGACAAAAAGCTCTGCATATAGAGAGAGGGTCAAGTGGGAAGGAAAAATAAAGTTGGCAGGAGACCCTTGGGATTCTGGAACTGTGTAGCTAGAAGCTATGGTGATTTATAGAGCAGATTCTTCTCCCTGTCTGCAATCCATATCTATAGCTTTCTAAGAGTACTTGTTTGCCATATTAAAATAGAAAGACTGAGGCACTGAGCATGGAGGTTTGCTTCTGAAATCACAGGACCAGTCAGGTCACTACACAGCATTAAGTCTGAAGCCCTTTACAGCAAGTCCCAGGCTTCATACTAGTTCCTGGAAAATCCCAGTGTCCCTCCCACACTCCTCTCCAGACAATCTGTGCTGGCCTGGGGCCCTGGCTGGCTCATTCTGAGTGTGCAAATGAACTCTTGACAAGAGGGGAGTACAAAACCCAAAACTTGTGGGAACTGTTGATGCAGCTGAGCTCCTCTCCATAATCTGGTTCTGCTCTATGGGGACCCTCAAGGACCCCCAAGGTTCCAGAGATATCTAGGCACTCTGGATGGACAGAGTAGCTTGTAGAGGTATCATTCCCCAAGTACCCACCTGGATTGGTCACTGCACTTCCAAACCAAGAGAACAGTATCCAGCCCAGGGATCCATAGGAGCTGGGGAACCGAGAACACCTCAGAACTTGTTTGGGCTTCCTGCCTAGGTGGGGAAGAGAGAATGTCTTTCCCTCTCCCAGACTGGCTGTGCCAGAGAAACCTGGGAGTAGGCTTCTCCCCACCCCCAGCCTAACTAATGGGAACCAGATGGCAGGATGTTTAGTCAGAGCCTGGGGAGCTTCAAGAACAGGGGAAATGGGTAGGGGGCCAGGATTCCAGAATCCATCTCAGTCAGGGGGAGGGGCAGAGCCAAGGGCATCTCCAGGGACCTGGATTCTAAGCCAACTTCTGTGATTCCTAGATCAGGAGACTTGAGCGAGTCTCTCACCCTTTCTCTATAAAATGGTGGTGGTGGGGGGGGGGGTGTTTCCTTTCTCTGGCCTTCCAGAATAAAGGACTGCATGCTTCAGGCCTCTCAGACCTGAGGAGTCCCTTCTCCTAGCCTCAGCAATGGCCTCCCAGACAGAAAACTGAGCTCCTGCTATTCTCTGTCAGATGTCAGCCTCATCCCTAGCCCAGTATCTGATTTGTGTGGTGTTGTCCCAATGTTCAGATCATAAACAAAAACCCTGCAGGGCAGGATTGGGGGAAGGAGTAGGGGAAAGGGCTGTGAATTGACTTTGTGTGGTTCAGAGCGGAGACTCCTCCTCCAGGACAGTGATTTCCAGGTTCTCAAGCAGGGAAATGTAGAATCCAGTGAAAGTCTACTTGCCAGAGACTCCTTCAAACCTCAACTCCTGTCCCTGACCCTCTCCTAGGGCCTTACACACTGCCCTATGGCCCAAGACAGACTCAAACTTGCAGATAGAGCTGAGGCTGTAGCCCTTTTTTACCCTCCCTCAACTACTTCTCTTTCTCCCCTACCCCCATCCAAGCCTTGCCCACAATTAACTCATTTTTTAGATCACTTCCAAACATAAGTCAACACTGGACAGAACTGTAGGAAAAGCTTCCTCAATGCTGGCCCCAAACAGCTGAGCCCTGTGGCAAGCTGTGCTGCCTGCCAGCCCCAGCTGCCTGGCCCCTCATCCCCCAGAACTAGGTTTAGAGCTGGGGCTGTGAGGATGCCCAGTGGCTGATGTCTGGGCCAAGTGTTGGAGCAGAGATTGCTGACACTCCCTGAGAGCTGTTTAAGGAGCCCATGTAGACAACTCTTTGCCTTTTGCTCTAGTCTCCACTCCTTTGCCTCTATGCAGCAGCACCTTCATTTGTCCTTTCTACCTGGCATTATCCTAACTCACGGGGGCCCCTCAGATTCACCTGGTGTTGAGGAATATGTGGCCTGGGACCCTTGATCAAAAAGTCTGTGAATCTTGTGAGATGGATATACCCTACTGTATACACATTCTGATGAGGAATACAGGGTACATGTTATCCCCCATTTCACAGAGGATAAGTAGAAGCCTAGAAGAAAGGGAAATGGCAGAAACATTGAGAGTCAGCCCTATCCACAGGAAGGACAGTATCCAGGCATCCCAAAGTCTCTGCTGTCTGTGGGATAGGAGACTTCCCTACTACGTAAGGCAGAAATCCAGGGAATGAACAGGTTTTGTGGACACCAGAGTCTTCACTACCCCAGACAGCCCTGGTACCTGCCACATCTCCTGGGGACCCAGAAGGTTCCCTACCCTCTCCTTTTCCTGCCATGAAGATGGGACCTGGCAGTCTATCGTGGGTATCCTGCCCTGTAATGGGCTTCATAGGCCCACAGTGTATGGAAACAGATGCCCTATTCATGGAGGTACTGGACCTGGGCCAATGAAGAGTCAAAATGGGTCTTACACAAAAAAACACACACTCTTGGACCCAGGAAAGATTCCTTGTCTTTCTCTTCAGGTGGAAGCAGTGGACTTTGTTGTGACCTGGGCACCAAAAACCCATTGGTTTTGTAGAAAAGTGATCTTGAGAAGGGACAGAAAGACAGAATGAACAGGAGTGGCTTTCAGAAACAAAGTCAGAGCTAGTAGCTCAGGCAGGATTGTCTCCAGTTGTCCTACCATCACTGTGGTCTACGTGTCCCATCCAGTTCTGGCCACCATTCCACCTCTCCCAGCTATTCATGCTCTCTGCTGACCAATAGGGCCTGTCCATGGGGGCTACAAAGGGTATGATGTTTCCATTTTGGCTCTTTGGGTTAGGTGCTGCTCTGCAGGGGCCTTGGCCAGGCAGGGGCTGAATGAGAGAACCTGTTTTGGCTCCACTAGCCCCAGCAGGTTTGCCCATCCTGCAGCCACCAGCCAGGTGTTCCAGGTCCTTCAACAGTGAGTATCTGTCACTAGCAGGAAGAAATGCACCTTGCTCTACCACTGGAGTGATCTTGGGTTAGAGTAGATGGGCAGAAAGGCAGTTACTGGAGGCTGCCCACCTGAGGCATCCAGAATGGGTCAGGGTTTGCTGATAGGGAGTTAGTTTAGCTAACTCAAAGCCTTCTGGGACAGGAGAATCTTGGAAGGCTGGAAATGTGGGAGTTGGTTGGCAGGCAGATCTCAAAGGTCCCAAGACAAAAACTATAGGTGTGGCATGCTTAGTGTTGTGATTGGTGGCCCTATCCTATGCCTATGAAGGCAGGAGGAACAAGTTGTGTGGATCTAGGCCCTTATCCTATTCCCTGAACATAGAGTAATGATAGTCCTCTGAGCCACTGGGCTTCTAGGATATTGGAAATCCCTAGGAATTATCACCCTTTCATTAAGGTGGCTGACAGCCCCTTAAGATAGCCTTAAAGCTTAAGTACCTCAGGCACTGGGGCTGCCATCCCCAAAAGTGAAACGTGCCAGGTGACAGTAACATCTTCATCTCCTCAAAAACATTAGACTCCTACTTGGCACTGGGTGGGAGCAGAAGGGGATGTTGAGGAAATGCCCTCACCCTCTTCCCTTGGAAGGTACTGGAGAATAGGGACCAAGGAGAGCTTTGGCCTAAGATCTGAGTAAGCTGACCTCATCAACCAAGGACAAGCAAAACTTGCCTGGTGATCTGGGAACTAGCCTGCATCTTGTTCCAATGGACTTGGAGAGCCTCTAGAAGAATCACTGTTTCTGCTCTAAGAGGCAGGATACACAGACAATGGAATAGAACAGCACCTTACTTGCTCCCTGGCTCTCCTCTGGAGAAGGAAGAATGGTGGCAGAAGGTCTAAAGAGAAAGGGGTTGTGACTACTCTGCCATCAATATCCTACAGTGGATGAGGACTAGACTTACAGGCCACTCCAGCCTACATTGGCACATTTTGCAGAGCTGGGTAACCCAAACAGGCCTGAAGATGAGCAGCTAGACTGGTGGCAGAACTGGACTTAATCTACTCTAAGGAGCAAGTTCACCAAGCCCCTATCTGGAAGTCACCTGCCAGGCCAGCCTCAGCCCTGAGAAAGAAGTAACCTCCAATAGTGCCTGAGTAAACACAATGAGCAATGGAATGGACACACAGCAGCCCCAACCCCGGGTAATAGCTTGTTCTAGGGATCAGGACAGAAGAGCTGTGGAGAAGCAGAAACCTTTATAGGCCATCAGGGTTCCAGAAGCCCAAGAAGGGGCCATAGTCATAGTGGAGTGATGAGAAAAAAGGCAGGAGGTCAGAAAACTAGGAATCTGAAGCCCAAGAGGACCCTCCAATGGTAAGGACTAGTCAGGGCTGATAACCCCCATATGGTGTCTTCTGGGTGTGGTAAGGCTACTTGTGAGTGTCCAAACTGACCATGGCTTTGTCAAGTAAAGCATAAATGGTAAGAGAGGAACCCTCCAAAGATATGGCCCCTACCAGACTCAGTCAGTAGAAAAGCCTTTGTCCCTCTTGTTGTTTGTGACTAAGCCAAGGCTGCCTTTCCCCTCCTATAGGGACCTTCTGCCAATCTGGGCCAGAAGCTTGGCACCAATAAAAGGACAAGGGAAGAGGCTGAGACACTGGCAGGAGCACCTTAGAAGCTACAGGCTATGTACAGAAGAGGCCAGGAAGCAGACAAGGGCCTGGGCCTGAGATAACAGACCTGGGCACCACAGAGCAGGCTATGCCTCCATGCCAACCTTGTGAACACTGGCCCAGATGGTTACTTCCTACTCTGAACAATCAGAGGAATCAGCTTCTTTAAAGAAATAAGAGGACAGGGAATGGAGGATGGGAAATAGTTGTCCTATGTGTATAGAGAGAATGAAACTGCCAAGATTTCAACTTGTATGTTCCTGGGACTGTCAAACCTGGAGTGGCTAGATCTGAGCAAGAACAAGGTGAACACCCAAGGCCTACATGTACATGCCTCTAAGGTGCAATGTAGCCTCTTTGCCTGCATGCTGGGTGCCTGGGCCTGGGTCTGAGGACTTCAGGTTTCAGATGACCCTAAGGGTCCATTGTTCATTACTTTGTATTGGCCTACAACATCCAGCTGCTAGAGGTCAGGTCTAGAGAAGACACTGCAAGAAAATCTCCAGCATGGATGGATCCCATGATTTAGGATACATGGGCCTACTGGGAAAGTCCCCTTTGCAGTAGTTATCCTCAACATGCCTAGATTCAACGAGAAATGGGAAGCCACAGTGGAGCCAAATTAAGGTGTTCCTTGACTAGGATGGGTATAGAGTCATGCCCAGGAAGGCTTGTTCCCTAACTAGTAGCAGATAGACCTCCATACTGCCTCCTCCACCCTCCTTCTAGAATCGGAGGCAGCTGAAGCAGCTTAACCTAGATGGAAACCATTGTCCACATTGCCGACCTTGCCCTCCTCCCTGCATGAGTTCAAATGAATGACAACTTCCTGCAGAGCCTACAACACAGCAGCTTCTAGAGCGCAGACAAGGGATTTGTACCAGGGCAGCTGGAGAAGCAGCAAAGAGGCACAGCAGTAAGGAAGAGCAGAGTCAGCTCATCCAGCCCCTCTGCCCTCCAAGAGCTCAGCCAGCTGTAAGGCTAAGAGTTGCATGACAGGGACAGCTACCTACAGTTTTTGTTAATTTAGTTCAAACTAGGGTCATCCGGGGGGTGGGGGGAAGAGCCTTGATTGAACTGCCTCCAACAGATTAGCATGTGGGACATTTTCTTGATTAAAATTGATGTGGCCTTGCCCACTGCAGGTGGCACTACCCCCAGGCAGGTGGCCCTGAATTGTTTAATAAAGCAGACTGAGCAAACCATGAAGAGCAAACCAGTAATGAGCATTCCTTCAAGACTTCTTCTTCAGTTCCCACTTTGCCTTCCTCTCATGACAGACTGTAAACTGTAAGCTAAAATAAACCCTTTCCTCTTCAAGTTTCTTTTGGTCATGATGTTATCACAATGGAGAGCAAGCTAAAATAGTCAGCTTTCTTGCCCTTCTTATACAGTTTAGGATCCCGAGCCCATAGGATGGTGCCGCTTACATTTAGAGCAGGTCCCCAGTTAATCTTCTCTGAAATTACACACACACACACACACACACACACACACACACACACACATGGGGGCATACCTCACTAATGTCCTAGGTGCTTATTAATCAAATGAAGCTGGAAATCAAAATTAACTATTACCTTGAGTACATTCCATGTCTTCTTGGGCCACCCCATCTCCTGAAATGTTTACCACCATTTAGGAGTGCTTTCTGGAGATGTGAGTTGTGAAACTCAGGGGAGCCATGGCCTAGCCAGACAATGCCCCCAGGATCCTTGGCATAGATGAAATAGTGGGCCTTCCTCACGACTCCTGGTTCTAGGAGCTAGGCAACAACTTCCTCAAAAAGATGATAAAGTGTGCTGAACTGCTGCTATACCTTAGTTTGCTGGGACCCAACAGCAACTAGATTCAGGAGGACTACCTGACATCCCAGGCATGGATCAATCTCTCATGAGTGTTCACTGTGGGGGAACATTGCTCTGACAGGCATATGGAAGCTAGAAAAGAAGGAAAGGCTCCAGAAACACAGAGAATTGGGCAGGAAAGTATAAAGAGCAGCATAGAATCAGGAAACTCCAGAGAATCTATAACAGAGGCCTGTTTGAGATATATCTTCAGGGCCCTATCACCACCAGCTCCTCTAAGTTGTTGCCAACGTCTAAGGCTTACCCCCACAACTCACTCCTCAACCTCAAGATCCTCCTCTTTCAGCTATATCCATGCCTGCCCTACTGGCATTCAGGAACCCCATGTGGAGCTGGCCCAGAGCTGGTTTTAGCTGAGCAACAGCTACAGGAAGAAACATGAAAGGGAGGGGCAGTGCAGAGACCAGTAGTGTCCTAGAGCTGACATCACAAAATCCCACAACCAGGTGTTCTAACACAGCAGAAACCTAGAATCTAGGTATGAGAGAGCAGGCTCCCTCAGAAGACCCTAAAAAAGTCTTTCCTCTGATTTGGACAGCTGGTTAGGGTGTTGGTACATACAGACCTTTCACAATGGCAATGACCAGAGGCCGTGGAATAAAGGATCCAATTCTAGAAAGAGTGGGACAGGTTAAGGGAGGTTGGGAGAGGGCTGTCAAGAGGCTGATGACGATCTGCTGATCACCAACACAGGACAGGCTGTAGTGGGGGCAGAAGGCAAGGGTCCATAGACAGTCCCGCCCATTCCCAGGACCAGAATCTCCCTCCCTGTGTCTTCTTGTTCCAGGAAAAAGTTACCAAGACGTTTGGGTTTAATTATTCTTTTTTCCTCGTCCCCTCTTGCCAAGGGGGCAAAAGAAAGCAGACAGCAGCCTGGGAGGGGCCACCCAGCTGCTTTCCATTCCCCCCCCCAGCTGCCTGCCGATGATGTGGGGCCTGGGTAGGGGGCTGGCTGCTAGTCAAATACAGGCTCAGTCCCTGCTTCTCCTTGACTGCAGCACTGTGGTATTTTCTCTGCTGATGGAAGGCATGGAGATTGCAGCCTGCAGGGATAAGAGACAGAGGAGCTCTCTCAATGTATGGCTCCACTTACAGGACCGGAGAATGAAAGGTCACTGTAACAAGTCACTTTTTCTGCTTTCACCTATTCTGTCCATTACCACCCTCTGTTCTTTCAGACATGCAAGGGCAAGACTTTGTTTGCCAGCAGAGTCAAAGCCTCAAGGATCCACCATAGAGTAACAGGGGCTCAAAGTGGCCCAGAGTAAAGTGGCAGCCAGATTGCCTAATTTCCACCATCAACCTAGCTTCTCTCTCTCTGTCTCTCTCTCTCTCTCTCTCTCTCTCTCTCTCTCTCTCTCTCTCTCT
>JANHMN010000005.1:1941062-1985159 GCA_030674055.1 Rhabdomys pumilio | reverse complement strand
CTTCTTCTTCTTCTTCTTCTTCTTCTTCTTCTTCTTCTTCTTCTTCTCTTCCTCCTCCTCCTCCTCCTCCTCCTCTTCCTCTTCCTCCTCCTCCTTCTTTTCTCTTCAATTCGGCTCTCTCTCATTTCAGAAAAGCTTACAAGGCTATCCTCTGCAGGTCTCAGATCAGGTATCCAGTAGGGCAGTGCAACCACCACCAGCTGAGGGGACAACTGTTATATAGGTGTTAAGTTCAGATCAAAAGCTGTAAGGCCTGAGTCAGGAGCCCATGAGACTGGTAGGCCATGGTTAAAGGATGACTCCATCTTGAGAAATCTTGGTCTTGGCTACAGGGATAAATCCCTCTGCCTTATGACTGGAGAGATGGATCAGCAATTATGAGCATTTGCTGCTCTTTCAGAGGACCCAGGTATGGTTCCCAGCTCCCACATTGGGCAGCTTACAACCAGGAGGATCCAAATCTCCTCTTCTTGTGTGGATACCAGGCTTGCATGTGGTGCACATACATATACTTGGGGACACACACATGCATAAAAATACATAAATCTTCATATATATATTCTTCAGCCTCACCTTACTATTGAGTACATTTCAAATTATTAGACAATAATGAACTGAAGGCAAGAGAATCAGGAGTTCAAGAATGGCCTTAGTTACATGAGATTTGGTCTCAAAAGCCCACAGTTAACATTAAAATAGTCACCAACTATCATTTTCATTGGGTTGGAAGATAGGGTTATATCCTGGGCACTGGCTTTGGTCATAGGAAACCCCTATGGTGGTGATTCTGTAGAGCACAGAGGACAAGTTCCAGCCCAATATTTGCTTGTGAGTACCTGGACTTTGGGACAGACTGAATGAGAAATGAAAGGAAGAGTACATTGCAGGGTCATGGCACCAAAGCAGTCTGATGTGCTGAACAGGGTACAATGTGCTAAGGGAGAAAGAGCTGTGAGCACCAGAACTACCAAAGGCAGTGGGCATGTTCATATGGGACTCAAAGCAGAGGCCAGCTAGGCAGCCATAAGACTGGTGAACATTCACATGTGAACACATGAACACACTGAGACAAAAATGCATAGATGAACACACAAGATTGTGCATGAACATGCATGAATATGTGCAAACATATGAGCATACAAACACAGAGAGCAACACACAAGCATAAAAACACAAATTAACACACACACACACACACACACACACACACGAGTACACACAAGCACATATGTACATACAAACCTGTGTGTGAAGACAGATGCTTATGTGCATAATGTGCATAGAAACTTAGGAATGCACACACTAATGATACACAACATTGGCACACATGTATACATGAACATACATAAAGCAAACATATACCTACACAGGCATGCCTATTCATGCACTACACACAGAGCAACACACAAATAGACACATCAGCATGTAAAAGTATATACACAGATGCATAGTAATGTGTCATTGGGAACAGCTGTTCTATAAACAGGGTAGTTGCCAAGGAGTGGCCTTTGAGAGGCATGGGGCTGGGAAAAGGGATTTTTTTCTGAGCACTTACTACAGGTCAAGTGCCTTCTGCATTCAGTGGGTCCCAGCTGGAGCCTAAGCCTAATCTACTGCTTAGGTTTAAACAAGTCAGATCTTGTAGAAGGGGCAATTGGCCAAGTGTCCTAGACTAGGGCCTAGATGGAAACAGGGACCCTGGGGAGAAAATCCCTCCTTGAGAGTCTGAGGGAAGAAAGTTAAAGGCCTGGGAATGGGGGCAGCAGGGCTGCACTGAGAGTGTGGGCTCCAGGCTCTCACCATGAGCTCCAGGCTCTTCTATGCACTCTGGGCTCTTTCAGGAAAACAGAGACCATATAAGAGGTAAAGATTTTATTCTGAATGTAATAAGGTAGATCCTTTGTTTCCCTTGGCTTCCGAGGACACATACCTTGGGAACCCAAAGAATCCAAAGTCACCTGGTGCGGAAAGATGCCATTGCCCACTGCACAAGAGGTGACTAGGGAAGAAGGTATAACACACACACACACACACACACACACACACACACACACACACCAAAACCTAGCTTACCAGGGTTTTCCAGAAGTTCCAAGTAAGGAGTCTACTGAGGCCAAGCAGGATGAGAGGTTGTAGGTATGCAGTGGACAGTCAGTTGAAAGGTGACTCTCCTTGATGACTAAATTGAGGTTTATATGATTATCCTGAGACCTCTGTGACAAATGATCACAGATATCAAAAAAAAAGTATAATTTATTCTTTTGTGGTTCAGGAGTTATTGCAACAGGGAGGTACTTCTTTGACGAGATCTATGAGGACATATATTGCCTCTTGTAGCACCTAGTGACTCCTGATTTTCCTTACTTGGTGGCTACTTCACTGAGCCTCTGTTGTTCATGATCTCTGGCTCTATGTGCATGGAAAATTTCTCTCTGCCTCTATCTTAGAAGGACACTCTCATTGAACTTAGGGTCTGCATGAAACACCAGAGAGCATCTCCTCAGCTCACCATCCTTCATTTAGTCACATCTGCAAAAACCCTATTTTCAAATAAAGCCTGTTCCAGCTGTGAGAATCAGCCAGGATAGTTCTTTGGGTTGCTGTCAACCTGCTGTAGGCTTGCAGCTGAACATTGACCTTGAAGCCTGGGGGTGAGGGTGGGGAGTTGGAGCTGTGGTGTCAGCCTGGAAAGATTAGAGATAAAAGTGGGGATAGAACAGGGTCCACCAAAGGGACTAGGTATCTGGGCCCCACCAAAAAAACCTGCCATCCCAGAGGGGGCTTTTGACAGTCACACCAAGTGGCAGAAGGGAAATTGAACAGGCAGGAAGCATGACCTAGAGGCCAATGAAAGCAAGGTGGTCAGCCAAAGGGTCTGTAGAGGGGGTGCCTGGTAGTAGTAACAGAGAATGAACTGAGGGTTCAGGAAAGCAAGAGGGGCTGGGCATAAGGAAGCCAGCTGGAGAGTGGCCAGCTAGCTGCTTCCTACAAGTTTCTTAGGCTAAGGTGACCTTTTTTGAGGTTGCCCAAAAGTAGCCATGAACAACATAGGAGAGGACCAAGATTAGACTCTGGAGTGGCTGGTCCAGACACTGTGTGCTTAAGGGTAGGACCAAGAGGAAAAGAGGAAAGGGGATAGGAAGGGAGCAGAGAATCAGCTCTAGTGGCTGTTCCCATCATGGACATCTCTGGATCTGGCTCCCTAAAGACTCCCAGTATAGGGAACTGGGACAGACCTTGGTGTACAGAACATTCTAGCAAAGGCCACCAGGAACCTGTTACTCTCTCTTCTTACTCTGGAGCCAAGGCCTTCAAGCCACAAAGGAGACCCAGTCTGATGAGTTGGGCTGGTTCCAATTTGAGTTTCCCTATTCTAGGCAGTAGAAGTCATACTGTGCCATAGGGCTCTGAAAGTATACCCAGTCCCTAAAGAGCCAGCTGCTAGTTCTAAGCATGTCCAAGTTCCAGGATAGCCGTGGAGCCTCTAGCAGAGCTATAGCTAACGACACTGTGCTAGGGGGTTGGGGAGCTCTCACCTGGAAGAAAGTCAGTACCCAGGGAAAGCCACCTCTGTTGCAACAGAAAGAAAGGGTATATGGGGAGCAGTGTCATGTGTGAGGACACATATGTGAACAGGAGTGTGAGGGAAAGTGAATGAGCATGAGTGTGGAAAGTAACTGTCCAAGTGCTCATGTGTGAATGAATATGTATGTGGGGGTGAGGGGGGACTCTGTGTGTGACATTATACAACTTTGCAAATCATGAGCATGTATGGGTGAATGTATGCAGGCCAGCTTATATGGGTGTAAGAAAATATGTGTAAGTGACCTTCTGTGAGTGTACATGAGCATATGACTCTGATACACAAATGTGTCAATGTAGGAGGTATGAGTGAACATGTGAATGGTGCTTAAATGAGTGTGTGGAGTTGCGAGTGAACATCTGTGTGAGTTGGATGAGCACAAGGGTACATGGGTGAACATGTGAGGACATGTGTTGGATGAATGTGGGGTGCTGTGAGCTTACAAATATGCATATTGGGTAACTGGGGTATGGATGAACACTTGAATGTATTTGTCAGATGAGTGTGGGATGGGATGAATATGTGAGTGTACATGTTGGTAACTATAAGTGGGCATGAATGAGTATGTATGCTAAGTAAGAAGTGTGGGTAGGTGTGAAGGAGTGTATATGTTAGGTGAGTGTGGGGTAGGGACAAGTACATGAGTATGCATGTTAGGTGAACTTAGGGTGTGGGTGAATGTATATGTTGGTGAATGTGGGTAAGTGTGTATGTTGGGTGAGTGTGAGTTGGGGTAAGTAAGCACACGAATGCATTTTGGTGAGTGCAACTATATGTGAATGATTGAGTATGTATGTTGGGGGAGTGTGTAGGTAAGCACATAAATGAGTGTGTTGGGTGGTGCAGGTGAGCATGTGAATATGCATGGTGGGTATGGGGTGGGTGTGAATATGTGCTCATATTGAGTTAATGTGAACTATGTGAATATGCATGCTGGTGAGTGTGGAGTAGGTGTGAATGTGTGCGTGTTCATGTTGTGTTAGTATGGGTGGCTGTATGAGTGTGTATGTGAGTGTGCAAGCAGTCTATCCATGCTGAGAAGTGCCAGTATCATCCCTGACCTTCTAGGACACCAGATCTCACTGGCCTTTCCACAGAACTAGCTGCTTCTTGGGAGAGGGGCTGGCTATAGGAATGTGACCTCTGGCCCAGGATGAGATCACAACAGTGCTATCTTGTGCTTTAGATAGTTGTCTTACATGGCGGCAGCTCCTCCAAAAATGCCTTCTCTGAACCCCAGGACTATATTATGTCATCCTCAGTTAATGGTTTTTCCATATTCCTTATCCCAACTATCTGAGCAGTTACTGTCTGCCAGCCACTTCCTTTCAGTAGACATCACTGTATCCTCATCACCCAACCCAGCCAGGCGCATTGGCTCCCTTGGTGCCCTGTGTGTTCAGGGTTCTCCACCTCCTCTCACCAGCAGCTCTAGCTGGTGAAGTGACCCTACACCATAGGTTCGGTCCACAGCCTTCTCAGAGGTTCAGCCCCTACTTCTATTCACAGACCCAAACCAAGATAGGATCTGGGGGTCAGAACTTCTGCTGTTCCAGAAGCTGGAAAAAGTTCAATGGCAGGTGCAGCTCCCCTCTGGAGATCCAAGGGCACACATGGTGGCTGCCCATTGATGTGCATGCATGTTGGTAGGTACATGTCAGTGTCTGCTCTAGGGTATCCCCTGTATCTGTCCCTGGATGTCCACTTCTGAACAGTATTGCCCACTTTGTCCTGGAAAAATGGTGTTCACTTGATAACCTTTAGGGATCAGAGAGTGAAAATCTGTTATAAGCTCCAGCTTCCCTCTGGGGAAATGTATTTAGATGTCTGTACTCCTGATGCTTACCAATTTGAGATAAACACCAACCACAAGAGCCCACCAAGAGCCCAGAGACCCATGCTACAAATCAGTTCCAACTCCCAAGGGTAGAGAGTCTTTGAGAAGTACGGCAACTTGCTGCCCGAGTCACTTTCTGGGGCAGGGGCTTTCTATCTGCACCAGCTTCTCAGCCCCCACTTTCCAACCACGCCCACAACTACTCTGCCAGTGTCCTTGGAGGGCCATGCCAGGCTAGGAAGTGCTGGCATTCCTTCGCATCCTGGGGACAGAAGGGCACACACCAGGCGCAAGGCTCAGGAGCACCTTGTCCCTAGAGCCTGTTTGCCAGTGCACTGCCCCTCTATTTGCTGCTGCTGCTGCTGCTGCTGCTGCTGCTGCTGCTGCTGCTCCTCCTCCTCCTCCTCCTCCTCCTCTTCCTTCTCCTCCTCTTCTTCCTCCTCCTCCATCTCCACCTCCTCCACCTCCTCCTCCACCACTACCACTACCACCACCACCACCACCACCACCACCACCACCACCACCACCACCACCTCTACCTCCACCTCCACCACCACCACCACCACCACCAGCTCCCTCCCTCCCCCACCCCTTCCTTCCTCCCTCCCTCCGCGCTCAGAGCTGCGGCTGGAGTCGAGTGCGCAGCGTCGCCCGCCGCAGGTGCGGAGCGTGGGGAGCATTGGGCCACAGCCCTCGCCTGCCGCGGAGGGTCCTGCTCCGCACTGCTGGCCAGGCCGCCTAGTGCCCGGGCCTTTCCGTCCTTGGAGCGGATCGTTGCTCGCCGGGAGCCCTCCCGCAGCAACAGCGAAAGCCACAACAGAGGCCGCAGTGGCGGCTGTGCCCATGCCGGGGTAAGTGGTGCCCTGGGCGCACGGGCGGGCGCAGAAGGGGTGGGCGCGCGAGCAGGCGGGGGCGAGAGGGCGGCCCAGCAGGTGGCGCGGCGGCAGGTGGGGGTACGCAATATCCTGCCCAAGGCACCTGCTCCCTATGGGCCTGGACCGTGTGTCCTTGCGGCACTACGGGCGCGCGTCTCCTCAGGGCCTCAGAACTAGCGGGCAGCGCCCTGCACCCGCACTGGTACCCTCACCCGCACCCTGCACCCCGCATCCCACGCGCACGCGCATCTGTGTCTAGGGAACAAGGCCGCTGGGGGCTGCGGGCTGCGGGCTGCGGGCTGCGGGCTGCGGGCTGTGGGATGCGGGGTGCGGGCTGTGGGATGCGGGGTGCAGGCTGCAGGCTGGGGCTTCAGGAAGGCATAGCCAGGGCACCAGGCCTGAGCCAAGAGTCTAGCCACTACGCATATACCTTCCCAGGGCTTCGAGGTACCCCCTCCCCCGCCTCCTCACAGTGTATCCTCCTCCTCCTCCTCACATGTTCCTACACTGTCCGCCGCACGCCCACATAGCTACCCAGCGGACCCTGACGCTGGCATGGACAGTGCCACCGGCAAGTGGCAGAGCCACACTTGAACAAGTCCTTCATCTCTGCCAACAGCTGCCTTCTCCTCTTCACCTGTGTGACCTTGGCCAGAGGGTTTTTGTGATGGGAAGCCTCAATGTTCTTGGGTTTTCAAGGCTTCAGCTCTGCTATTCTGGGATGTGGAGCCACTGGCGGAATCTCTGGAGCCCAGGAAGACCCACTCCTCTCTCTATAACTTAGTCTTCCTAGCCTTCTGTGAGCCACTATAAGGCTTGGTGACTCAGTCAACAGAGGAGAGGCAGAAGGCAGTCAGGGATCAGGGTCCTGGAGCCTCACCTGGGCAGGACAGATAGATAATCAGGGACTCCTAGACTGGGAACTCTGATTAAGGGCTCAGGAAGGGAAGGAAGGGAAGTATGCAAGTACCCCTCTGTCACTCTCCTGCTGAAAGGTAGGCAGGGCCAGGATCTCCCCCTCCCCCACTGAATGTTTGCCCCTCTAAGGACAAACCCTGAATCTTTCACAGATGAGGCCTTGGGTTTCTGGCCTAAAGTGAGTCCTGGCATGCTACAAGATCAAGTCCTCACTGGTCTCCCCTAGCTCTGCCTCTACAAGGAGTTTGGCACCAGCCTGGCAAATGTCACCTGCACATACACTCTCACCCATAGCTCTGGGCTCTGGATATTTGCTTTGCTCTATCCCTATTATGTGACCATTTAAAGCAAGGGTTTGATTTTTAGCCTACATGGGCTTCCCTGGTGCCTGGAACAAGCCTGACAGGGTGGGCATTTAGTTTCTGTGTGGCACATTCATGACCTTGATTCTGCTGAATCTGCAGACTCACTAACAAGATGCAAACCCTTGATCTCAGTCCCCATTTACCAGACAGGATCATTGAGGCCCCAGGAGGTGAGGAGACTTGGCAGTACACTGGGAGCATGGATGGAGATCCTGTTGTTCTTTTGTTTTGTTTTGTTTTGTTTTGTTTTGTTTTGTTTTGTTTTGTTTTGTTTTGTTTGAGCAGATAGCTGTGGGTGCTCCTATAGAAATATGGAGGGGGATACATGAATAATACCGTATCATCCTCCTTCTTAAGTATCTCCTGCATCCACACATGATTCTAAGCAGATTCCTGGACCCCTGGTGGAGCCTTCCATCAATCATATTCATGAACTGGTATGTTTATACCCACCGCCACCACCTTTCATAGATGAGGAAACTAAGGCTTCCTGGCTTGGAAAGGGGCACTTGGAGGAATGTTCCAAGAGGCTGCCAAATTCTACTGGGACCCAGATTAGGCCTAGCAGAAGAGTTAAGGGTAAAGCTGACTTCTCAAGTCTGCACCACAGACAGCTGGTCAGTCGGAAAGAACTGGGCACTTGTGGTCCTGGGGCATCGATTGACTGCCACTAGCCTCGAGGCAGGAGAGGGCCAAGGGCACAAGGAGTCTTGATCAGCTTCACCTGGTCCAATCCCAGCCCTGCTAGGTGGTTTGAATGGAGGGCAGCCATGCTCTGGCACAGAGGAGGTGAGGCAGGCAGATGGGAGCAGGGCGGGCGTGGGAGGGGGTTCTGCACAGAGCCAGAAGGAGAGCCAGTCCTTGGTGAAGGGAACCCCCAAAGCTAGGAGCACACTTGGAGGAGTGCCAGCCTCAGCAGAGAGAATGCCACTGTGAGCCCCTTAGGGCAACCAGGGGTATCAGCAGCCTGTGGCAGACACCCATCTTGGTCTCTAATGACAGGAGCTTCAGGATGTGGTGCCAGCTCTATGCCTGATGATTTCTGTGACCTTGACTGAGTCCTTTTCCTTATTCAAATCTGGGGGCAGGGTACACCTTGCAGGTCCTGAACTGACATTTCAGGATCCCTAGCTGGAGATGCTGGGTTGAATCATTCAGGAGAACAGAAAGAGCTGAAAAGCTAGCCAGCGAGTGAGCAAGGCAAAGGAGTCAGTGAGCAGAAGAGGCCAGCCTGTGGATCACTGCACACTCTTTATTCCAGTTGCGCCCAGCCAGCCAGCCAGGCAGCCAAAGTGGACTATAAAGAGCTTCCAGAGCCCCTCTGAACATGGCTGCTGTGATGAGCTTGGCTGAACACTTAGAGTTAATGCAGCCATGTCCAACTTCCTCCAGCCATTTGCCCTGATCCTCCCACCTCTCAGTGTAAATTGGTGTACCATACTCCCTTCTGATGTTAAGCTGGTGGATTCTGTGACTCAGTAGTTGTTGCTGTGTCCATCCTAGGTTACTAGCACATCAAATATCAATAATGACAACACCAACAATGGGAGTCACCTTGTGCCAGATAGTGTTCTGAGTGCTACACAGACATCTCTTGTCCTGCCCTTCATTGAAATAATAGCTGAATAAAGCAAGCACTGTTATTATTATCTAAATTTGACAAATTATCAGTCTGAGGCTCAGAAGTTAGGTAACTTGCTCAAGGCCACCAAGCCAGAGGATGGCAAAATTAGGACTGATTTGTCACAAAGCCATCTGTTATGGTGCCCCTAGAAGTTTCTTCTGATTTCTCTAGAAGTGTGTGTGTTGAACTTCACAGAAGGGAGCACTGAGTGTTTGAACTGACTGTCTGGGGAACCCTTCTTGGGTAAAGCTATGGATTCTTAGGAACATTCCTCATCTCAGGAGCTGAGATATTGATGTCTCCACCCCATGTTCCCACTGAGAAATGGATAAAAGGTGATTTCTAGTCATCCAAAGCACATGGAAAATGATTCACTTTCAGTAAATATCTATGTGATACTTTCAGGGGCAGCCCTAAAAAAAAGCAAATAATAGATGAGGACCTGAACTGTGGCACTGAAGTCCCCCTGAAGCCTCTCCAGTGCCATCTCTGACTCCAGAGTGAGCCCTAGGTATACCCCAGGCTGGCCATGGCAAATGGAGACCTGTAGTGTGCAGATGGTTCCTCATTGTCCGCCTGTCATTTCCCAGCATCTCACTGTTGCCCTCCTCCCTGCCATGACTGGACCAGTGTAAGTCAGGCCAACAGTGCCCAGCTGGATAGTTCTCCCCTGCCAGGACACCTTCTGTTGGGTGGGCGGTGCTGGCAGCAGGCCTGAAAGAAGCCTGTAGAGAAAGGTCTGAAGCACACATCACCAGAGCAGAGAAAAGGAGGTTCTCAGGTGTAGAGAAATTTGGGAATCTGAGACTGTGCCAGGGTTGGGAAGGAAACAAGTCCAAGGTCACATGGCTGAGTAGATGGCAAAAATGAACCAAGCTACATGGTTCAGGCAGACTCTTGACGCACAAAAGGTTTCCAAAGACTTGTGCCCAAATCAAAGGTGTACAAAAGGGGGATAATATCATTTACCTCAAATTTTGCTTTTTTCTTTTTCTTTTTAAATATTTATTTCTTATTTTATGTGCATGTGTATGCCTGAATGTATATATATGTACCATGTGAGTGCACATCGCATACATGTAGGAGTCCATGGAAGTCAGAAGGTGGCATCAGATTCCCAAGACCTAGAGTTACAGGCAGTTGCAAACCACCATGTGGGTTCTGGGAACCAAACCAGGTCCCCATGCAAGAGCAATAGGTGCTCTTAAGCACTGAGCCATCTCTCCAGCCTGAAGTGTGCTGTTTTCAAAGGGATATAGAACCTTCTATTCTTGATTCTCCCAGTAAATGTGCAATCATTCCTTGAAATGAGTTCTTTCATGAGCCACAGTCTTGAGACACTTTCTAAACCAACACTGTCTGATATGCCAGCTATTAGCCACAAGTGGCAATTTAATTGAAATGAAATTACAAATTCTCTTCTTTGTTTGTACTAAATGTGTTACAAGTCCTTGGTATGGCTGCTGGCTTCCCTATTGGATAAGGAGGTATAAATGTTCCCATTGCTGTCTTATGGTGCCATCTCAGTGTGTATGCAGACCTAAGTCCTGACATGGGTCCTAAAGCCATCTATTCTGCACTTCCCTGTGGCATTCAGGCACTAGTGTATTGCAAGTATGGCTCAGGTTCTCTCAGAAAACCTGCCAGAAATAAAGCCCTCAGGGAGTTCTGGGCACTGAGGAGCATTTGAGGAAATGTTCTTTGATTAGCTAGGCTCTGATTGGAGGGCTTAACAGCTTAGGACACTAGATACCAGGATGAGTTTGAGTGGGTTGCCTTTAGGAATGAGTGTGTTCCATTGTTGAGATGTGGTCAGCCATGTCAGGGGCCACAGCTTATTGGTGTGATAGTCCTTGGGGATTCTGCTACATCGTTGTGCCCTGTGTCTGGTTCTTTGAGAGCAGAGAGGAAAGCTGAAGTGCTTCCCGCCCTCACATAGCAAATGTGCTTCACTGTGTTCATCAAAGAATCCACTGCCACTGAAGCACCCAGATGACTGGATCCAGCAGCTTGGGTGGAGTCTGTGAAGCCAGGCTGTCTGTCTCAGAGTTCAGCCTCCAACTTTGCTCCTGCCCTGCCCAACCTGGCTAAGCAACTCAGACTTAGTGAGACAGCCTGAGCCTCAGCTTCACAAGAGCCACATGGAACTGGAAAAATAGAGAATATTCAGTTGTTCCAGCATCCTCAACAAGGTGCCACTCAAAGTCCCTGCCACTCTCTCTTAACTCCTTGAAATGGAGTAATGGAGGCAGATGTGGACACTCCAAGTTAGTCCATCCATACCTTGGAAAGTCCATTAGGACCAGAATGATGCTTCCCATGGGCCAGCTCAGGTGCCTACACACTCAGGAACATGAAACCCACCAAATCTGAGCAGAAGGGTATTGTCTCAGGAATGGAAGCCCCAGCTAAGTGGCCCAGGAAACGGTGTATAAATTAGTAAGGTGTTCTTTGTTTTTTTCATATTGTTTTGTTTGTTTGTTGTGACAGGGTCTCTCTGTGTACCAGTGGCTGTCCTGGAATTAACTCTGTAGACCAGGCTGGCCTTAAACTCAGAAATCTGCCTGCCTCTGCCTCTCATGTTCTGGGATTAAAGGCGTGCGCCACCACCACCCAGCTGGTTTTTTTGTTCTAATTTATGTTCCTCTTTTTTTAAAAAAAAAAAAAAACTGATGCTTTACAAAACATAACCTTTATTTTTGTACTATTAAAAGATAAAACACGGAGAAAAAAGATGTAGGAAGCTCCTCTTCACCCCATTGTATCACCAAAGTACAAGCCAGTTTTCCATTCTGTTGGAACTTATTTCTGCTCTCTTTTCTTTGCATAACCTATTTATTTTTCACATTACTGTAATTAACCATGGGCTCAATTGTGTGATCTATTTTTTACTTCACATAAGCATTTTCTTTATTAATATAATCCCTTCTTAAATTAACTTTTTTTTCCAAAATGGACACAGTTTAATTTGTCAAAGTACTCACCACAAAAAAATGTCTACTTGAACTGTGCCACAAAGAAACTGCAAATGATCACTCATTCATCTGACAATTATTTATCAGGCCCACTGATATATCAGGGCAGTCCTCAGTAATTACAATTTTTAATGCCTGAATAGTATTCTCTCAAGAGATTGTAATTCGCTTAATTATTTGACTATTTTTAGAACTCTAGGCAACAGGATTTGTTTCACTCTTTTGCATGAGACTCTGCTAAGCATCTTGGGGCAGAACATTCACCCTGTCCTGAGGAGAGGACCCAGACAACAGTGCAGCCTGCCAAGTAGCTCTCCAGAAGGGCTTCTGAATGTGCCAGAAGGGTTCACTTGCTGCAGCCTTGCCAGCTTTAGGTATTCCATAAGTATTTAGGTCAGAAAACATCTACTTTGCTTTGTCTTCAGCTAATTGCCATTAAGGGTGAACATTTTCTACACGTTTCTAAATTGGATCTATTTTGGTTTTAGGTAAATCACCTGGTCTTAACTTTTATTTACTAAGGTTTTTAATGTTTTTTATGTGTCTGAATTAAGAGAATTAAGTTATATAAAGGAAAATAATGGTGTTATATATTTGCTGCAAAACATTTTAACCTCTTGGTTCTTTGTCTTGATTTTTGACCACTCATAAGATAAACACTTTTCTGATGTCTTACATGGATTCTAAGCTTACAGAATCTCTTCTTTTATTTGACATTTTAAGTTTTATGTGTATGTGTTTTGCCTGCATGTATGTCTGTGCCTGGTGCCAAAGGAAGCCAGGAGAAGGTATCAAATTCTCTGAAATTTGAGTTCCAGATGGTTATGAGGCTCCATATGAGTGCTCGTAGCTAAACCCAGGTCCTCTGTAAGAGCAGTAAAGAGCAGCCAGTGATTTTAACCACTAAGCCATTTTCCCAGCCCCGTTATATGATTTCTTTACAAAATTCTAAGAGCTATCAATTCTAGGTTTATTCTCCCCACTCCTCATTTGTAGTTACATTTAAGATAGCTAAAACTTTTTATTTCTGTACTAGGGATTGATCCGTATTCTTTTTGATTTAGAGTTTAAGTTTATTGCCCAGACTGGCCTTGAACTTATAGTTTATAACTTATAGCCCTTAAACTTACAGTCCTTTTGACCTCAGCATCTCCAATAGCTGGAATTACAAGTATGTAACCCCATGCCCAGCAAAATGTTTAAGTCTCTAATCTGGGAGTCAGCATACTCTTTGGTAAAATGTCAGATGGTAAATATATTTGCAGACTACATCATCTCTATCACAACTGCCGCACTCTTTATGGAAAACACAAGCAGACACAAACCATATGAAAATGAATGGGTATGACAATGTGCTAATAAAGCTTTATGCAAAAGCACATTTTGCTGGATTTGGCCCTTGAGTTGTCATTGCTAAACCTTATTTCATGCAAAAGACTTGAAATTCATTTCAAGACTATAAGGAACGAAGGCAATGTGTCTCCTCAACCAAGTTGCTAGCCACCAGTCCCCATTTCCTTTATCAAGCTATTTGTTCCTTAAAGAATTTGTATTAAATCTTTCATCTTACCTCAAAATAAACCCCATTGACATGTCTTCTGGTATCATTGGAGTTCCTGGACAGCAAAAGCACAACCAGATTTTCCTGACTAAATAACAGAAAAGCAAGGAGGGAATCAAGGAAGAGAAGAAACAAGGAAGGCTCTGTGGCCATTCCATTCCAACTGATGCCCACCTTGAATAGCCTTTGTTTCTCTGATGAACATGTTTGAGAATGAGCCATCCTATTTTCCCTTTCTGAGCTTACTTGGGAACTTTGTTAGTCCCTATACTGTCCCAGAACTCAGAATTCCTTTCACATTGGTACTTTGCCACAAACCAGAACCAGGTTATAAAATATGTCAACATTACTGAACTAAAGTTTACATGGATGGATGGCCAGGGCCATTATGGTGGTGTAGGACATAATAGAGTGGGGAGGGATTCTTGATCCTGATTAGGCCATCCCTACTGAAACCATTTGATGTTTGCAGAGCAAGAGCACAGCTGTATTTCCAGGGCAGAGCTAGGGTTCTGTGTCACATCTCAGGCCTCAAACTGACTGCCTCTTCAGGCACAAGGGTCTTTTCTTCTCCCCATGGGCTTCATCTCCATTTCTCCCAATAGACTATGGGACCAGACACACTACATCTTGGCTTGGAGTCACAGGTCTGAAACAGATGACTGTGGCCCAGGAATAGCTAGTCCAGGGTTTGAGTGCCAGGAGGGAGGTTGCCAGTGGAAATGGGAACCTAGTGTTGAAAATGAGAGAAGGGGGTATGTATGGCACATGGAAGGGACAGACTCTGTTCTCAGTACCTCTCCCACATAATCTAGTCTCCCTTGTGGCCTTGTGGCCCCCTAGCTCAATGAATAGTGGCTGGACCTTTGTTTGGAAAAGGCCCTATCCTGGGAAACCGAGCAGGAATAGCCATTATAGTCTATTCTTTGGGCCCAGGGAGGAGAGAGGGCCAGGCCTGGGGGTGGGGTGTAGCTTCTTGGGATCCTTGGACTGATAGTCCCTGTGAGGTCCATTGAGCTGTCTGGGCATGCGAGTCTAGGCAGGGTCAGAACTCTCTGTTCTGTGTCTGTTCTCTGTGTCTCTACCACCCCTTCCATAGATGAGGAAACAAAACCATATCATTAGAATCACCTTAGGGGATGAGTGGAAAAAATTCCACATGCCTATCTCCCAAGGAGAAGCTTTTTGCAGCTATACTATCCATCAGTGCCTCTCCCAGCTCTCAGCCTCACGGGACATCTATCCATGAGCATCTATGGAACAAGTGGGGAAACATAGAGGAGGGCCTGGGTTGGGTCCATGATGGGCTCTGCAGCCCACTGAGGGGGCACACTTGGATCCCTGACTTAGTATTCATGGCTACCCCATAGATACTGCAGAATTGTTGAGGTGCAAAGCTCAGTCTATGTGATCCTGGTGGCATCCAGGCCCTGGGCAACTTTCAGGTCTTGCCGTCACAGCCAGTTGGGGTTGGTGAGGATGCTGGAGCTGTATCTGGCAGCCTTTCAGATGACCCTCCCTGGGCATCAGCTTCTAAGACATCCTTTCTTGGGGCTACCATGGGTCACTGGCCTTTACTTTGTTACTGCATTTGACAACAGGCAGCAGTTTGGGTCAACCTGGGAGAGGGATACCTAGACCTGAGTGTGCTGAGTTGTTGCTTCTGGGTCACAAAGGTAGCCACAAGTGTTGATTCCCATATCTAATCTTTTCTATCCCCAGCATTCTTGCCATCTCCTCTGCTAAGAATATCATGGTGAAGGATTTTTCAAAGGAAAGAAAGGTAGCTTTCAGACCCCTGTAGCCTCAGAATTCCACACAGTGACAAGCTTATTTTTTTAATAGCTCTTTTTCTACATGGGATTAGTCTTCTGGGTAAGTTAAATCACAAAAGGGGCCCAAAGAGGCTACTTTATGAGCACTTGGGATCCCTGTATGTTCAGCTCCTGATCTTGATACCAGTGAATTTCTCCTACCCTCTGACAGTTGGCCCAAGAACTTTAACCTGCTTCCAGAAATAAAGCCCCTACATATGGGGCCTGTTTCCCCAGGAGGACACGCTCATATCCTGGTAGTCTTCTTATGTAGGCCCAGCTTGTCCTAGCTGGAAGGACTCAGCCTAGCCTATATTCCCAATGGACTCCAGCTGTCTATAATTTTCTTAATTACCTGTTTAGGCCTTGGCTATTTCCGGTTGCTAGGCTGACTCTGAGGTTGGACTGGCACCTCAGTAGCCAGCAGAGCTAGGAGACTTGGGTGTCCTTCCTTCCAGCAAGGAGTTTTCTGGCTCTAAAGAGCTGGAGGACTAGAACAGGCTGCCTCCTGTGCAGGAGGCTTTCACAGACATTAACTATGGTAGCTTTGTGTCTTCTTGCCTCTCTAGAGACCACAGAGTGTCCCAGCTGTCTGTGCTTTAGGGCAGGAGGGAAGTGGGGGCCAGCATGTGCAGGACGCGTGCGGGGGCGGGGCACAGGGCTGACTTGACTCCTGCTGCAATGCAGCTTTCTGCCCGCACAGCTCGCTGTAATTGGATAATTAGTGTCATTATGCTTCCTGCCTATCGGCTTCTCCAGCTCCTGCTCCCCAGCTCTCTCCTTTTTCAGCTTCTGCCTTCTCTGGCAGAAAACAAATGACTGTCCCCTTTCTCCATGGAGAGTCATGACCCCAGTAACCATACTGCATGGTCCTTGCCAGAGAGGAGTTTTCAAGTTCCCTTTGTGACCCAGAGCCATTCAGCACTGTAAGAACTACTTGTGTGGACATGTTGACTCATCCCACAAAAACATTTTAGGGACCCGAGAGCAATGTGGGATCCAAGCAGGCCTAGGGATGGCCCCTAAAATGGAAAAAATCTTGAAAGGCACATGAGCCCCATCCTGGTCAAACAGAATGTTCTGACCTCAGCAGTGGAGCCTGGTCCTGCTCTTTGAATTCTGGGGCCTGGCTGATGTCAGCTTCAGAACAGACAGAGGTGGAAGGTTTGGGAAAGATACATGAGGCAGAACTGACAGACTAAATAAAGTCCTTGCCCTGCCCTGCTTTTCTTTCCCTGACCTCCAGAGAAATGGATCAAGCACCCTGAAGACCTGTACTGGGTGCATACTAACTCAGCAAGAAAAGACAAAATCCTGTTTCCAGGGAGACTGAGTGACTCTGCAGCCAGTGCTTGAGCTATACAAGGACACAGCCTACCCAGTCACTTTATTAACTCTTTGAATTGGTTCTAATAAGGTGTCCGTTGCTTTCTTGAATGTGTTAGGCAGTCACTTAACAGAGGAGCCATACAGAATCCTCTGAAGGCAAATTCATATCTGCTTCTACTCCTTGCTGGTGATATGACCTTGAATAAGTGCCTCTATCTGTATACCTTAGATGACTGTACTCCACAGTAGGCATCTTCATCCCTTTACATAGAGCCTCATTGTACAGAGCAATCATAATCATTCCCACAATGCCTTGGTGCACAATACTCTGCATGGTCCCTTGACTTGGCTTGCGTGTGACAGGACTGTCCTTGCATCTCTTTCTTATAGTCTTGTCTTCTCCCTTCTGCTTTGACTAGAACATTTATGACAGTGTCAAATAATATAGACGAGAGGGAGCCAGAATACAGGTGGTTACATTACAGGGAACCCATAAGAGTATGAGATTTAGAAGATCCTGGAAAGTTTGGGAAGTCTCTTCCCCATAACCATGCCTAAATTGGGCACATAGTGAAGGGGGAGGCTTAAGTTCTTCCCTTTGTATATAGGGATCTGGGCTCCTATATGACACATGTAGATCCATATGCAAAATGACACAAGAAAACCATTACCACCTGATCCTCACACCAGCATTTCAACCAGCAGGATAAAGAAGAGCAGGGGGAGAACATGTCACTTCTCTTTCACACTTCAACTTGAACCTTGAAGTTGTTCCTGTCACTTCTATTTATATCCAATTAGCCAGAGTGTGCTCACATGGTCATATGTAGCTGCAAGGGAGTCAAAAGAATACAGTCATTGACTAAACAATAAGACATCTAGCTAGCAAAATATCATATAGTCTCTTCCAGAACATTCTAACAGTCTATTAGCATTTCCCAAATCCATTTTGGCATTAGGAGTTTAACTCAAGAATGGCTAAGCTGTGTCCCTAGGCCTACTTTTTCTTTTTTTATTTTGAGACAGAGTCCCACTAACTTACCCAGTCTAGTCTTGAATTCATTCTACATCCCAGTCAGGTCTTGAACTTTCAATCCTCCTATCTCTGTCTACTAAGCACCTGGAATTACAGGCTTTAACCAACCACCAGGCCCTGATTCCAAATTCACATTTTGTGTATAGAATTCACCCATCTTGAGGCCAGGCTTTTCCCCAAGTGTTTAGACCATCCCTTCTGAGGATGGACTGGGCTTGCTACTCCCAGGGAAGCTCTGCCAGTAGCTACAAGAGAGGGAGTACATGCCTACTCCAACCATTTCTAAGTAAGAAAGCAATTTAGGCATCATAGTGGTAGACCACTTGATTAGAATGCTTGGACCAGTGGGTCTATGCCTGGCACCACAAGACATAAACAAAAATGGTCAAAGTAGGTGGGCAATAATGGTAACAGCAGCCAGCTCATAGCAGTGATGGTGCACACAGGCTGTGAAATGTAAGTAGGTTACATGGGGAAGGGATTACTCAGGTTGCCATTTCCCTAACAGGGGTCTCCCTAAATGCTCATTTGCACATGAGCAGAATGGATTGCTGATTTGTCCAAGGAGTGAGATAATATGACTTGGGATACCACAAAAGACCACTGAAGCTCCCTATCTACCACCTTGGACACAAATAAGAAAAGTGGCTTTTTCCTTTTGGTATTATAGAAAACAATAGCACATAATACAAAACAGGATATCTCTACCATTAGAATCAACAGGCCTGAAGCATGTACTACATCCTTGTTGCTGTACGGCCACCAGCACCATCAATCTCCAGAACTTGCTCATTTTCCCAAACTGCAACTCAGCCCCACTAAACACCAGCTCCTCATCCTCCTCTCTAGCCCTCAGCACCCATCATCCTACTGCCATGTCTATAAAGCTAGTGACTCTCAGGACCTCCAAGACATGATGCCAGACAGGCTCTGTCCTTTGATGTCATCCACATTATACCATGTGTGGGAATCCTCTACCTTTTAAAGGCTGACTGATGTTCCATTATAGGCAAATAGAGGGACACTCGATGTGTTTGTCCAGTCGTCCATCTTTGGACATTGGGCTGCTTCCACCTTTTGGCTATAGTGAATAATTTTTATGAGCATGGTTATACAAGTCTCTGTAGGTCTCAGCTTTCTACTCTTAGGAGATGAGAAGCTGCTGTAATATGATGCTGAATTTTTTGAGAAACTGCCACAGCATGTTGCATTGTGGCTGCAACATCTATCATTCTTTCCTGAGGCCTATTCTGACTAGAGATCTTGGAACCCTACCAGAACCTATAAAAGCAGGCAAATATGTGGCCACAAACTTGGCTGGGCATGGGATGCCCTTGAAGGATGCTTGATTGGGTGGAGGTTTCAAACCCCCTTTTGGAGGGGGCAGATTGCCAGGTGGGGAGGGTCATTCAGGGCTTGCCTGGGCTGCCCTAGGTGAGACTAAAGTAATTGGTCATCAATTAGATGTTGGCCCACTCACAAAAAAGGGTAGAATTAGTAGTCATTGTCTGAATCCGTACCATCCCCAGGATTCTAGGTGTAGGTTTTTCTGGGATCCATAATCCTTGGCTGGAGCCTCTTTTGGGACTTCTTTTCCTATATGCATCTGTCTTTTCTCATGATGAGAAGGGTCCCTATGGCCTTGCTGACAGCCCCCAGCCAATTCTCCAGATGGCCTTGGTAGACTTACTTACAAGGCAGGACTTAAGGCAGGTGGATGCATAAGCAGGGAGGGGTACCATGGTGGCAGTTGACCCTCTTCTGTTGTTATTGTTTTTGCTCAAAGCTGTTCTGGGCTTAGAGCTATTCTGTGGCTGCAGCAGCAATAGCAGAGTGTGCACAGATTGTACCAGGAACAGGGGGAAGGCAGAATGGAATCGGAGGCTTGGCCTGTCCCTTTAAATCTGTTTTCTTGGTTTTATTTCCCTTTTCTTTTTCCCATCCTCCTCCCTCAACCAGCAAAAGTGATGGGGCTGTGAGGGCCCAAGAGCTGCAGTGACAGTGTCTCTGAAATATTAATGAGGCTTTTCTCTGCCTGGCTCCTTCTCTCCCCCTCCCTGGCTGCATGCCAGCCTTGTCCTTGGGTGGTCACCAAGGTGTATCAAGCAGAAGGGTGAGGCAGAAGTGGACAAGAAGGCAAGGGCCCTGTGGTGAAAGGAAAATGTGGAAAATCAAGGGTTAAAGCACTATCCCCAGGCTCCCAAGCCAAGCCTGTATCTGCCCCCATCATGTAAGACACAGGAGTGGACAGCCAGCAGCCCTGCAAGATTCCCCTCCTCCCAGACCTTCTCCCCACCTGCTCCCTAGCCAGGCCTCAGACCCCAGCCAGTGTGTGTACAAGTGTGACTGGGATGTCTGACTATAAGGCAGGAGCTAGGCCTCTGCTCCTATTCTTGGGCCTTCTCTCTCCACTACATGGGGCAGACTGGTGTTTTCTAGGTGTCTGGAGATAGAGAGAGGCCAGAGCCTATTAATTAAAAGACTGCCCCCCTCTCAATGAGTTACACTGCGAAGCCCTAGTCATATCTGGAAGGAGAGGCCTAATTTGGTGAGTCCATAGGGAGATACTAGTGGGTGGTGAAGGGGGCCAAGGTAGAGGCATGTACCAGATCAGCCCAGGCTTCTGCCTCCTGCCCAATCTAGATAGACTTCTGCCTTGGGTCCTGGACCTGGCTCTAGCACCAGGAGGACATTGGCAAGCCCAGGAGTCATGCACTGGATTTTTTCAGGTGGACTGCTCTTGTCACTCAGAGTCCAGAAACTAGGAAGCAACTTGGGACTGTGACTTCCTGGCCTGTAGCTGGTGCTGCTGTCCAGTGGTATCTACCCCAGGAACAGCAGCAGTACTTGGTGGCTATATGTCCCATCACTGGTATGAGGCATGTTCACACAGGGGGCAACCCTGGACTGTTTCCAGTCAGTATAATGAATGTTAATGCATTTTCAAAGTTCTGACATGGGGATAGCAGTGGACTTTGCTCTCTGTTGCTTGACTCTTCTTAACATGAGGCTGGGCAGCCCCACAGAGCAAGTAGAACAAAGGCTTCTACCTGAGCCTGTTGGGGAAGCTACTCAAGGGTAGCAACAAAGTGTCTTAGTGTAGGCAGCTAGGACTCACCTCTGACCATCAAACAGAAACTTAATGCCTAAGGTCTCTGCTCCCATCTCAGCCCAAATTCCCCCTGTGAAACAGGTATTGTGCACAGTAAGCTGCAGTGAGGGTTGGTGGGTTTTGTTGTAGGTATTGTTATCTCATGGACATTGACAACTCAAAGTTTAGTGTTAAGATTGGGGTCACAAGAGAAAGCCCAGAAACAAAGGGTTCTTCCCTCAGGAACTGCTCAAGGGATGCCTAGGCTCAAGGGAAGCAAATATAATGAAACCCAAGGAGCTGGCAGAGAACCCATTCAAGATGGAGAGAGAGAAAGAGAGAGAAAGAGAGGGGGAAGGAAGGGAGGGAGGAAGAGAGGAAGAGAGAGAGGAGGGGAAAGGAGGGGAGACGGAGAGAGGAGAGCTAGGAAGGAAGAACCTTAAACTTGGTCAAATCTGGTCAAGCAGATTTGAGTCAGTAGAAGAGTAGATGCTCCATTTGGGCCTCAAGGGATTAAAATGTCCAGGCCTCAGTAGAAGGAAGAGTCCAGAAGGCATTTTGGGTGATGGGTTTGGGCTTGTGCTTGTGCTATCTTCTCCAAAACCCTACTGTCTCCTAGGGTAGCAACTCGTTGACAGTAACACAGTGAGGGAGAGCTGAGCCAGAGAATCCAATGCAACTTTCTGCTCTCTCTCTCTCTCTCTCTCTCTCTCTCTCTCTCTCTCTCTCTCTTTCTCTCTCTCTCTCTCTTTCTCTCTCTCTCTTTCTCTACTCTGTGATGTTGGCCAATTTGTGCCAGACTGGAGCAAATGCCAGAAGGTCCAAGTGCCCCTCTGTAGAGGTTCTCAATTCAATTAAGCCAATTAAAGTGTGAAAGATGAAAGAGCACAGAAATGGTAAGTTCCCCGCCCTTTTGATGCCTACAGACCGTTCTCGGCAGCCAGCCCAGGCCGGAAAGTCTGTTGGACCTGCAGAACTGATAGTCCAGGTTACTTCTGTTCTTGGCCATTTCAGTGACGGCCGCTGTCCTTATTACAACTGGAGAGACCATCATCCAGGTTTAGAGACAATCCAGGGATGAAAAGAACATATGCCTTCTGCTCTCTCCAGCAGCCAAGAGTCACTCAAAGGGGCCTCCCCTCAACTGATGCCTTCTATCTGTCCTGTGGTCTGTTGAGTGAATGAAGATGAGGATAATTTGAGTAGTCACTCCTAATGGCTTCATGCTGTGCAGGATAGTGCTACCACCTTCCAGAGCTCCAAGATTTTTCCCTCTGTGAACCAGGACCCATTCACTAATTTCTCCAACTTCATTGCCATCTGGGATAGATCACTCAGTACATTTTGGCAACTCAGTAGTCAACAGTTTGTCTCAAAGAATTAAGGATGCAGGTAAAGCTATTTCCTGTTCATGGTTACAGCCAGTCCTGAAAAGTAGGAATGGACTGTGGGATCTTGGGCTCAGCAGCAATTAATTATGGCTGGAAAACTAACTGGTAAATACATTCTAGAGAATGGTCCACAGGAACTGTAACTAATGGAAGCCTTCGAATGTCACCATTTCAGGTGGTGACAAGAGAGAAGGATGTGTTGTTGGAGGTCAGACATGGTCTCTGGTAGAGTGAGTGATGGCCGGTATGGGGCATGGAGGAACAGGCCAAGGTCAAAGGAGGGGCTAGAGATTGAATGGGTGTGTAGCAGAACCAATCATGGATTATAGGAAGGCTTTCCTGGTGTAGTGGTGCCTAAGCCAGGGAAAGAGGGTT
Source organism: Rhabdomys pumilio (assembly GCA_030674055.1). Taxonomy (NCBI): domain Eukaryota; kingdom Metazoa; phylum Chordata; class Mammalia; order Rodentia; family Muridae; genus Rhabdomys; species Rhabdomys pumilio. The sequence goes on along the minus strand of JANHMN010000005.1, from coordinate 1,962,385 downwards.
TCAGGGCAGTGTGGCAATCAGTTGCTAGCCTATAGGGAGATCTATGTTGGTTAACAGAGTGTCAGGTTTGCTTTGGGAGGGGGATGGGAAAAAGGGAGCTAGCTATGTCTTCCAGTCAGGGTGTTGGGGGATACTGATATGGGAAGGATAACTTGACCCCAGGACAGTCACAGAGAACAGGGATACTGTGAGCTTCAGCAGTCCCTCTGGATACAAGGAGGTAACATGGCCTGACCTCATCAGAAACAGTGGCCTTACCTCCCTATCCAGGGTCCTTACTATGAGTCATCAAAAGTCCAGCCATGACAGTATTCCAAAGTCAGGAGCAGGGAAGAGGAGGTACATGACAGAAATGTACCAGTTACATTAGGAAAGTTCTGGCCTCCTCCAGGACTCTTGGGCCTGGGTAACTGTAGCAGTGCCCTACTGGTATCTGCTCTGAAGAACATCTACCCATCTCAGAATCCAACAGGCTGTTGTTCACTTCACATTCCAAGCCTAAGAGCTCCCTCATCACCAGGTGGTCAGAACAGCTGAAAAGATTAATGGGCTTCCAAGGAGTAAAATCCTTCATCTGGCTTACCTTTCCAAAAGAGTCCCTGTGCAACTCAGAGTCCCTTAAGCAACTCAGCTAGGAACATACAGGTCCTCAGATAGAGCCCCAGGGCTTAAAGCTCAGGGCAAATAGGCCCTTACCTATGAGGGCATCAGAGCCTGAGACAAGCACTGGCTACCCCTCCACAAGGGCTGAAAGTGCCCAAGAACCCATGAGGACCCTCTCACATTTTCACTCGACAGTACCTGGGTACATATAGCCCTGTTGATCTGGCCTTTCCTAGCAGCCTTGCCTGACTAGGGCCTAAGAAGCTGACTCATAGGAGGGCTGTGTTGGCTGAAACCAGTGGCTACCCAGACAAACCAGACCCATTCATCTTCTCCAGCAGCTAGCAGGCTGGGTGGCAGAAGTAGAGGACAGAATTCAAAACTGACAGACAGGTACACTCAACTGCTTATGCACTGGAACTTCAGGGAGCAACTGGAACTCAGGTCAGATAGATGAAGGTACTCAGGATACCATCCTAAGCCAAGGTCACCTGGGGTGGGAGTTGAGAGAGACAGATATGAGTTGAAAGCTAACATAGCTGCTATGAAGCAGCAGTCTCAGTTTCTTCTGGCACTGTCATTTCCCTTAACCAAGCCTCAACTTCTTGTGCTGACAAGAGAGTGATATTTATCACCCCCTCATAGGTAGTTAGCATAGCACATTCATAGAGCGCCAGTGGAAGGAACACACTCTGCCCACCTTCCCATGGGTCAACTGCTTGCTCCTGGCATCTCTGAGCCAGTGCTTCTGGCTGCTGCTGCTCAGCCAAGCAAAAGGGCCAAAGTCCCTGCCCCTCCCCGAGCCTTGCTTAGCTACTTCTCCTCCTTTCAGTATTTTCTTCCCTTTGTCCTTCCTAGAGGCCTTCCCTGAAACCCCAGGACTTTGGGCCTTTGAAGGGAACCTTATTTCTATAGCTCAGTCACACAGAGAAAATCAACTAGTTTAGTCTTGTTCACCTCTAACAAAAAGCCAGTGCCTACATGTAGTAGCTGCTCAATAAATATTTGTTAGATGACCAACTGGGAGACCTGGTGAGAGAAAAGTGCATGGGATTGGGAAAAGATGGGGAAGTCATCTTTTTTTTTAAACATTTATTTTTTTTAAAGATGTATTTATTTTATGTATATGAGTACACTAGCATGTTATCAGACACACAGAAGAGGGCATTGGATCCCACTACAGATGGTTGTGAGCCACCATGTGGTTGCTGGAAATTGAACTCAGGACCTCTGGAAGAGCAGTCAGTGCTCTTAACTTCTGAGCCGTCTCTCCAGCTCCTGGAGAAGTCATCTTGTATTTGTCATTTTCTAGAAGTGAAGGCTGCTCCATTTAGAAACTGATGAAACAGTTAACACTCGTGTGCCCAAATTGTGAAATGGTGACCACTTGGGATGGACATTTTCTAAGTCTCTCCCTGCCCCACCCACCACACCTTGTTAATGGGCACATACACTTTTTCTTGAGAGTTGAAGCTCCATGTTTGGAGCATGAGTAAGAATATTTCCTTGCTCCCCAAAGCATCTGTTCTTCTTCTAGGTGTTCTTGACACCCCACAGGGCTCAGAGGAACTAACGTGGAGAGCAAAGGCCATGGAGTTAACCATCTCTAGTTTAGCTGCATGAGGGCTTTTTTGCCTTTCTTCTGGGCTTCAGGTTATTTTTTCCACTAGCAATTCTACATCAGAAACCTAGATGGATTTCTGAGTTCTAATTTTAAGAGGATTGTTCTGAACCAGGAGTTTACCCCGAAAGGTGAGAGACCTAGTCCAACAAAGCATGCTGTTTGCTGATAAAGGTCAAAGCCTTGTGCTCTGGGGCTAGTTCTAAGGAGACAAATGTAGCAAATTTGGTACATGGCCTTGAGGGAGGAGGAGGACAAGTCCAATGGGTCCTAATGACTCCATTCAGACCCCATGAAGGCCAAAGATGCAACTCCAGGGGATAGCATTTTCCTAGGTAAAGTAAGGTGCATTGCTGCAGAAGATAAATATAATAAATACAATAGCCTCTAGAAGTCCTAAAAACGGGAAGATTGTATGACTTGGCAGTCCTCTGGATGTTTCCCAAAAGGAAGACCCTAGCTCCTTTGTCATCTGGGTGTAATAGAGTGTGTCAGCAGAGTTACTAGTGACCTGTGGTTGCTTCTCCTGTGTGCCCCATTCTGGTCCCCTCCACTTTCATTTCCCTTGTCCCTACCCTCCTCACCCTGTCCACTCCTCTTTACCTCCTTCCCTACTCCCCCCCCCCTGCTTTTCTACTCTCCACTTGCCACTGGGCTTCCTCCCATCCCCAGGTACTCTGAGGGCCGAAGAAAAACCTTTTACACTCAGCCTTGACAAGGAGCCCAACTGGCTCTCTCCATAGCTCAGTCTATCCCCTGGAACCCGAACAGCCAAGGCCTGAGCCACTGAGGGCTGCTGGGGATTTAGAGCAGAGCAGTCAGTAGGCACTGGGCAAGTCTTATTCAGGCAAGAACACGAAGTAAGGTGAGAGGGTCAAGCAAGAAGTTGGTGATGGACATTGATCTCTTGTGCATATGAAGCAAGAGCAGCTACTCTTGATTCCCAATGTATTGCTTTCCTTCCAAATAGGTTTTCAAGTGGATTAAAGAGGCAGTGAGAGCTAGCTAGTGTTTCCTCATCTAAGAAACCTTGATGGTCATAATAAGCAGGACTTGAGGGGGGTGGTCTATCTGGTGAGATCAAATTGGGAAGTCAATTTGGCACTCATAAGTGATAAAGCACACTGAATGAAGATGTGCAGAGTAATCCCAGAACCCTGGTCCTTCATTTTTGTCTAAACTGGTCTCTGGGCATCTTCTTTCTTCCTTCTCCCCAGGTGTTCACACTTAGCCTCTTTCCCACCACCATCTTGCCTCACCTCAGCACTGGGATCTTACGTTGCCACCTGTCCCTAGCTGCAACTGAGTTGAGGCAGCACCTGTGAGGAGACTGACAGACAAGATGGGCGACATGGCGAACAGTTCCATTGAGTTCCACCCCAAGCCCCAACAGGAGCGGGAAGTGCCCCATGTGGGTGGCTTTGGATGCACATTGGCAGAACTACGAAGCCTCATGGAGCTCCGAGGTGCTGAGGCACTGCAGAAGATTCAAGAAGCCTATGGGGATGTCAGCGGGCTGTGCAGGAGGCTGAAGACCTCACCTACTGAGGGTGAGTCCACCAGGTTGGGCAGGGAAAGGGATAGCCTAGGAACATGAGGGTCTTTCTTCCTCCTGGGGCACACTCAGGGCTCTGTGGTGCTGCTGCTATGGCTGCCTTGAATGGCCCAGTTGACCCTTGAAGGACACAGAATCTAGGACCCTGATCATTACCCTCTGCTCAGCCATGTTCTCATGACTGGAAGGTGCTTTGTACAGGGGGAGATTATCACCCATTGAGCCCTCGTCCACACCTCTGTGATTAGTCATTTTCCACCCTACAAGAGGAAAAGAGAGGGAAGGGTATATTAGGGCCACTAAAGGTTGAGGGGCCAAATGGAAACCCTGAACTTCTTTCCAAGAAACAGGGCAGTGCCGACTGTCTCCTTCCAAAGGAAGGGGAAACCATGACCTCTGTCTATATATTTGAGTTTCATTTGCTTAAACTTGGGCTCAGTTAAGAGGAACCAGAAAAAAGGAGATGCAGTGTGGAAGCCCTCTGGGGCTCAAGTCAAAGAGGTTCTCTCCATGGGAAGGAAGGAGTGGCCTAAGGATTGCTCAGAGACATTTGAGTTTTGAAGGAAAATCAGACCAAAAGTAGGGCCCAGTAGCCACATAGTACCATTAGCAGTAGTGGTGATTGGAGCTGGGGGGATTGCTCAGTAGGTGAAGTGCTTGCTGTGCAAACATGAAGTCATGAGTTTGAGTTTTCAGCTCCCCTGTAAAAAGCTGATCATGGAATATGTTCCTGTAGTCACAGCAGTGAGGTGGCAGAAATAAGAAAATCTGTGGGGCTTGTGTATCAACAGTCTAGCAAATCAATGAACTCTAGTTTCAGTGAAAGACTCCGTCACAATTAGGTGGAGAGCAACTGAGGAAGACACTAGACATTTACCTTTGATCATGAGCATATATGAGCACATACACACACCCATGCACGTGCGTACACACACACACACACACACACACACACACACACACACACACGTGATGACAGCAATAACAGGCTGTCCCAGAAAGGTACGAGCCTGAGGCAGTGCAGGTCTCACACCAGTGAGCCTCTGAATGAAACATGGTGAGAGTACTCTAGAATATGCAGAGGTCTGACTGCCATCTTGGGTCCTCAACTCCCTGGTGCTGGGGTCGTCAGTGGTGAGACTAGGGTCCTCAAAGAGCTAACCCTAGCCCCAGATTTTAGGAGCTGGAATTCTTTCAGGCCCATCTGACACTAGCTTGGCATGGTTACGGGAGCTAACCCATCCTGATGCCAGGCCTGCTTCCCAGCCAATGCTGATTGATTTTATCAGCTGCCTATTTAGTTGTGGCATTTTGGTGCACCCAGTCCTGCAAGTCCTGGCTACCACCACCTGGATTCCTCCTGCTCCCTGGATCCCCTGTCCTACCTATCACCAGGCCTTGCCCATTCTTGTGCTCACTACCTCTAGACTCCCTGCTCGCTCTGCCCTTGCTGGTCCCAGAGCCTCTAGGGCACATACCAGATGCTCTTACTCTAGCCTTGCCCCAAGTGGATTAAAGAAAGCATCATCTGTCCATAGGCAGTAGTGCATAGGCCCAAGGGAGCATTAGAGATAGGGGAAGGCAGACCCATGGGCCAGGTTAAGAACTCAAGGTATGATGGTCTCCCTAGGCCATCTGAGTCTTCCTGAACCAAGCTGTAGAACTGCTGCACCCATGAACAACCTATTCAGCCTGCCTACCACACATGCCCTCAAACACACAGACACACACACACTCACTCACCAGCCTGAAGCAGCGTTCTGTCAGGGCAGATGGCTGGGCTCCATGCCAAAGGATCTCTTTCCTTCCTTCTCCTAGACCCCCCCCCCCAGGACTTAGGACCTCGGAGAAGGATGGGTAGCTATTTAGCCACAAGGGCTCTGGCCTCTCTCAGATCAAAGGAAGCAGATGGGCTTCAGCTGGCAGCTCTTCCCTCTGCCTGTCAGGCTTTGTTAAATATTTAAAATGTCAAGGCCCCTGGGAACCTGCCCGATTCTGCCACAGAGCTCCAATACTCATCTGGTACCTCTAAATGGGGTGGGTGTAAAGAAGAGCAGGTGCCCAGGTGGGTGGTTCAGCCCCTAGCAGCCCTCTAAGTACCCATGGCAGCTCAGGGACCAGCCCTTCCCCCCAGGCTCCTTGGGCCCAGCTGTCTGAGGCAAGAAGCAGGTGACTCTCACTCCCCCATTTCCTTGGCTCAGCAAACCTTGAGCAAGCAGGCTCCTCAGCAGGCCTTCTTAGAGGGAGGGGCAGGCTTAACTGTACTTCCAGCCCCATGCCAATCCCCTGGAGCCCAGAAGGGGCTTGACAGAGGACAAGGAGGCAAGGTAGATGTATGGCATGTTGGTAGAGGGGACTTTGGCAGTTATAGCACCAATCCAGTAATCTCTTAGCCTCTGTAGAGATTCAGAGGATTCCAGAACCCATGCTGAAGAAGGGGCTACCTGCTGCTCAAGAACCTTGCGGTTGGCTGGTAAGGGGGCTCACAGCCATACCCCTGTCTTGTATGCTCTCCACGGGCAGTCCAAAGAAGGAGGGAGCAGATTAGCTGAGAGCCAACACAATGTGCTCCTAATCCAATTCTGATGGCATCTGGCCTCGGCTCTGGGCAAGCAGCCCATATGTGTCCATGCCAACCACCCCGCCTCTGTCCCCATGTCTTGGACTTGCTAGATGGGCACGTGCTTAGAACCAGAGGGGCCACAGCTAACAGCTTTCTCTACCACACACAAAACATGGCAGGGTGGTAGCTTAGGACCCCTACTCCCACAAAAAGGCCAGAGCTTCAGGGTCAATCTGAAGGCAGCTGCCAGTGTCAGGCAAAGGAGGTAGAGAAGCATTGCAGCAGTAGGAAGGACAATCCAAGGCCAAGGGCAAGGCAGAGGAGGGGAAGGGAGTGAGTTCCTAGGGGAAAGGGCCTAAGGGCCTCACTGGCCTTGGGGACAATCTGGGCATGTGAAGTAGGACAGTCAGGAAGCAGAGTCATATGGTGCCATGGGACTCATGGGCTTTCTAGAAGTTAGAATGGGTCACTTCCCCTCTCTGGGGGCTCCAGGCCAAGGGCAGTGTAAACCCCAAGTGTCCAGGAGCTCAGAGTTCTGGTACATCCCTTGTAATGTTGAACCTCTCATAGATTCTGCAGTTGAAGGAGAAAAGGCTTACTCTGGAGGAAAGGCCGCCTAATCCCCACCTTGGTTCATGTCCCCACCACTACTACCAGAGGCTGAAGCCTCCAAGACACCCTACTGGGAAAGCTGTGAAACTTCAGAAAGAGGCCTTTGGCCCCAGCAGAAATCCGAGCTGCCAGCCCAGGCCAGGCTCAATGAGGCCAGGGAGAGAAAGGCAGGAACAGCTGCAGCCCTTCTGGGAGGGAAGGACATTATGTGGCTAGATGGTATGGACGTGCCAAGGCTGTGCTAGTTGTGACTTTTGCTCTTCTCAGTCCTTCACTTCATTCAAGCTCCACCCTGATCCTCTGCAGAAGGCCCACTGCCAGCACTTCCTTATTGGTGATTGGTCTGGGACTGAGTCTTATAAGCCTTCCTGAACTCAGCCTCCTGTGCATGCCCCATGGATTGAGTGACCCTTTTTCTCACCACTCAGCTCCTTCAGCAGGTGGTAGAAGCCATGCCAGTGACTACTGATGGGAACTCAAGCTGCCGTCCCTCCAGTGGGTGCCAGTATGGAGCTTGTCCTTCAGGAGCATAGCACTGGAATCCTGGGGGAACTTAAGAAGAGGCTGGATCAGCCTGTAGAGAAAGAAGCCTTCCAAACAAGGATAGGAGTGTAGCATCATCTCACTTGCCTGACATCTATGTAGAGGTTACCTCCAGGGCCCCTGAAGCCTAGAGTTAAGTCCTTCTCTGTCCCTGGACCCTGCATTGACTGAAGTATCTCATGTTAAGACTTAGAGGACCTGCACTGGAACCTCCCTTTCCTCTCCCCAGCTTGTTCTCTGAATTAACAGTCTCCTTAGCCTCAGCCATCCCCATTTCTCATCCTCAGAGATGACAAGTAACAGAATTAGATGAGAAGGGGTCATTGTGAGACCAAAGGAAATCATGAGGCTCCTGAGGAGGTTGGCCACTGAATTTTGCAGAGCATCTCTGGGTGGAAGTTCATTCAGTCTCCAAACCAAATCTCATGTTTGGGGGCCAAGCTCTAGGAATGTGTTAGATATAAGGAATCCATGTGCCTGGGCACTTCCTAGGCACTGTGGGCACCGAACCTTGTGTCATTCTCTCCTCAACCCTGTCATGGTAGCTCAGCCTCTGTGGAACCCTGTTGTCCTTTCCTGGTGCTGGTCCTTTTGATCTCCAGCAGAGTCCCCCCCCCCACCTCCACACTGTGGAGCAGCCTCCATTCATAGCCTAGAGGATTGGTTTCCCAGGCCACAGCTTTGTATGCAATGCCACAGACGTCTACATTTGCTTCTCCCTGCTGGCTCCATACTTCCACTTCCAGAGCCTTTCTCATCTCCTCACAAGATAATCTTGTGTGTAGGTCTCTGGATCTAAGAATTTGCCCTCATACTCATTCTCTCTGTTCCTTCCTTGAGAAACATCTAGAAAGTAGGCCTCCATCTACCTCCAGAAGATTCTGCTCTATCTTCTTCAACAAGCTATGCTTCTGGACACTCCCATGTCCCTGGTCCCTGATTCCCCTGTGCTTTGCTCTTTTTGCAAGTTAGGCTATATGGCCCTAATTGTCTTTGAAAACAGTAGGCCACAGAGTGGAGTGACCAAGGTTCAGGGTCTGCTTCACTTTTAAGGTGCCAGTGTCACAAACACTCAGTCCCATTTTGCAGGCCTCTGTGGGGCCTAGTGGCCAGCACTCTGCAAGAGAAATAGAATGTAAGTGTTAGGAAACAGACAGCTTGTCTGATCCCTTTGAAGCCCTGGCCATTTATTTCTTTGGCACTTGGCATAAAACTTGGCTAATATTACCTGAATCCTCTTGATTGGTGATCTCCCTACAAATCCACCGAATCCACCTAAGTATTGATTTAACCACCTACCACCCCCCACCCAGGAAGCCACTAGCTGCTGTCTTAGTTACCCTTGGCCATGTAGTACCCTCCTTGGTCCTTGCTGTCCTTCCCCTTGTTGGGTGTTATCACTTCTCTGCAAGCATCTCTCCCAGATAGCTTAGACATGGAAGTGACAGCAGACAGAAGGTACATGGCCTGGGCTAGTGTTTCAGTAATTGAGACATCCACAGTCCCAGAGCCTCCCTCTCTATGTCTGTGGCATCAGAAAATTGATAACCCCCTTTCCTAGGCTACCATCCCTTCCTCAGGCTAAGTATTCCCTGTGATGGCTGTACTTGGTCTTTATGCTTGGTTCTGGGGCTTATAGTAGGCTTGTACCACTCTGCCTACTCTAAGTATCCACTGCAGAGTTCCAGAGGCACAGGCTTTGGTCAGGGAGCCACGAGCACCGTTCTCATAGCAGCAGCAGCTTAGTCAAGGATGCTTAACAGCAGCAAGGACTAGCTGGTGTCATCTTCTTCTGTGCTTCTGCCACTTTTCTGGGGCACTGTGTAGGCCTGGCAGACAACGCCAATGACTTGGAGAAACGCAGGCAGATCTATGGGCAGAACTTCATCCCCCCAAAGCAGCCCAAGACCTTCCTGCAACTGGTGTGGGAAGCCCTGCAGGACGTGACTCTCATCATCCTGGAGGTGGCTGCTATCGTCTCTCTGGGCCTCTCCTTCTATGCACCACCTGGTGAGGAAAGTGAAGGTAAGGGATAAAGCTTCTGGGCTTGGAAGAGGTCCTAGCTCTTGACTCCCATGACTTCATTCACCTCTCCTTCCTTTCTGTTCTCCTTCATCTTTGGACACAGCCTGTGGGAATGTGTCTGGTGGGGCAGAGGATGAAGGAGAGGCCGAGGCTGGCTGGATTGAGGGGGCTGCCATCCTACTCTCTGTCATCTGTGTGGTGCTGGTCACAGCCTTCAATGACTGGAGCAAGGAAAAGCAGTTCCGAGGTCTTCAGAGCCGTATTGAGCAGGAGCAGAAGTTTACTGTTATCCGAAATGGGCAGCTCCTCCAGGTCCCTGTGGCAGCCCTGGTGGTAGGGGACATTGCCCAGGTCAAATATGGTAAGTGTGTCCATTTTCATCTGCTCTGCCAAGAAAGCATGAATACCATTACTGGGAAGGGTGAGCCACAGGAACCCCTCCCAAGCTCAGACTGTCTCCCCATTAGTCTGTGTTTTCACCCAAGAGGGCCTGAGATTGGTGCATAGGGGCTGTGAGGAGGGACAGAAAAGGAGTTTGAGACACAACAGTGCCCACACTGGCCTCATAGCCTCTGAGGAGGTCTTCTCCCACTACTTCAGAATACAACCATTGTCCCTGTTCCATGAGAGCTGTACTTACATGTGGATGATACTCCTCAAAGGAGGAGGCTGAAAGAAGACAGTTCCCTAGAACTTTCCCAGATGACAGAACCCCTCCTGGGAAAGGTGGGGAAAAGCAAAGGTGGGAAAGTCCCATGAACTCATAGCCTCTGGTTCTGGCCTCGAATGGCCTATAGGAGATCTTCTGCCCGCCGATGGTGTGCTCATCCAAGGCAATGACCTCAAGATCGATGAGAGCTCCCTGACCGGCGAGTCGGACCATGTGCGCAAATCAGCAGACAAAGATCCTATGCTGCTCTCAGGTGAGGGACACCTGCCCAACCAGCCAAGTGTAAGGTCGCTTTGAAAGCCATTTGACCCAGTATCCCTAGATAAGTCATCCTGCTAGACTTGCCTTAGCTAGGGTCTCCCTGAATAGCCTTTTTGGTTGGGAAGTCTGAGATTGCTACTCAGTGTCATGCCAGAGCAGGTTACTGAAGGCCTGGCCGTATGACTCCAGTCATAAGGCAAAGAAATGAGCCTTCCCTGCTCAAGAGGACCCTTGATATCATAAATATAACATCCCAAAGGGAGGACTTTCTGGGGTCAATATTGTGCTCCTTCCACATCCAGACTAGAAATGACCCAGTGAGTGCTTTGTTCTTTTTCTAGAAGGTTCTCATTCACCCCACTTTTATCTTAATGGGAAATGGACAGAAAAGCCTAGATGTAGGGGCCAACAGTCACACTGACTTCTGCAACACCTGTACCTGCCTCAGGGAAACCTCAAGAGATAGCCTATGGCTGTTGAGTATATCCTACCAGGCTGTACAAATCTCTGTCTTAGTTCCTCTGTGTTTCTGTGACAGGCACTCATGTCATGGAAGGTTCTGGAAGAATGGTGGTAACAGCTGTTGGTGTGAACTCCCAGACAGGCATCATCTTTACATTGCTTGGGGCAGGTGGAGAGGAGGAGGAAAAGAAGGACAAAAAAGGTAAGGCAGCCATGACTTCCAATGTACAGCAATGGAATGTGGTCACAGAAATGTAACCTCTTACCTAACTTTGAAAGATGCTGCTAGAAGCTGGGCATGGTGGCACACACCTTTAATCTCAACACTCAGGAGGTAGAGGCAGGTGGATCTCTGTGAGTTTGAGGCCAGCCTGGTCTACAGAGTGAGTTCTAGGACAGCTGGGACTACACAAAGAAACCCTGTCTTGAAAAAACAAAACAAACAAAAAAAATGCTGTTGTGGTCTTCATGCCCACCCTTAAGGTGTTCAGCTCCCACACACAAGATCTTGGGTGGAGAGTATTACAAAGTCCAAAGTGGAAGTCTCCTGAGCAGATAGGGAAAGGTCTCAAACTGATAGCCAGGTCCAGGTGGTCTTTGGTGGGGTTGAAAAGGGTAGGCTCTCCAGAAAGTGGTAACCCTGCCCTGGGGACAGTAATGGGTAGAAACAGGATTTTAGAGAGTCTACCTTTCTTATGGCCCTGGGCTCCCTAGCACAAAGCTACTATACAGCCTTCTATACAGTCGTGGCACTTAAAACCATGGAGTTACAGAGCTTCCCTATACCAGATCCTGGTCCTCTGTGACTCAGGCATACACCATAGTTCTGGTGAGCAATCTGTCTTCAGTTCTTTTCCACAGCCCCAGGTGACTAGAGAGCAGACATCTCCAGATGCATGCCTGTCCATCTTAGAGAACCTGAAGTCAGAAAACTTGGTCTTAGACTAAACAGGGACAGACCAGCATGAGGAAGGACAAGTTAGTAGTCCTAACCTTAGGTCACCTCTTAAATCCCCCTGTCCCTAGGGCCAGAGAGACATGAGCAGGCAGGGCTGCTATCATCAAAAAACTTCCATTATCCTTATCTTTGTTTCCTGGCAGTCTGGTCCTGCGCCTCCCTATGTGAGCACTTCCCTGCTTTTGGTAGGTAGGCCAGGACTTCTTCCACCTGCACCAAGCCCCCTATCTCCACTGAGCTCCTCCAATGTTATCCCACAACATATGTGTGTGTGTGTGTGTGTGTGTGTCTGTGTGTGTTATTTTATGTATTTACATTTCAAATGTTATCCCCCTTCCCAGTTTCCCCTCTGTAAACCCCCTATCCCATTCCCCCACTCCCCTGCTTCTATGAGGGAGCTCCACCTCACTGCCCTAGCATTCTCCTACACTGGGCAATTTTAATGTGTGCTCCAGGAATGCACAGGCAAGCTCAGCTGGGCTTAGTTTGAGTCTACAAGATAGATGATCTTGCTTAGTGCCCACTTGGTTCTGCTTGGTTGTCAGGGAGCCCCTCAAACATAAGACCCTCTAGGAAACCCACCCCCTCCCCTTGAAGCCAAGGGTCTCTCCCTTGAATTGCCATAATCTGCACTTTCCTGGTGTCCCCTGTATATCCTTTCCAAACTCTTGAGTTCCTGTTGTCCCTTAAATATTCTTCACAGCTTGGTCCTAGGCCTCTCTCCTCTTTGAACTTGTTATTCTTCATCCAGATACTCCCACACAGGCTATTTGCACTTCTACAACATTCCTAGGTTGTGAGACCTAGGGAGTCAAAGTGGACCAGCTTCCTGGAGGAGTACCCTAAGGGGCTGGGGGGAACAGCATCTATCTCTTCCTATGTTTCCCTCTTCTACTATCTCACTCCTGTAGTTCTATCAACTCATTGGTCATGCTCTAAAGTTGCTCCCTGTCAGTCTGCCACTCTTATTCTCTATTCCTGTCTCTTAAAATGATTCCTATATACCCTTTTCTTCCAGGGTCCCTCCCTCCCCTTCCATGTTCTGCTTTACTCCAGGCTACCTTTATTAGTGATGTTCACCCTAAACCTCCCTTCCTCCATCCTCTGGAGCCCATGCTTTCCCCTTCTGCAGGTTGGCATTGTAGTCAACCTTCTCTTAGATGTCTACAGGACTAGAGCTTCCTCATTGTGTCTTGCTGTCATTTCATTGTCCTTCTGTATCTATTAGTATCTCTTTTCTACTCTTGGAAGTCTGTCTCCTTCATGAGATGCCTCTGTGCTTAAGAGCACTTTGCTTCCAGCACCTTATTGGGCTGTAACTACCTGCAATTGCAGCTCCAGAGGCCCCAATGTCCTCTCCTGGCCTCCACTGGCATGGACAGATACACACACACACACACACACTAAATAAGACATGAACACACATAAATAAATAAATAAATAAATAAATAAATAAATAAATAAATAAATAAACAAACTCTCCCTCACCTCTACACTACTCCAAACATGCACAAAGGGTCCAATGTATGTCCAATATATACCATACTTCTGGTTAGAAGAGTCTCTCTCATTCTTGGGACCCCAGGCCCAATGTGTCCCATTGTCTAGAAGCTATCTGACACCCAGTCTGTTCTTTGAGTCTCTAGTGACATGTGCTAGTGGATGGGAACTGATCCTATGTTGGCAGATTCCTCCCTAAATGGGAGCTAGGGCAGATGTATCTCCTGGATAAATTTCTCTAACTGCCACTGAAGCTGTGTAGCCCTCAGAAAGAGTGGCTGTCACTGTGGATTGTTTCAAACCTGAGACTTCAGACAGAGACACCTGGAGTCCAGTCTTTGCACCTTTTCCCTAGTAGTGCTAGGTGCCCAATGCTTAAGCCTCCTCTGCATAGTGGTCCTGGACCCATAATTTGAATATGCCCAACAGGTCCCTGAAACAGACAGACAGAGACCTTATCTTATTAAAACACACATACCTGCTATTAGTGGCCTCAGAGAAGAGTAGAAGGGTTGGGTTGGTCCAGGGCTTGGGAGTTACCTCCTGTTGGGCACAAAAAATCAGACATTTAAAAGAGAGGACCCACTTAGGGCAGTGGGCCTTCCAGAAACTATCCACAGATACTTTACCTGACCTCGGGCCTATCCAAGACTGGCTTTAGAAACTCAGTTGAGGGGCTGAGGTCAAGGAAACACTGGACAGGGGCTTGCTCCTGGAAAGAATAGAACATCAAGAAAGTCCCTCCTTAGGCAAGGTCAGAGCCACCAGCAATTGGGCATCTCCTTCCCTCCTCTACCCTATATAGCCACAAATTGCTATATGTGTCCAAACTCTTTCTACTCTCCTAAGTTTCTATGTATGTCATGGCCACACAGGTGCTCTCAAGTCTCTCCGTGTCTGTCATTCCTCTTCCATTGTAGGCAAGCAGCAGGATGGGGCGATGGACAGTAGCCAAACCAGAGGTAATGTGTGTATGTGTGCATGGCTCAGGGCAGCTGAGGAACCTGGGGGAGGAGGGGGATGAGGGGAAATGGGGAGGGACCACTTGCTACCAGGGCAGAAGCAGCACCTAAAGACAGGTGAGTGGGCCCCAAAGTCCCATACTGGCTTGTCAGTGAAGGGGATACCCTTGGGCTGCTTCAGTTTCTACTATATACTGCTTTCCTGAAGCCTAGATGAGCTACCTGGAAAACAGCTGGTCAGTGCCAAGCCAAGCTCAGGCATGGTTTGAGCTTGTCCACAAATGAGAATTATCCATGAATGGACACTCTGGGACCACTTCAGCCAGATGATGAACCTGAGGCATAGAGAGGGTAACTTGTCAAAATCCCTGGGTGCTAGTATCCCAGGTAAGAGGAGTCAGCTGGAGCCTGGAAGATAACTGAGATTGATAGGGCTTTGGGTAGAGGAGGCATTCTGATGGCTGGGGCCCTTGCTTGGTGGGATAACAATAGGCAGAGACTTGAAGCTAGAGTGACACCGCTAGACAGGGCCAGACATGTCCTCAAGGCTGCTAGGAGGAAGGAGCCTGGTAAGTGACTTTGAGTTACCAGGTGAGGTGAAGGGATACATAATGAGAGAAAAAACGGGAAACCAGGCAGCAGTCTCCTTAGGAAGAGTGGAGGAAGTGTGGGTGGTATGATTACTTTTAGCATCCATGTTACCACCACAAAAGCAGCAAAAATAAAAATTGAGGGGCCTAAAAAGAAGGAATGAGGGGAGCCCCTGACCTAGGATCCAGGTAGGGAAAGATCAGGACAGAACAAGCTTGCCTGAGAGCACTTGGGAGGAGGCAATCTGAGCAGGGGTGCCTGGACTAAAAGGAGTGTATACTAGGGCTCCTTAGTGTCCCTGAGGGGAAAGTGGTTGTGGCTTGGACATTTGTGATCAAATGAGTCAGAGTTTGGTTCCAGAACATTCCTTGGGCCAACCACAGGACTTCTCTCAGGTACTGAGATTTGGGGCATTACAGGACTGGCCACAGTGCCTGTGCACAAGTTCCTTGTGCTCATGTCTGTCCACTCTTCCCACAAAAGAACCATCTCTCTGTACCTAGGACAATGCTGTAGTTACCTGCCTACCTCAGGAGGGCCTGGGCTTAGGATGCAACAGAGGAAGGTCTACAGATTCCCTTTGCAAAACTTGACATTAAAAGTACTCCATCAACTCCCATATGATGAGACATGTATTTCCTTGTGATAGCCCTTTGTAGCCCCTTTACCCCTGCTATGCCCTAACATCATTCAAGGGTTTCCTTTATGTGCAGCTAAGAAGCAGGATGGGGCTGTTGCCATGGAAATGCAGCCCCTGAAGAGTGCCGAGGGTGGGGAAATGGAGGAGCGGGAAAAGAAGAAAGCCAACGTGCCCAAGAAGGAGAAGTCAGTCCTGCAAGGGAAGCTCACAAAACTGGCTGTACAGATTGGGAAAGCAGGTAGGTTCAGCCAGAGGCAGCAAGGTAGGAGCCTGGAGGACAATGGGCTCCTAGAAGTAGTATCAGTTCCAGATTCTGTGAATTCAATGAACAGAATATTGTCCTGGCCCCAAGGCAAGTTCATGTGCAGAGAGGTGGATAGTATTCTAGAAGAATGTGGCATATACTGTAGGGCCAGAGGTGCAGGCCAGAGTCAAGCATGACTGTCAAGTTCTGGTTTACCACCCTCTACCCCAATGTGGCCTATGTCACACATTCACATATTACCTAGCAGACTCTCTGACTCAAGGCTTCTGGCCACATCACAATCAAGAGACAGCTAACTTTATCAAGAGTCTGCTGTCCAAAGAATTCACAGCAGGAATGAGGAAGCAGGAACTGAAACAGACTGTGGAGGACTTCTGCTTACTGGCTTCTTCTCCATGGCTTCCTCAGCTTGCTACTTTGTATTCCCCAAGACTACCTGCCTATTGATGGTACTGTCCATGGTGGCTGCACCCTACCCCCCTCTTCAATCTTTAATCAAGAAAACATCCCATAGGCCTGCCTATAGGCCAATCTGATGGGTGCATTTCCTTTCTTTAGGTCCCCCCTCCCAGATAACACTAGCTTGTGTCAAGTTAACAAAAAGTAACCATCACACTATATCTTACAAAGTTTATGAAAGGATTTGAAATCACATTCGTTAAGCATTAAACAATGTATATACAACTCAAAAAAAAAAAAAAGAGTCTGCTATCCAGAGCCTCAACACCTGAAGATGGCTAGCCCCTCGCAGATGTGCATCTCATACCCTTAGCCTTCTGCTCTTTATGTCACACTGTCCTGGGGAAACTGGAATAAAGGCTACCTCAGGACCTCTCATTCCATAGAGTCATCCCTCGAGATGTTTATCTCAAAGATGGCTCAAATCCATCAACTCCTTGCAAAGGCCCTGGCTGGGCTCAAGCCAGCCATGATACGTTACCCTCAACTTTTCTTCCCTCCTTTTCTCCCTCTCTCTACCATGGCTGGACAGGATTGGTGATGTCTGCTATCACTGTCATTATTCTGGTCCTCTACTTTGTGATTGAGACCTTTGTCGTGGATGGCCGGGTATGGCTGGCAGAGTGCACACCAGTGTATGTGCAGTACTTCGTGAAGTTCTTCATTATTGGAGTCACTGTGTTGGTTGTGGCTGTCCCTGAGGGCCTGCCTCTTGCTGTTACTATCTCCTTGGCTTACTCTGTCAAGGTAATAATACTACTACATACAATTAATTCCATCACACAGACCTCAAAACTGGTGTGGGATATCACTGGGCACCTTAGGTGTAGTGGGGACTAGGGAAGGCTGGAGATGCCTTTGGAAGGAGGGAAGGTACTGGGTGAGATAGACTTTACTACTACATCCTAGCAGAGGGTCCTGCTGTACCCACCTAACTCTCAGACACAGTGAAGGGAGCAGAAAACAAGCTGAGAAACCTCAGAAAAGGTTCTGGGACAGTGAGAAATAATGGGAGAGTAAAGAAGAACCAGTGGAGTGTGGAGGGAAACACAGGTAGCAGGAAATTGAAGAGGGAGCCTTAAAAAATAATTTCCAAGTCAGCTGTGCAGAAAGCAGTTTCCTGGAAGCTCACTGTTCCCTGTCTGATGACAATTGTTGGATCTTACATAACTACTCTCTCAGTTTGACTACCACCCAGCCCAGAGATGACCAATGTCACCAAATGGACTATTAGTGTTACCTACTCACATTGCCTTTATCCTTATGAGTAAACAACTGAAGCGTCTCCCATACCATCTTTGCCCATTACAGAAAATGATGAAGGACAATAACCTGGTACGCCACCTGGATGCCTGTGAGACCATGGGCAATGCCACAGCCATCTGTTCTGACAAGACGGGCACACTCACCACCAACCGCATGACAGTGGTCCAGTCTTACCTAGGAGACACCCACTACAAAGAGATTCCAGCTCCCAGTGCCCTGACCCCCAAGATCCTTGACCTTCTGGTTCACGCCATCTCCATCAACAGTGCCTACACCACCAAAATTCTAGTGAGCATGGCTAGGAGGGCAAATGAGAGAAGGAGTACAGGGCTGGTGGCATGGCATAAACTTCCCTGAGAGGTTCATTAAGCCCACTTGTAAATTTCTGGTTTCTGGGAAAGTAGCTGAGTGGTATTGGTAAAGATTTTGCCTACTGTACATAAAGCTCTGGGTTTGCCTCACCATACTATAAGAGGAAACACAGAGCAGAGGAGAAAAGCAAAGACCAAGGTTGAGGAGATGGCTCAGTCAATAAAGTGCTTGCCTTACAAGCATGAAGATTTGAGTTCACTCACCAGAACCCATGTTTATTTAAAAAAAAAAAAAGGCAAGAACTTTTGACAGAGTACTCTTACTGTTGGGTGGGGCAGGTGGGCTGTAGACATCCTTTCCAAGCATGTTAAATAATAGAAAACCTGTAAAAAGCCACTTTGCAGACAGGGCATAGCCTGTGTAGTCAACATGGGTGCCCTCCCTGTGTTCCATGCCACTACCCCCTAGTTATACAGTGGCCAAGACTGGATGAGAACTTTGGCCTTAGGGTTGGAACAGAAGGTACTCTGGGCCCTTAATGCGAAGCTGGCTATTCTTGCCTACAGCCTCCAGAGAAAGAAGGCGCTCTCCCACGCCAAGTGGGCAACAAAACAGAGTGTGCTCTGCTTGGCTTCGTCTTGGACCTGAAACGTGACTTTCAGCCTGTACGGGAGCAGATACCAGAAGATCAGCTTTACAAAGTGTATACCTTCAACTCAGTTCGCAAGTCCATGAGCACAGTTATCCGAATGCCTGATGGTGGCTTCCGCCTCTTCAGCAAGGGAGCCTCAGAGATCCTACTCAAAAAGTGAGTGTATAATAGGAAGAAGGATCCAGGTGTCGGGTGGTTGTGGGCTAGCTAGCATTTGATTCACCCATTTGTCTATTGTCAGACACCTAGATTGTTTCTACGTTTGGGCTCTTGGTCATTCAAGTACAGGTTTGGGTATGCATTCATAACTTTATAGGGCATATACTGTCAATCACCTTTCTGTTACTAAAATATTTGAGCTGAGCACAGTGATAAACACCTCTCTTCCCAGCTGCTTCAAATGATGAGGCAAGAGAATGTACAGAATCTAGGACTTTGAGGCCAATCTGAGAAACTTAAGGAGGCCTTGTCCTCCTACTACCACCAAAAAAAGAAAAAAATTAAGCTCATAGAATATTTATTTAGCAGGGCAGTGGTAGCAACACAAATTTAATACCAGCACTCAGGAGGCAGATCTGAGGATCTCTGAGTTCAAGGCCAGCCTGGTCTATGGATTGAATTTCACTACAGTCAGGGCTACACAGAGAAACCTTGTCTCATAAACCCCAAAATTTTTTTTAAAGATTTATTTGAACTTATAATGTTAAGGGTTTCTGCCCATAGTTAGTTGTACTACCTCCCAGCGGCACAAAGCTGGAGACCAAAATTTAACACATAGGCCTTTTGGAGGTCATTCTAGATTCAGAGTAACATTCCATTCCTGATTCTCAAAGGTCCATGCACATCTCATGATGAAAAATGCACTCAGTCCACTCCTAAGATTCTTTAATGTCTTAACTATTCCAGAAGTTCATGCTCAAATCTCACTCAAACTTCGTGTTGAATCCCTATAAAACTCAAAAACAACATATGTACTTTTAACATACAATGGCACAAAGTAAACATTACCATTCCAAAAGGCAAGAATGGATTCACAGCAAGTGCAGATTCAACCAAAGCAAGATAAAAAGCCAGAATAACATTAAATCATGTAGCTCCATGCCCAATGCTCTTGCCACCCCTTCTCTTGGGATGGCTTTCTGCATCTTTCTTCAGCAGAAGTTACATAGTCTAGGCATCTCCAGCTTCCTTCCATCTCCACTGCAGCTTCAGCTTCACCCTCACAGTTGTGTATACTACCTAGAAGTATCCTGGCATGACCGTACATCTATCTCCTGGTTCCCCGGGCTTTCCTTTAAAATCTAGGTGGAAATATCTATAAGCCTGCAACTCTTACATTCTGAACATCTGCAAAATCATCACACAGAGGATACCAAGACCAACCACTAGCTTGAGCTACATATGGGCCCACATGAACCATGGCTGCAGTGGCTTCTGAGTTGTTTGCTAGATAAATAAATGGGACAATCCCAGAGAAATAGTTCACTAGACAGATTGGGACAAGCAGAGTATCCTGGAGCTGTCCTCTCAAAGAACTCTGCCCTACATAGTCTTTGAAAACAACTTGTATTTTTACATCCCTGAACTGTGGCCTTGCTAATTTCTGAGATTCTCTCCAGACATCATTCTTATTGTATTGGTACAATGATTGGCCTCCTTTTGTTTTGTTTTGTTTTGATTTTGTTGTTGTTGTTTTTTCGAGACAGGGTTTCTTTGTGTAGTCCTGGCTGTCCTGGGACTCACTCTGTAGACCAGGCTGGCCTCAAACTCAGAAATCCACCTGCCTCTGCCTCCCAAGTGCTGGGATTAAAGGCGAGCGCCACCACTGCCCGGCAATGGTTGGCCTTCTAAAGTGACACTATCATTTAGGAACATGCTCCTTGGCTGGAACTTTATAGCACCCCACTCTGTGTGTATGTGTGTGAGTGTGTGTGTGTGCATGCACACACACAAAACACACACATATGTGCACTTATATGAAGGCCAGAGGACTAATGTAGGATTTGGTTACCTCCTTCCACAATGTGGATTCTGGGGTCAAACTTAGGTCATCAGGCTTGAAGGCAAATGCTTTTACCTATCACCTTTAAATTTAACCTCACACTGAGTGTGAGGGCATGGGCAAAAGTGTAGACAAGATCTTTTCTGTAGCATAATACAAATGGTCTCTAGTCCAATTTTCAGCATTGTCCTTGTTCTCATTTGAAATCTTGCAAGCACAGCTTTACTGTTTGCACCCCATTGGCATTCTAGTCCTCAGAGTTCCCACCAGAATTACCTGATAAGCTCTTAGAACATTCTAAACTTTCTTTAATGTTGTTGTCATTCTATTAGATGGAAAGTAGGGTCTCTTGGTAATTTCAATTTACATTTCTTGAAGACTAGAAATACCACTAAGAATGAGAAGATGTTAGAATATTTCTGTTTCTGATGGAAATATAAAACAGTATTGCCAGGGCTGAGGAAATGGCTCAGTTGTTAAAGTGCCTGACACACCAAGCAAAAAGACCATCATTCATATAAAAGTTGTGACAGTATCACACATCTGTAACTTGGTCTGTGGATGGAAGGGCAAAGGCAGTGGTGGTGGGTAGAGAGACACACCATTGACTGGAGTTCATTGGGCAGGCATTCTAACTCCAGGTTCAGTGAGAAACCCTGTCCAAAAACTACAGTGAAGAGCAATCGCGGAAGAAATCCAGGGTGATCTTTGACCTATATATACATGAGCATACATGTATTTGTATACCTGTTTGCACACATTACATACATACATACATACATACACACACACACACACACA